>OX463842.1:10831289-11247474 GCA_949825065.1 Odontocerum albicorne | reverse complement strand
GTACGGTCTTTTATCGACAATTAATAAAGGTTACAAAAGTAATACTCTACTTAGAATTTTGAGTGCGCATGAAAATAAATAAATGCGTATGAATATTATAACAAACGAGTCGAGTTTTTTATGCACGAATTTCATTCGGGAAAATTTTAATTAATTATAAAAGTCTGGAGCGTAAAAACAAATAAACCGTTTGATAAATGTTGGAAGAAATTGGGCTATTGACGCACCTATTGTTAATTGCGTACCAACTCATATGGCAATAATGTTATAATATCAAATAAGTAGATTAGAAACGATTTTACACAAATGCATAAAACACGGTTTAAACCCAGAAGACAACTAAATTTCGTTTGTTTCCACAAATGCTGTTTGCCATGTTTAATTTCAAGAACAATACATTACCAAAAAAAGAAACCACAGCGTGAGATGTACTCGTAATACACTGGATGGTCTCGGCTTCATCATCAAACATCGAGAGTCTTCGTTAGTTTTCGAGATAACAATGTGGTGTTTTCATTACTCACCTGAAACAAAATAAAACAAATAATTAGATTAATAATATTGTACATGCAGATTACCTTTACCAAACAAAAAAAGATAAAGACAGGAAATCAGACTGGAATAAAGAACGAATGGCGCGAACAAGAGTCCCACCCCGCTCGGGTGGCACTCGTCTTGATATCGTCCCTCTATCTATGCGATGATTCTCCTGGTAATTTTGGCCACCATTTCAGAATTTTCTTTACCCATCTGTCTTCATAAATCTTGCAATACATCAAACCTCGACTACATCTCCAATTACAACGTTATAGTAATATAACAATATGAGTTATAATATTCTTTGAAAGCTTTTGAAAATCTATTCCATTAGAAATGATCAACTGTAAATATTACAATAAAAGTTATTTTTATTTATATACTTTAGTATTAAGTTTACAAATTCATTGCTATGCGTTAATCTCGTCCAATCAACCAGACAAGAGTTAAGTAGATTTGTGTTAAATGCAAGGTGAAGGGTTATAATATTTCTCACAAGTAAAAAACATATTATAGTGTTAAAGACTGAAAAAAAAACTATTAAATACTGTAAGAAATGAACGCACTTAGAATACATGGGGTGGTTTTGTTTTGTAGAACCAGCCTGCCATAGGATGAGCATATGCTTAGTTAGACAGGCGAGTGCTTAACAAAAATTAAAAAAAAAACAATTAATGATATCCATGTCTATTCAGAAGAGTCTGCTCACTAAACGACGGAACATAAATTATGTTTTTTTTATTACTCTTAAAAAAAGTGAAAAAGAAGTTATTCGATGATACAAAACTTTTACATGTAGTGATCGGCGCAACTGTAAAGATTCAAAGCAGTGCATCAAGTGACTGCCGGAAACTTCAGAATTGAAATACAAGATTCGACTCACGTGTGAGATAAATTGACCTGATAGGGAATTCTAAACTTTACATTGAAAATTCCCTCGACCGCACTAGGGGTGGATAGGTTTTCATAAATAAAATATATACGAACGAAAAATAGTAGCTTTTAACCGCATTTCAAATAGATTGCACTTTTCGTTAAAAGCTAAGGAAGATTGACCGACCAAAGAGATATTTGGGAAGTAAAATACTATAAGGTTAAGAAAAATATAAACATCATTATTTATTTTAAATGTAAACTTAGAATCATACTTAATTAATTTCTTATTTCATTATACCATACACTTCATCAACCACCATTCTAATACTTCAATTCAATTCAAAGGACAATTTTATATAGCGCCATTCAGAAAGCAAACTCTTCTCAAGGGCGCTCTAGCTCGGGACTTGAACCCACGATTACTAAACAAACCAGGTTTGGCAGTTATAGTAGAGCCCGAGCGAATTATGTATAACACTTTATCTGTGGACAGTACAACCGTGTGGGATTATTACCATAAAGCAATAACCACCAATTAACCAGAAATATGTTTATGAGGCCTTAAGTGAAAATCAGACTGAAATCCTCTTTTTTTTATCTGGGTTTCAGCGGGAATCGAACCCGCAACCTCTGGATCTTACCAACTAGGCCACGGAGGTCGTCAAAACAGAAGTCGTACATCTGGAGGATTTATAGATTTAAATTATTGATAAAATTCTCGCAATCACCCAGCTTTTGTTCAATAAGTATTATCGGTATCCATGACCATGTCTTAAATTAAATAAAGGAAAATTTAAATTTGAGTAAAAGTAAGAGTGCCAAAAAATAAATATCAAAGAAAATTGGGATAAATAAGGATGTAAATTTTATGAGACCAGGAATATTTTATGAGACCAGGAATATTTTATGAGACCAGGAATATTTTATGAGACCAGGAATATTTTGAGATTATAATGCCACTTAGTTTATTCGAAAATGATTAATATTAAAATTAAACCAAATATGTCAACCTTTTTAATTACATTTTTAACGGTATATTATTTTATCTCACTTATTACACTGATTCCCCCTGCACGTGTTTCAACCTCCAATCCCGGAGCTCTCTTCAGGCGGAACGATCCTTGGGATAGGAGGTAGAAACACGTGTAGCGGAGATCAGTGTAATTAGTGGAATAACAAAGTAGTTTATCGTTACATATATTTTAATATGGAATCCACACATTTAAAACCGAAACCTTTGATAAATTGTTTATATTTTGTTCACTTCGTATTTTTTTAAACTATACTGTTATGTGATAGCGCTTTTTTTTGTTCATAAACCAGACTAAATGGTTAAATCTCTTAACATCATAAATAGCTAAATCTCTAAACATCATATATAGCTAAATATTTAAATATTAACTTTTTTTTAACTACTCCAAACTCTTGGATAAACGGAGCATGAGAAAGTAAGTTTTACTTTCTGTAATTAAAATGTATGTTATATAACGACATATAGCATATTACAATTTTCTTTTATAATAATGTGTATATTATCGATCATTAAAAATGTTACAGGAGTAATACTCAAATTAGAATATTGAGTGAATATAAATACAACTTGTCACAAAAAATATACATATTTACATGAATCATACACAAAAAAAATACCACAGAGCTATACGCACATGCATACCATCTACCCCACAGATAAAATACAAACTTGAGACAGGTCAAGGTTTTGGTAATCAAAGGCCCTAACATATAAAAATAAAGGAAAAAACACACATCCAAACTTTTAACATATTTACAGATATCTCAAAAAGTTAGATAGAAACAAAGCTAACGAAAAGAAAGAGAAAAAGTCGACAAAAAGAAAGAGAGAAAACATCAACGAAAGTCACGCCGTGGGGTCGGATTTGTGGTGCAAACAACAAAAAAGCTCTCTAAAAGAGCTTCAATATAAATTGGTATACTGAGGGTCCATAAGGCTCGAATCCCATAGATAAATTTGTTTAAGAGAGGAACGAACGAGGTCATTATGATATTTTATTCCTAAATTATCTTAGTATTATATTGCATTGAAATTCGTTGTAATAATTCATCTGAATAAAATGTTGAAAAAAGTTCGTATTTTTCATAATCACTGTCGACTCTCGACTTCCGACATACCGATACTCAAAATAAAAAAGAAATATTTTACGTGAAAAGCATGGAATATGTGGTGTATACCTGCAGGTCAGGCTGTTTTTGAAATTTTTATTTATATTTAAAAAAAACATTATAATAAGTAAAAAAAATATTATTTACTCTTTGTAGACGTTCTCTTGCGTTTTATGCATTTTTTTGTGAAAATCGATTGTTTTTTTGTTTCCAAATTAAATTCGGGGTTGACACTACACACCAAGAAATGCAAACTATATAATGCAATGCGCATATCGTCGTTGTTCTGCGAAAAGCATTTAAATCCATTTTTGCTTAAAACGACTTTTTGGTGCCATTTTACTTAAAATGAAAATATCTACACATGAAAAGAACATTTACGTTCAAAAGTTATATGGTTTCGCTGTTATGAAAAGATAAAAAGTCTTATAACTTCATTTTACATCGCCTTCCGAAACTTAAATTGCATTTATCTCAAAACTCAATATTTCGACTAAAATGCTTTTCACAGAATAATTTCGACGATATATAATTTCATTCGTTATATATAACGCAAATTTAATTCATATAAAACCGAAAGATTTCCAGTATAGTTAAAGAAATACGTGTTTATGCTGTATTGACAAATATATACCATAAAAAGACAAAAAATAATAAATTTCGGTTAAAATTCACAATTTTAAATAAACTTTTACGATACACGAGATGAATGATGTAAAAAATATTGCAAGATAAATAATTAATAAAGTATTGAGAATCCACTTAAAAATATTGATGCGCCAACCCTAGCGGCATTTATCAGCTGTCAAACGCATCACTTTAGAAAAATGACAGCATCTCGTTCAGAAATCATCTTAACAAGTGACAAAAATATTTGTAATCTTCTACAGAGATGGCAGTATTTGTACTAATTGTAAAAAAAGTATTTGTCATAAAATATTGGTAACAAAAACTCAATAATACGAACGCGAATATAACCGCGTTTGTATAGTCCAATATGGATTAGTTATGCGGACAATTCCATCCTTTGCATTGAAACGGTTTAAATAAGTCACTTTTAAATTGGATTTGAGTTTGTGTAAAGAAATAAAATTGGCAGTTTCAGATATGTCCAAAATTCAAGTAATCAGCAAGGTTTATTCAAATTTACTTCAATTTTGTTTCACACCAAGATAAACATTTTAAATTTTACTTTTACAGGTTTAACATTTCAAACATCTAAAATACACGGTCTGTCGATGAATAAGTTAACTAGCGATACATTTTGACTATCTTCGGTAAAAAGTTTCAAAGCGCTGGCATTGCTGGTTCATTCGTAATGACGTAACAATTCACTACCTTCAGAGTCTCCGGCGAAAAATGAAAAATGGAGCAACGTGCCAACATTAAATTTTATTTTAAATTGAGTAAAAGTGCCAAAAAACTTTTGAAATTATTCAAACTGTTTATCGTAGTGTGAAGCAATGAGTCGTAAGAACGTTTTTAAGTCGTATGCAAGATTTCGTGATGGTAGAGAGAGCATTGAAGATGATCCACGGCCTGGACTATCAATGACAGTTCGAATTGAAGAAATGTTCAAAAAGTTGCTGAAATTCTTCGAAATGATCATTGTGCGTCTACTAGACTCATCGAGGATCTCACTGAAATTCCTAAATCTACTGTCCATCTCATTTTAATGGAAAATTTGGGCCAACGAAAGGTCTGCACTGACTGACGATCAAAAAGTTTGCAGAGTGGAGCACAACAGAGATATGAAAATAGTGGATGATATGGATCCAGATTTCATGTCAAGCATTGTACCAGGTGATGAAACATCGTGATTTCAGTATGAGCCACTTACAAAGCGCCAGAGCTCGGAATGGAAGGGTCTACAATCTCCGAAACCGAAAAAAAGTGTGCATGCAGAAGAGCTGAATCAAGACTCTGCTCACCGTTTTCTTTGATTCCAAAATAAGTATCCATTACGAATTCACGCCAGAAGGTCAAATGGTGAACGGCGATGTGTACTCGGGTGTTTTGAATCGTTTATGAACCAGGATTCTTCGAGTTTCACCCGAATACCGGGAACAAGGGGCATGGTCATTGTTGGACGAAAATGCACCGGCGCACAAAAGTAAGATTGTACGCGATTTCTTGGCCAAATAAGTATCGATCACCCCGCGTATTCGCCTGATTTGGCTCCATATGACTTCTGGCTATTCCTGGAATTAGCGATGAAAGGAAAGCGTTTCGACAAGATTTCAGACATCCAAAAGGCTTCGACCACGATTTTGGAGAAAATTTTCTGAAGCACTCTCAGAGAAACTCATTCCGAAGAATGAGTTTCAGGAGTGCTTCAGAAAATTTTATAACCGTTTCCAGTATTATATTGATTCACAAGGAGTGTATTTTGAATAAAAGGTAATGTTAACTAAAAATAAACAATGTCTTGTATTTCATTTCCCGTCAGTCACCTTTCGCATTGCACAGACTATATATACACACAGAAGTCAACCTTACCGTGATTTCCGTTACACACTATCAACCGCGGTTCAAAGATTTTGAATCGAAAATTTCAATATATAGTATCGTCAGATCAATAGTAGCTTAATGCATATCACAATGTATAAGTCATTCTCCTGACTTAATGTATCGCATCATTCTTATCACAATCACAAGAAAAAAACGGATGAAAACAGTGCAATAAAATATTTTTGAATAAAACAGAAAAAGAGAGACCACATTAATACTCGTATAACTTTTATTTTCTTATTGCTTGTTTCATTTTATCTGAAGATATTTTTTTTTATCTTTGTGGATTAATTAAAAAAAATCACAGGTATAAGAAAAAACATAGTGTACACAGGTATTCCTCCCTAAACGCACTTCCACTTGACGCGATTAAAATAAAATTTAAAATAACACATATAAAAACCCGATTTCATTTCACCCGATTGAAATGTTCATCTATCCACGGTTTCAGACATCCAATGGGAGTTTGGGAACGTATCCCCCGCGGATGAGGAAGGACTACTGTAATGAGTATCGTATTAAATTGTGGGTAACTAACATTATATTATATTACGCCTAGAACTTTTGATTGATTTAAATACCAAATGCGTATGCTAAAAACATATGGCAATTCTGAATACTCAAATGCGTTGAAAAGAACTGTTAAATATTTATATTAATTTGTTATTTATAAATATACACGTGTAACATATGAGGTTTTAACTCCTAACGAGAAAATAAATCGACAAATATTGTACTAATGTTGGGTTAACACTACAATTACGTACAATTATGGGCCACTTCGTGGTAGCTAGCCACCTTTACATAATGGATATTGTGGAGAATCCCGGCTGCTAGTGTGATCTGGATGATGAAATTATAGACCATTCATTTTTCGTTTGTCCTTTGCGGGACATATTTGATTCACTAAAAGCTATTTATTTACCGCGTCCAGTGAATGTTGCGTTCTTCGTGAACATTTCCACATATATTTTTGGGATTTTTTAAAATTATATTGACTTATATAATTGCATAGTGACTTAAATTTTGTGGCACAAATCATCCTAATTTGGGTGGTTTGCCTATTATAAAAAAAAATTTGATTCATATTATTGTGACAACGTTTTTATTTATGTAAAAGCCATTTTAAATCTGTAATGAAGAAAAAAGAATATATATGTACGTTGAGGTATATAAGCGTGTCCAATGAAATGTGTTAATAAAGTATGGTATATAACGTTGTTTTTTTCTTTTCTTGCAAGGTATACGGCCCTGGGCCTTCTCAGCCCTGGCTTGCTGTGTGCAGTAACATGTATATGGTATACTTATTATTTACTGCAAATTGTATGAATCATGTAAATGTATTGATGTTTGTATATAATATTGTATTTTATTACTATCATCTAGAATTTCTGTACTCACTCGTACTCTGATTTTTAACAGTACTTTGTAAAAAATATTAATGGTCGAAATCAATTTTTATTTATTTTATACATAACAAGAAATATACATAATTTGCGAAAAAACAACAGGTAATTTAATTTGGACACACAATTTTAATGGGTCTGGGTTTGTTGTCTTTTATTTGTCGTGTCCCCAGTAAACTAGGCTTTTGCCTGTATCTCACTGAGGACATATAGCATAAAAAAATAAATCGATACTTCTTTCCGATTTTGGATTGTATAAAACCCCGTTGCACATTCTCATCAACCTGACAAACAGTGACACTCAATTACATATGTATAAATCATGTGCAATCAAACTCCTCACACTTCATCACTCCAGACAGACCAAAACATTCATCCCACAATATACCGCACACAATCATAAAACAAGAAAAATACATGTATTCAAAAATACAAATATGAAACAACAAAAAACACCACACTCAAGAGCTCACACAAACCTCTTCCACAAGTCATTCCTCTTGCAAGCCTCAATGAATAAATAAAACTGTTAAAATAACTTAGTAAGTAATCTATAATACACACATTGATAAAATCTTTACCTATATACAAATGTATTACTTAAGAACTAAAATACTTATCTTATTTGTATATTTTAACTATTGTATAAGCTAACAGCGTTTTAATTTCTTACATGTAATTTGCATTTTTAATAATCTTAATATTTTAAAAATAGTTAACATACAAACGTATAACTATACAACAATTCTTACAGTTAATTATTTTACTTAACAATTTATTACTTTCTTTCTATACACATGTACATGCCTACTCGATCAGGCTACTTGCATTTTATCACATTCACTCACACCTTGGTCTTCCCTGCTAATACTGTAGGTGGACTAAAATAATTAAAACTTTAAAAAAAGTAACGAGTTTTTGTATTAATTCTGTAACATTATTCGACAGTAAATAAGGTATTATATAATAATACGTTGAAATGCGAATTTACTCGTACCACGCAACGTGAAATATAGACTTTTAAATGATTTCAAGCAAAAACAATAAAAACTCCAATACATATATGGTATGGTAATATAATGTATGGTACATTGTTTTTCGCAGTTCATACCACGTTTTTTTTGGCTCGTAGTGCTAACGTTTGGAGAACATTGCAACTTTTATATTTAGGGCTTGTTGGATATCAAAGTCGCTAACAATACATTGTATTTTATTACATTTTCATTGTATACAGTACAACCTGTTAAGTTTATTCAACCAACCAGATGTTTAAAGAAGGTTTAAGTGAAATCAGACCGAAAACCTTTAAAAATACGTTTATCAACGAGAAACGAACTCACAACCTCTGGGTTTGAAGAAAACTTTCTTACCAATTTCGCCACGTAAGTCCATCAAAACAAGCCTAATTCATAGTTAAAGTAGATTTCGGTAGAAATACAACACATTGCAGAGGGTTTAATGTCGTAATTTCTGGAAAATTTCAATGCACTTGCTTCGAACATGACTAGAAAACTTCGAAACTACCTTCCGTTATAAAGTGTATCTATACATTTATTTCTTACCAGCGTATAATGAAATGTTTTCAATTGAATAGATTGTTCTAGAAAATGGTAGGGTACCCACAGTACTATAAAACGGGATATGTCCTTTCTTCTTTATATTATACAAAGAGAACACATCTACATGATTGATTCTTGCGGGCAGTGCCGGAAAGGTTGTTTTCCAATTTAGTGTGTTCTGAACATTTTATTTCCTCGTCGACATTGTCTTTTTTTTTTGTCAATATTCTTTTACATTTTTGGCTAAATATACTCAACATACGACTTGATTCCTTTGTGTATAAACAAACTGTACGAAATAAAAAAGAAACATATACAGACATTCTACGAAATTGATGAACTTGATAATAACCACAAATTGTTGTTCAAAAGTTTGGTTCAAAACAACCAACTTAACCGCAAAGAAAAATATTTTTCGAGTAATAATTTGTAATAATTTAAAGAGGTTAAGGAAAACTGTGTATTGCTAAGAAACGTATAAAGTGAATCAAATGATTAGATAATCGCGGTCTGTTTCACAATTGTCCGTCAAGACAATAGAGGATATTTAGTTGCACCGCAGTAAACAAGTTACCACTTAACGGAAGCATACAATAGATGTCGTCAAAAGGGAAATTAACTAATTCATTCGTTATTCAGTTGGAAACGTGTCGAGAATAAGGTCAGTCAGATATGAAAACTAAGGTATAGTGGTTAACATGCCTGAGAATGAGAAAACTGAAGTAAGATTGACAAAAAAGATAAAAGAAACATGCGGGGTAAAGGATAATGTACTATGCGTATCCAGAAAATAAGTGTACTGAGGCTCTCACGACCGGATGGATTTTATTTTCGACATGTTGGCTACACTTCCGTGTAGCCTGACCCTTCCCCTCCGCAACGAGACCGGTTCGAAGTCAGTACGTTGAGAAGTGTCGACGCGTAACACGTTTCGTGAAAAATGTCAATCCAATCTCCCGCCAAGTGCGAAATACGCGGCGTCATCCGTTATCTCGTTTGGAAGGGAAAACCTCCGGTTGAGGTTTATAATGAGGTGAAAACTGCATATGGTAATTAAGCTATGAATTGTACGAGTGTGTACAAGTGGTGTCGCGAGTTTAAAAACGGTCACGTCACACCTCTTCACCCTCCGCCAAAAAGTTCAAAACCACAATTTCAGCCAAGAAAATCATGGCATCCGTGTTTTGGGACTGTCAAGGCATAATTTTAATTGAATATATGCCTCAAGGGGAGACCATCAATTCTGCAAGATACTGTGAGACCCTAAAAAAATTGCGGAGGGCGATTCAGAACAAGAGGAGAGGCATGCTGACAAAGGGAGTCTGCCTGCTGCAAGACAATGCCAGACCACACACGGCCAACGCCACGAAGGAACTGCTCGCCTCGTTTAAATGGGATGTCCTGAACCATCCCGCGCATTCACCTGACCTAGCACCTTCAGATTACTATATCTTTACCTCCCTGAAGCTGCACATGGGTGGAAAAAGGTTTTCAACCGACGAGGAGGTAAATGAGGAGGTGGAGAAGTAAACTACTTCGAGGAAGGCATCAAAAAGTTGATACCCCGCTTCACCACCTGCATTGAGAGGAATGGCGACTATGTCGAAAAAGAGCTTACATATGTACTACGGTAACCACGCAATTTTTTTGTTTAAATAAAAAAAATTGTAACCTACAAAAATTCAGTACACTTACTTTTTGGATATGCCTCGTATCTTGGAAAAATTCAAAATTAACTCAAGTGAATATTTAAAATAACATAATAAATGATAATCTGTTCTGAGTACACAATCAAGAATCATATGTACGAGTCGTGAACAAAGACATTTAACATAGGTTTAATTCGAATGAATTGTATTGACTAAATTGTATATCTTATGTAAGAAAGGTGGGCAAAAACATACAACATCGGTTTAGTTTGAATGAGCTGTATTAACTCAATCGAATATTATTTGAAGGAATTGTAGGTAAAATCATAAAACATATGATTAATTCGAATGAATAGAATTAACTCAATCGAATAGCATATGAAAAAATCGTGGGCAAAAACATATGTTTGATTCGAATGAATAGTATTAACTCAATCAAATGTCATATGAAAGGGTTGTGCGCTAAAAAATAAAATATAGGATTTATTCTAATAAACTGTATTAACTCAACTGAATATAATTTGAAAGAATCACGAGCAAAACAAAAAAAACATATGTTTAATTTGAATGAATAGTATTAACTCAATCGAATATCACATGTAAAAGTAGGGAGCTTACACATGACATACGATTGATTCGAAGAAATAGTATTAACTCAATCGAATATCACATGTAGAAATCGTGGGCAAAAATATAAATCATAGGTTTAAATGAATTAATCGTATTAACTTCGTCGAAAATCATATTTATGAATTGTGGACAAAAACATAAAATATAGGTTGATTTGAATGAATAGTGTTAACATACATCAATATACTTTAATAATTAATTTGTAGTCCACAATATTATAAATTGAGGATCAACATACTCGTATGATGCAGAAGCGCGTATAAAAATATAATCAACCATAAAGTTTCTCCACATTCAGCGTAGGGTAAACAACATAGTACACAGCGTAAGGTAAACAACTCTTAAACTCCATCGTTTCTGCCTACCCAGGCATAGAAACGTTGTGATAGTATGTTTGTATGTATATCAACGGTTTACCTTTTATGGACCTTAAAGTCTTCAATCTAAATTATAATTCTTAATCTAAGAGTTTATTAATGTAGAAGTAAAATTTCATAATGTACTTAAATTTCTTAATGTCTTAACATAATAATCATTTACTTACAATATAGAGCTATATTTATAATAAATATGTAGTGTAAGTAAATGAAATATCTTAATTACAATGAAATAAGAACGTGGCGTACTTGAGATCTTTGTAAAGAGGCCCGTGATCTGTTATAGTCTGTCTTCTTTACATCTTCGTTTGTGTGCAAGACTTCATTAAACTGTTTAAAAAACATTTGGAACAAATACACTAGCATTTAATTTAAATGCGAGTTCTGTTATTAGAAGAATTAAGGCATGGCACTATATGCTTCAGCTGCGGAGAATTACACCGGAGTCAAGAACCATGAAAGGCACAATGACTTGTCATGAAGTCGCTCGTTATGGCGAAATGAGGAAATCATTATCAGCGAACCGAGGTGGCCGCAGTCTGGAAAACTGTCAGAGAAGTAGGAACATACGAGTATAATTGAAGTTGTGATAAAAGTACACGACCAAACAGCGGCACACAGTGAGAGAATTGTGTTGTTTCTTGGCGATTAAAAGATGACAAATTTAGGACGATTTTTGTTTTGAAGAAAGTAGGATTTTGCGTCAAAGCGTCTCAAAGGTTATTTAGGCTTAACTATCCGAAAGTGAGTAAACATATTGTGAAATAATATTTCCTGTATTCTTGTAGATATTGGAAACATTGCACCGTGTTGACTTTCTATGAGTTGTCCCTATTTTGTGTCTTAATAGTACAAATGCGTAATAAATTACAGGATTGGGTTAGGTTATACCTATAGATGTAATACACGAGTGTAATAAGTCATGTTTAAACTTAGATATAATGGGTTAGAACAATGCTATATAGTTTATTGTTACATGATCATGTCAAAAAACTGTCTTAATTGCCAACAATAAACCGGTTTCAATAATTTATCATCAAGAACATACATACAAAATTGTATTCGGCCCCAGTAAGCGAGCTTTCGGGTTTAGAGTCTCTGGAGTAGACACAGAACTCGCGGTTCGTCATTGAATGTGTTGGCAACACTACGCTCGGCACGTGCGAGTACTATAACCAGACAAACTTTTTAACCATTTAAAATTAACCCGAAACCCCAGAGTGTAATTCAATAATGTTACCACTAGGCTGCGGAGGTCGTCAAATGAAACAACGTCGAAACAATTAATTATTATCGAGTCTGTATCAGAAAAATCCTCAGCAGAATAAATGGTCTAATTTGTGACAATACCATGTGGAGATAGATTAACAATTAAGGATCCTACACTGTATGGAGAAACTAGCGTAACAAAAATGCTAAAAATTACAAGACTTCGCAGATAAGGACATGTACGAGTACATAGCAGACAGCATACCAACACCGCAAAAAGACTATGCTCAGCGATCCAACGGGACAATGAAGAATAGTGAAACCAAGAGATAATATGGTTGGATGATGAGATAGAGGACCACTCTGGAGGAAGAATGCTGCTGATAAAGACATGTGCCAAAAACTTTCTGGTAGTCAATATCATCCCTGGGTTGTAGTCTTGTTGATATGTACGAGATATACCAGAAATAGGATGTTAAATTAACAAACGATTTCACAACGCTTCTCTTTGAACGTTTTCTTGTCATCAAAAGTTCGACTCTGTCATATCAACTGTGACAGTGACAGTTTTCAAAGAAGGGTTGAAATTCCGTCCCTTCAGCGTGAAAATTAGTAATATTAGCTGCTTTTAAGATAGCGTGTGACAGTTGACATATCATTTGACAGCGCTAAATAATTATTTGTTATATTTTTATGAAACGAAGAAGGGGTGTATTTTCGAGGCCAAGAACTTAAAAAACACAAACTTTAATTATTTCAACAACTTTTTTAGGTCGAATCTGCCTTTGCTGGCGTAGAACTTAATGGTTCAGTATCGTCCAATATTATTGACAGAGTCGAGTTGATAACACCCATGACCTATTTGTTTATCCTGTGTTCAAGGAACATGTTTAGCGGTTTAGTGATAATTAAATTGAACACAAGAACAATAAACAGCGGATAGCGGGTCGAGATAAACAATCACACATTTAACACTTTATTGTAATGTGAAAATAAACATGTTTTGATCTTGACGTAACAATGATATCAAAGACGAAAAATCACAAAAAAATATTTTACAAAAATAATTGCTACAGAAGCGTCTCGGTTACAGAGGATACAGCATTAGACGGGACTCGAAGAATGTTGTTGATACATTATCAACAATGTAGATGCCAAAAAGAGACATATGGTAAATATACTTATGGTATACTCCGTTAGCGTAATTGTATCAAAACTTTCTGGTTCGATTGGTTTAATATTTATATGGTTCCGGATTGTCTCCATTTGGTTGGTTTTATATACGGGTCCCAACTATCTCCATTTAGTTGGTTTCATATATGGTGCCCGATTATCTCCGTTTGGTTGGGTTTACATATAATTTCCGATTGTTTCCATTTTGGTTACTTTTATAGCTTATTTTATATACGGTTCCGAATTGCCTCCATTCGGTTGGTTTTATATATGGTTCCCAATTGTCCCGATTTTTGTACATTCAAAACAAATTGGGAAGGTAAGAAGCTTAATAATTGATATAAAAAAAATGTCGCTTCGAAGTGGCTGTTGCGTAACCGTAATGATATATTCATCAACCGTATTGTGACATGCGATAAAAAAATGGATCATTTATGATAACTGTAAGCGATCTGAGGAATGGCTCGATCACGATGAAGCACTAAAGCTTGTTGCCAAACCAAAATTACATCAAATGAAATAAATGGTTACTGTATGATGATCTGCGACCGTAGTTATTAATTATAATTATCTCGACCTGGGTCAATCTATCACAGCCGTTATATAGTGAAGAATCGGAAGCTATACACCGAAAACTACGCGACAAACAACCAGCACTGATCAAGAGTAGACGACCCATCTTGCTTCACGACAATGAACGACTTCGAATTGCGTAATCGGTATTTCATAAACGAGTTGGGGTACGAAAAATTACCTCATCCGCCTTACTCACCCAATCTATTACAAACCAATTTTTACTTTTTCAAACACCTAGATAACTATTTACGGAAGATTTTTTTTATCACAGAGTAAAAGGAGAAAATGCCTCTAAATAATTATTGAACTCTAATCCACCTGTGTTTTATTTTATAGAAATAAATGAGCTTGTAATTCATTGGCAAAAATGCGTAGAATCAAATGGCTCTTACTTTGATTAATAAAGTTTATTTATTGTAATTTATTTTACCAAACACTGTTTATTCCACTTTTTGTAACGGTATAACCCTACCGGTTTCAAGGCTTTCACCCCATCTTCAGGGGAGCACAAACAAGACTAAATTATAATCGAACTGGCACCGATATACACGCTTCAACGGTTGGAGACTGAGGGGTAACACCAAACTTTTATGTGCTGACTGTGATAATTTATATATAGGAAAGACAGGAAGATCCTTTGAAAAGAGATTTCGTGAACACAAATCCACTTTAACAAATCCTCTAATTTATTCTGAAATGGCTAATCATTGTCACCGTGAAAACCATTCTTTTTCTATCGATGATGCCAAAGTCTTACATATCAGTAGTGACAGAAATACTTTGGACAGATTAGAGGCCCTAGAAATTTCTAAGTCAGTACATCGATCCGAACATCTGGTAAATACATATATTCCAAAAATCTCTCCGCTGCTGACCGAGATCGTCTCATGCCTCCCCTACCCCTCAGTCCCCAACCGTTGAAGCGTGTATATCGGTGCCAATACGAACATAATTTAGTCTTGTTTGTGCTCCCCTGAAGATGAGGTGAAAGCCTTGACACCGGCAGGGTTATACCGTTACAAAAAAGTGGAATAAACAGTGTTTGATAAAATAAATTACAATGTCTTTAAACCTCCACAACGTTAATGCCTTAACTATAAACTATATAAAGTTTATTTACTCTAAAATTACGTTTGATTGAAATTGAAGGTTACAATCGACCACTATTTTCAGAATGATCTAATAATAATTTCATTATCCAATTAAAATTAACCTTAAGAAAAGTTGTTACTTGTTCTGCTACAGTAAATTATAAAACAAGTATAAAACGACAGCTTTTCACGAAATTTCGGTTAAACGGGAAAAAAATTCAAGTAATTATAAAATAAAATAAATTTATTACTAAGGGTAGGTATTTTTTCAATTACGGTATGAAATAACTTGGTTTAGATAGTACTACAGGAAATTAATAATAATTTCCAAAAAGCAAAGCGCCGTATTACTTAAAGACCACTTCGCAGAGTATTATACGAGTAGCATCTACGAGTATGTTACAGTCGCACAGCGCAACTACGATAAGGGAAACAAAAACGCACATTTAAAACGAAACTCTGATAAGAGGAATATGATAAATACATATAAAAACTAAATGTAACATATTGTAGCGAAAATAAATTTCCATTCTGTTAAAAAAACTTTTCTTTATCTCGACATGAGTAACGTTGAAAAACAACCTAGAAATATAAATTGGTGTAAAAAAGCGTAGGTTTGAATTTTTACACGAGAATATTATTTCATGTTCAGATAGGAAAATGTAACAAGGTCTATTTGCCATATAGATTTACAATTTTACAAATCATGATAACAAGATATACCTAGGTTAATATTTCTTATGTGAGTTCTTATTGTAAAAAAAATCGTTTAATATAAATTATTATTACAGTTCAATTCCACCACCTCCCATGCTATTATAAAAGATAAAATAAGTCCCCATCTGGCGCGACCTAGAACAGAAGATCGAAATTTCCATTAAGAATGAACTGTTCAATGGGACTCGGCAAAGACACGCCTGAGTGTACAAAGAACAGCAGTGACGATGGTCTACCATAAAGGTTAAATGTCACGGAAGAAAGAAAATTACTTTCAGCGCAGTAAAAGTAATTATAAAGTGGCGGCTTAATACCTCAAGTTGAAACAATCCAGCAAGTTGACATTAATTTCGCAGAAAGTTTCGAATGAACCAAAACTATAGTTTGACGCCACTTGATCGAAGTCGACAATCGGTTCGAAGGTGTAACCGGAAGGCTGAATGGAGATTTCTTCGGAATTTATTCACTCGATTTTCATCGCAGTACCACAAAGTGTGATCTGCAGATTGATCCAGATAGCTGGCAAATACGAGTATATGATAGAGCAAAGGGACAAGATCCAACTCCTAGTGGTCAGAGAGAAATTGAGTAGACCAATCGCTTGGGTACACCCACCCATGTATTAATAGGTTAGTCAAAAAGTTTTGAAAGCGACATCTATGGAGCAGTAGAAAAACCAAAATTTCTACGCCATTTTAATATTTCATCTTTCATAAGAACGTACTCAAAATTTCATTTCGATCTGTCAATTCATTCTGTGTTTACAAGCCGTTTGAAGTTGACGTGTCAGTGTATTTTTTAACAATGGAAAAATCCGAATATCGTGCAGTGATTAAATTCTTTGTTTTGGAAGGTTTATCGGCTACTGAGATCCATGCAAAGATGGTGAAAGTATTAAAGAAGTCTTCTCCTTCATTTCCAACCGTTCAGTGATGAGTTTTGGAGTTTAAGCGTGGCCGTACAAGCGTTGAAGACGATCCACAATCAGGACGTCCAAAAAGTGCATCAACACCAGAAATCATAGCGAAAATACAGGATATGGTTTTGGAAGATCATCGATCGACTGTGGATGTGATAGCTGATACCATAGGCATCTCACGTGGAACAACATGGCATATTTTGGCTGAAGTTTTGGGTTTCAAAAAACTATGTGCACAATGGGTGCCGCATTTGCTAATAATGCAACAAAAACACGTTCGAATGCGACTTTCTCAGCAACATTTGGAGTAATTTTGAAGGGATAAAAAGGATTTTCTGCGTCGATTCATCACTATGGATGAGACTTGGGTCTACCACCATGATCCTGAATCAAAACAAAAGGCGAAGGAGTGGTGTGAACCAGGCACTTTGGCTCCGAAGCGAGTTCGTGTCCAGAAATCGGCCAAGAAGGTGTTAGCGTCAGTTTTTTGGGATGCAAAAGAAATTTTATTGATAGATTATCTCCAAACTGGTAAGACAATCAACTCTGATTATTATTGCGACCTTTTGGACCAGTTGGATGAAAAAAATTGTGAAAAAAGACCCGGTTTGCAGAAGAAAAAAATCATTTTTCATCAAGACAATGCACCTGCTCACACCGCTCAAAGAACTATCGCGAAAATCAGTGAATTGGGGTACGAATTGTTGCAGCATCCACCCTATTCGCCAGATTTAGCTCCCTCTGACTTCTGGCTGTTCTCACACCTCAAAAAAATCCTTCGTGGAAAGCATTTTTCATCAAACGAAGAGGTTATAGCCGTCGTAGAGGAGTATTTTGCAGGCCTTCCAGAAAGTCACTTCCGTGATAGGACAACAAAGTTGGAAGATCGTTGGACCAAGTGTATTGATCTTATGGGAGACTATACTGAACAATAAAAGTGATTTCCTCCCAAAAAAAATGTATTTTCATTTCCGCTTTCAAAACTTTTTGACTAACCTAGTATATATTATAATTTAGTAGAACCATTTTTCCCGTAAACCTGTTCCCACCTTTCTCAAATGATACATTTGATCATTCCGAATGCATTGCTCAAAAGAAATCAAGTGAAACCCAAGTTATTGTGAGAATTGACGTTCAGCGCAATTTAAGCTTCAATTTATTGTTTACTGATTGGTTTGATTGCCAAGATCACAGTGTATCAAAGCACACTTTAAGCTTAATTTTATTTTTTACTGATTGATTTGATTGCCAAGTTCACAGTGTATCAAATTAAATAGTAAAATTTAAAAAATCCCCTTTCCAACCTACCTCCAAAGTTTAATGTAAATAAACAACTTTTAAACAAAAAATGTGTAAACGAGGAAAGGTTCATTATTTACTTATTGATTTGATTGCCAAGATCACGGGTATCAAATTGAAAAGTAAATCTAAAAAAAATCCTCTTCCCCAACACACCTCCAAGCTTAGTATAAATAACATAAAGTGGGTTGTTTGAAATTTTAGCACTTGAAAAAATCAATTTAATTAAAAGTCTCGAGATTATTAAAAATCTAATTATTAACTTTAAATTAACTTTTATTTAGGTCAAAATTTTCTCTTATCTGGAATACAGGTAAACTTAATTTTACAAACTTGACTCGAAGGCTTTACAATTACATCAACTGTTAAAAAAAATGTCCTCAGATCACAGTGCGGCGTTTTTTCGTTTTCTCGCCTAGAAGGTCAATGATTATCCACAACATATCCGAATCAATACTGTGGACATGTTGAAGGGCGTGAAAAAGAGATAATATTGTATTCGTTAATAATCAAGCCATCGGGTTGAGAATTAATGGAGTAGATAAGTAACTTACAGTTCGCCATCATACGTGATGGAAATACTACCGCACGTGGACCAGCAAAAACACTTGTCTCGCACATCCAAGTATCGTTAACAGACGTAGTCAACGCGAAGAACTGATAAAGTAAAAGTGAAATCAGTTTAAAACTTTCATAGTTTGTAAGTGAACGAATGTGTGGAGAGTCTTAATTGGCTGAGATCGGTCATAGCCACAAAGTATACTTAACAGTATGGTAGAAGATCAAATATATTAGTATACTATGTTCATCGTCGTCGTTGCTGAGTCTTGTAGTCGAGGATCTCCTCAGCATTCCAAGGTCGATACAGTTGGAAAGCGAAGCTGTGTCGTAATTTTTTTGTTTCTTTCCTTTTCTCTCTTTCTCATATTTAAGTAAGTAAGCCGTTGCATATCAGCAAACTCACCGGCAACACCGCTGTACTAGACTCGATGGCACACCGAAGTGAGGCGATCGGAGCACACTGGAATTTTCCCCGCTTTTTTTAATGAATTAATATGAACGAAGTCATATGTATCCTTATACTCCCGAATACTAGGCGTAAAAATACATGCGCCATTCGAGGGCAGTAGCACAGCGCAGGGTTCAAACCGGCGACCCTTCCGCACGGAAGTCTAGTGAATTACCACGTGGGCATGTACCTCAACTATTATATTCTAACAGTTATGCTATAGCAAGCAAATAATCTCGTTTTTTTTTTACTTCTTTACCTTACAAGCGTTTGTTTGACACTTAACCTCACATATACAGGTTATCGCAAAAAATGTATCCACACTTCAATAGTTGGTAAATTGCTGATTTTTTTTGTTTTAGATTTAACAGTTGAGAAAAAATGGCTGAAACCAGGATAAATTTTGAACAAAGAAAGTTAATTTTGAAGTGCTACTGGAAGTACGAAAACGCAGTAGAAGTGCAAAGACGATTTAGGAGACAATTTCAAACTGATTTGCCTACTGGACTTACTATCAGACGAATTAGAGATAAGTTTGAAGCAGATGGAACTGCTCAAAATGCCCATAAACAACGTTCCGGAAGACACCAAGAACATTGACAAACGCTGCCATGGAAACGTATCATCAAAATTCAAGAAAATCTGCTCGGCAGGGTTCTCGTGAATTGGGATTACCAAAAGATAGTTTCCATCGCATTCTGAAGCACTTCCGGTGGAAAAGAAACAAATCAAGATGAGTAAAGGCCTATCTTAATGAGAACCTGCCAAAAAGATGGATCGGGCGAAGAGGTCCCGTAGATTACCCTGCGCGTTCACCAGACCTCACACCACCACTAGAATTTTTCTTTTGGGGATTTCTCAAAAATAAAGTTTATGATAAAAAACCTGAAACCATTGACGAATTACGAGTAGCCATTGAAAAATAAATATGTGCCCCAATACCAAATGAAATAATTCTCGATGTTTGTGATTCCGTTGCTTCGCGTTGCCAGTAATGTTTAGACCAGAATGGTCATCAGTTTAAAAACAGGCGCTTAGTATAAAAAAATACATTTATTGTGAACGTTGAAAGGGTGACAGTATGCTAATAAATACAGACTTTATAATCATTAAAATTGTGGATACATTTTTTGCGACATCCTGTATATATAGTATGTATATACATCGCTACTATTTATGTATGATACATGCTCTGTGAGATTTAGTGTCGTGTAACTGATTCGCAATATTAACCTTCATGCCGTTGACAAAAACTATTTCAAGTATATAAATACCCCTGATGCTAACGTGTTAAATGATTCTGATGGCACGAGCGAAGAGCGGAGACTGGATGAGTCAGGGACCAAGGCTAACAATGCAGATGAACTCATCGGCCGGGGGACTCTCCCAAGGGGGGCATCCCGCATACTTAAATTACAATATTTTAATACATCGTCCATATTTTAACAATTTTTCAATTTCTATATAATCGGTTGTTGTTGGTTTAATAATAATAAAACGATAGTTCACAACAGTGTTTAAGTAGCATCTTTGATTTATGGTAGTGAAACGTGGACGTGGAAAAGGACTAAAAAAACCGAGTAAATGATGTTCACTTAGAAGAGCACCTAAGATGACAATGTATGACGTTATACGGAATAAAGTTATTGAGGGGGGATTCTACTCTAGAGGCGTGAATTTCGGGCGTTTAAAAAAAAAAAAAACATTTTTCCGATGCATTTTTTTAGTTTGTTTATTGATGATTTGAGAATGTACAAAAACATTTTGAAAAATAAAATTGAAAATTGCAGATGATCAACTGTTATCGTATATCTATGTCGTAAAAAAGGGGGTGAGCTGGTCGACATGATTGGAACCCTTTCGTAAACCCGAAACAAAAATCATACACAGTTTCTTGGTAAGAAATAATGTCTTTATAGTTGGTACCAAAGAGAGAAAAATATCCGTAAAATGGCGACTGTCTGAAAAAATATTCAATACCCTTTTTATCAAATATAATTTTTTTTTAAATACTAAAAAAATATAATAGTTTTGAATTTTCCAACATAGGGACGATATAAAAACATTTATCGAAGTTTCGTACCAATTTTGAAGGCAATCGGTTGGATAGAACTTTAGATTTTATGTCGACCAGGTAGAAAAAAGTAGTTTCGAGAAAAATGCGTTTAAAGTTTTGAGATTATTGCCCGAGTCATACCGGTGCGGCGTAATTTCAGCCTCATTTATAGCTATAACTTCGTAAATATTGAGAATTTTTAAATTTCCTTTTGAGAACATATTCTTAAAGGTCTAAACTTTACAAATATGCAAAAAAAAATCAAATTTATAAATTAGAATACCCCCTTAAGGGTCAATTTGAACTTACGACTGATATGTTGCGTAAAATGAAGAGCTCTCTGAGATGGTTTGAGCACATGTAATGAATGTATAAAGAAATACTAATAAAACAAATATACAGTGCAAATGTGAGTGGAAAGCCTGATAGAGGAAGACCAAGGGATGTGTGGTTGGATCAAGTGAATTATATTTTGAAAGAAGGAAAATTAAGAAGTAAGAGAAATCGTAGGAGCTGGATGACTCAATGCTCTAAAATCCTGCAGAGAAACGGCCTAGATGAAAGCGACACCCAGAACCGAAGGGTATACAGCCTGAGAAGGAGAAGAGCCGACCCCAACAGTGTTTGTATGTGTTGTATTATATTACACTTTCGTTGTGTACAGTATAATATCCTTAACTGTCCCACCGCACTCTTATCTTGCCGAAAATTTTCATCATCTTTCCGATCATGGATTCGCGCTAAGCTCAAACAGGGGTTGTTTGTTTACCTTTCCAGTTGACCGCTCTTTTTTTTACGTTGTCCTTTCCTGTCCATGCAGTGAGACTCTGGAACCTTTCTGGCTTGTTTTAAGAAGCTACTGAAAAAACTCTTTCTTTCTAGTCAGCAATATTACGTGTTTCATTTCTGATTTTTCTTTCTACAAGTATGTCCAAGTATGTATATCGGTCATAAATTTCACAAATATGAACAATCATTCGTTTTTTTTTTCGACCGTGTAACTTTCTTTATTTACTTTTGACTGGTTGGTTGGAAAAGACTGCCGCCTGACAAAAAGCCCTCCAGATTGATTTTACAACGAAGTGTTAAATAAGTAAACCTAGCGGGCTTATTACCGTGTTGCTTTTTTTGCTGGTGTACAACAGCTCATTCGTTTAAAACAAAATCCATGGCATACTTCGCTTTCCAACTGAATTGATGTTGGAATGGCGATGGGATACTTGACCGAGCCCAGAAACGAAATATTGAAGAAAGTGTGCGGGAGATAACATTGTATTCGGACCCAGCAATTGAAACTTCAGGTTAAGAACCACTGGAGTAAACAAGTAACTCACAGGCATCGTACATGTTGGAAATACTATCATACGTGGTAAGGCAACAGCTACCGCACACGTCTAGCGGATGAGAGTATTGTTACTAGACGAATAATTTAACTAGACTTGTACTCATAATTTTTTTGGGTGCCATCGGAAATCCAACAAGGAGCCCCTGATTAGTAACTTAATCCTTATCATTGCATTGTAACACAGGTGTTACACTAATTTAAGGATTTAAAAAAAATACAGAAACTGTAACGTAATTTCAAATATGGCAACACATTCAAATATTATACATGCACTATTGTGTGCAGTGGTATCTGGTGATAAATATTGACAACGCTACAACCTTTCAAACGACATCGGGTCAACATGTCTGGACAGCGTGGATGCATTTTGAAAATTGGGGTAAATAATCTAAATATCTTATTAATCACTACACGGAGAGAAAATTTTATTCAAACCATTTTATTTGTTGATAATTCAGCTATGTAAATGTTGTTCATGTTTTAGATTATAGAATCATTTTATAACCCTTTTTGTGTTTTATAAAAATGGATATTTTGGTAATGTAACGTGGGTGTTACATATAAAAAACTATAAAGAAAAGTTGTGATTTTTTTTCCTAAATTTTCCTTCATAACTTACCAAATAACAAGGAATCACCAAAGAAAAACGGTAATATTAGGATAAATTGAACTTTGCCAAGATAAGGCTTAAAAGCAGCGCCGTACCAAGTAGCCATGGAAGTCGTAATGAAAATATTTATAAAAAAAGGTTTTGTAATTTTGGAAGTCGTAATGAAAATATTTATAAAAAGTCGTAACGAAAATATTTATAAAAAAAGGTTTTGTAATTTTTTCTTTGTGTATAATTTTTTTGGGATGAACCTATTACTAACAAAACAGTAAATTTGCTATATACCTACGAGTAGAACACTTCGGCTTAGTCCGTCATAGTCGACGACACCAGAATAGTCGTGATTTAATAATGGTGGAACGATTATTTCATGTGCTGCGTCGTAAATGTAATAATTATGGAATATTTATATTTGTAGCATCAAAACACCTTCTGACTGTGTTGATCGTGAGGTCTATGGAGGACACTGGATGATATTCAGAATCTAATATTTAACTTAACCAGACGACCTCCGTGGCTTAGTAGGTAAGACACTATCTTCTAATCTGGAGGTTGCGGAATCAATTCTGAGTGAAACTCAATTCATTTAAAAAAAGTTTCAGTCTGGTTTGCACTTAAGACCTATTTAACATATTTGTAGATTGAATTGACAGAGAATTAAGACCGCCACGTTGTATTGTATACAACGAAAGTGTAATACAATACAATATGCACGTAAGGACCGAGCATGATACAAAATAAAATGTTGAATAATAATAAAAAAGGACAATTTATACAGTATCGTTTAAATAGCAGACTTTCCTTAAAGGCGCTCTTACTCGAAAATTGAACCCAATATCAAATTATCAATACTTCGTCAACAACAGTGTTTATTAAATATATTATTTATAGTTAAGACAAGTGTTTGATAAAACAAATTACGTGTTTATTAATATAGTAAAAAAAAACAAATTTGAGTGTAAGGATAGGAAGGTGGTGGCTGTGTGATCAGCGTGGGATTGCTGGGGAAATTTTTCGAGAAACCAATATAGTCTTCACAATGAAGTCGAAAAATACCATATTGGTCCGGATGTCAGGGATTTGGTTTTTCCCTTTATAAGAGGAGAATATGCATGATGAGGTATGTGGGCGTGGCAGAAGCGAAATATACAATGAAGTTAATTTGTTATCTTCCCTTACCATAATAGGAACATGGCGTGATGGTGATGACGAATAAACTAAAGTTCAGAGAACAGAAGATTAAGAATATAGAAACCAGAAGGAACGATAGAGAATCACTGCTGATGCCAAATAATTTACACGCTGTAAAAATATATCAAAGCCTTGGGAATTACCGCAGAACAAGGATTATCGCTAAGCCCGCGTTAACAATTTATACCCACGATGAATATTTTATTTGTTCCTTGTCATGTTAACTATATACGTGAAATCTGACATGTGAGCATTTGACAAAGTTAATTTTAAAATTAAATTTTTGATCTACATATATGTTATAAGATTTAATTGGAATGATACTTAGAAGGAAATTTAAAAAGTCAGAGAAATTGTTTCGAATAATAGAAAATTGAACATGACGCCAGATGTATGACTATCGAGGAGGCGAATTTGTGATCTTAGATAAAAAGTTTGGATTTCTTTTCTCTCTGATTACCCCACAAGGGACACGGCGTGATGATATATGTACGAGTATGTAAACCATAACATATTTATTTATTTAACACTTTATTTACAAATACAATCTGGCGGGCTTATTGCCAGGCGGCAATCTCTTCCAATCAACCAGACAAAAGTAAAAGAAGCAACTTACATGGTAGCATAAATCATTCAAATGACGATCCATCCCCACGAAATCTATAAACACATACGTGAGCATATACCCACAAACCCCACAAAGACGGACAATCACCCGAACATTATTTTTCATATAAAGTGAGATATCATCAATCAAAAGGAAAGGAAGATGGTGGAGAGGAAAGGAAAAGAAAAATCAGGAATGAAACACGTTATTTTATTGACTAGAAATTAAGATTTTTTTCAGTCGCTTCTTAAAGTATGCCAAGGACGCAGCGAGTCTTATATTGGTTTGTAACTACTAATAATATTGTAAAGAAGAAAACGTAAGGCTTTATAAAAGTTATAATCCGATTTTCAGTTTTACGTAATCAATATCGAGTAAGAAAAGAAAGAATCTTACTCGATAATTTACCCTTGAAGTTGTCAAAAGGCGTTACAATCGATCGGACCAAAATGTCTCGCGTGAACTTACCCACATTCTGTCAAGAATTTATATCCTTGAGGTGAATTACTTGACCTAAAACGTGAGGTTTGAAGCACTTATCGCTTAGCTGACCACAGGCAATGCTTCGTTTTCAAGACGTAAAAGAAAATGGAAAAACAAAGACATCAGGATTACGCAAAAAGTCAATCTTTCTTCATGTAATTCCTAACTCAAGAAGGTGTTAATTAACAAGCATTTATTTTACTTCTTCGCATAGTGCTCCAGTAATTTTGAACCCGAAGATTCGATTAATGGGGTCGAAGACAATGCTGTCTCCCGGCCACGCTCTTCAATATGTCCGAATCACCAGTTCAGATATATTGACGGGTATCATACGAATTAAGACAGACATGGGTATCTCTTCAAAGAGAAAAACATGTTAAATTTTCGATACCGATAAATAAGCGTTTTTAATAGTCAAAACTGCACTGTGCTACTCTTCTACCAATTAATTAAGTCATATTTATTAAGTAAATAAGAACATAATAAAATAGTGTTTTATAATAAAGCAAGATCAAAAACAGCATTCTAAGATGGTTTGGAAAATTACAAAGAATGAATGAAGAAAGACTAACAAAACAAATACACAATGCGAATGTAAGTGGAAGGCGTGGTAATCGAAGAAATAGTGTGATAGTAAATATATATTATGTTCATGATTTTTTTACAAATCAAGAATACAATAATTTGAATAATTTTTGCGATCATGTAATTTAATAAAATTTGTCTGTCAGGTTCGAAGAGATTGCCACCTGGCAACAAATCCACCAAATTGTCATACAATGAAGTGTTGAATAAATGAGAGTATAAAGAAGATCATATTTACACAAAATAATTAAAGGAAACTTTAATACGTATGAAATTTTAAGTTCAACTCCTAAATGAACACGTGAAAGCGTCTCAATAAATTTTTACATTAATTTAACCTTAAAAGATTTGATTCAGTCTCTGAATCGCTCCTCTCGAAAGTAAATAAGGGAGATTAATCATGTATTTAGCTTCAGAGAGGAACTTTACATCGAAATAAAGGCAGTATTAAGTTAATCCCTTATCACGCAATATATAAAGAAGTCGGAAAGGATGTATTTCATTTAAATTGCCTCGAGTTTTCGCCAGAACTTATTTCAGCAATTTATCCTCCGCGAATCTTCACTATATAGACATATTTTTCCCTTCCATCGCGCTCCACATTCGAAGCATTTAATAAAGAATTCAAAAAATTAAGCGGATTTATACAAAATAAATGTTTATTATGATAATATTTCCTGGCATTAAACAAAGAATAAGGATATTGCATTAAATATAAGTAATCATAGCGTTCCTGGTTGCAAAAAATGAATGAAGGAGTAGATTTGTTTTTTCTTCAATCGTATTCTCGAGATTAACAAACCACAGTAACGTTCTGCTTTAAACGTTTTGATGTTCCAGTGCCTTCTTCTGTCGCATATTGGCACCCCATAAATTCTTCATAATGCACGCATCTCCACGGCAAATATATAACTTTTATGTTACTCCTATACTAGCCCCATCTCTCACATATGAGTCCACAACCTTTACCTAATGCACGCCTCGCCATATCATACATATTTGTGTCTTATCTTTCTTCTATGCCACACTTTTTTGTCAACATAAATACACCATAACCTTTACCTAGTGCACGCAACTCCATAGTATATATCTAACCCTTATGTATATTCAATACCAGCCTCTTTTGTCATAAGTACACCACAACCTTTATCTGATGCACACATCCACAAGCATATACCTAATACCTTGATCAAAAAGTTTTAGGACCGGCCACCGTGTGGCGCTGTCAGTCACCCGATTGGATTTTTTTTTGTTTTTTGTTAGGTTACCACATCTATCATTGACACTTCCTTCCAAACTTCAGCATCATAACTTGACATTTGTAAAAGTTACGCTGTACTGAGTACATCTACCTTTGTGCGTGTTTTCGATTTTTTACAAGTTTGAAAATGGCATCAACGAGTTTGCATTAAATTTTGTGTGAAAAACGGATTTAACGGTCCGCAGATCTTGGAAATGTTGGAGAAGTATTTTTCGGTGGCACGAACGCTTCAGAAGTGGTTGTGAGTCGGTCGAGGATGACGAACGCAGTGGCAGTCGAAAACCGATGAAAACATCGATAAAATCAAAGAAATGTTGGCCGAAAACCGCAAATTGACCATTAGAGAGCTGGCAGATGACTTGGACATCGCTTATGGATCCGCTCAAGACATTTTGGTTAGCGATTTGGGCCTCAGACGTGTCGCTGCAAAACTGGTGCCGAAACACCTCAATTTCATGCAAAGAAGGACCGTGTTGAAATCGCGAGACATGATTTCCATGAGTTTTTGACCAAAAACATCGATTTTCTTCGATTTTTTCATGACATACTCTCGGGTGTGGGACGGCTCTGATGGACATACCGAAAATTGAGTACCAGCGGTGTTTTGAGGATTGGATCAAGCGCTGGCGTAAGTGCGTTGCAGTCGATGGGGAGTACTTTGAAGGGGGCCATATCGATTTTGATGAATAAACTTATATTTTCGATTTTATGAATAAAGTCCTAAAACTTTTTGATCAAGGTAGTATATCTATTATTTCTTCTATACCAGCTCCTTTTACCATTATAAGTACACCGCAGCCTTTACCTAGTGCATGCATCTCCACAGCGTATATTTATTTTCCTTATATACCAGCCCCTTTTGTCATTATCAGTACACGACAAGCTTTACCTACAGCACGCTTCTTTATAGCACATATCTAACATTTATCTTTCGTTTGGTATACATATTAACACGCCATCTTTTTTCGTAGCATTTATCATACTTTTTCACTTTTAAGACTTTCAATTTCAAGTCTCACATTCGTTACAAACACCGTGGTCTAGTTCAGTGTTCCCCAACCTTTTTAGGCCTGTGGACCGGTAAAAAAAGGAATTTTTTTTCGCGGACCACTAATACTGAAATAAAAATGTTTTTTTTTATTTAATATTTTTTTAATCTTATATTGTGACAGATAGACATATGTAACTATAATTAACAAATATACACAAAACAGTTAAACAATTTTAATTGTAATATATTTAGGTAGGGTTTTGCATCCGAGTTCACTATCCAAGAGCAAATATTTCCGTTCTCCCTAAGTGTATCTGAGAAGATTTATGACTGTCCATTCTGAGAAAACCAGCGACCATCGTGTCGCATTATCATACCAATTATATTTATTTAACAATTACTAAAAATACAAGTCAACGTAAAAGCGAAAAAATCCTATATTTAATATTTTTGCATGGCGAATTTCTTGAAATTTGACATACTGTTTGCGGCCCGGCGGAAAGTCTCTGCGGCCCGGCACCGGGTCGCGGACCACCGGTTGGGGAACACTGGTCTAGTTTCGATTTCGAGGAAACAAAAAAAAAGCTCCCATTCTTGTTAATAGTTCGTCGACGACGTTATTGTTACTTATTCCCATTCAATAGCATAGTCAACATGTACGAGTATAACGAACCAGTAACGTCCAAAGATTTAAAGCCCGATTAATTGAACTGAAAAAATGTTGTCTCCGCCGTCACACTACAACATATCCATTCGCATCACCGAGTGGTTTCGAAAAAAGAGTGCCACACGAATGAATACATACAAATATGTTACATTAAGTTACTTAAAATACATATATTTAAAATTTTAAGTAAGACTATAAAAATAACAATGAAATATTTGAATATTATCAAATGTGTTATACACAAATTTGTAGTTAGGTTAATTAATAATTATTCTAAAAGTATTGTGTAACGTGTTATTACAGTACAAATAGAAAGGCCAGAGATACGAGTACCTCATTATTCTCTATGATAAATTAGAAATGTTCACTTAATAAATGTGACCACTTTATCTTGAAATAAGCGGTCCCTGTTTACCTTGGTAATCCTACATTAATCATTTCATCCCCCTATGCTATTTTAGGATCAGAAAATGGAAAAATAACAAATTTAGTTATAAGTAACGTCAATTGACTTTTAATTCTTTAATCAAGATAATTCAGCTGTTAATGGAGATCTCTTTCCGATTGAACCTGATTTATTAATTACGTCATGACCTTAAATAACGAGGGACGTTTATCTAATTTGTGGTCTTGGAAAATGTGTCGTAGAAGTGTCGAAGATATTTGTAATACGAAATTGACATAAATAGAAGTGTCGAAGATATTTGTAATACGAAATTGACATAAATAGAAGTGTCGAAGATATTTGTAATACGAAATTGACATAAATAGAAGTGTCGAAGATATTTGTAATACGAAATTGACATAAATATAAATTTTTCCTCTTCTTCTTCGTTTGACTATTACCAAAGTTATCGTAGCTATTTAGAATGACGATTCCCTCGATTTAGAACTGTTCTAATTGCTTATCTCCATTTTCTCGGTTCTCAGCAACTCTGGAACATTATTTCAGTAAGGCCTCGGGCACACAGGTAAACCTTGGTGCTTAAAGCTACGCTGCGAGCTAGGTGACATATCCTAGCGAACCAATGCACCGCATACTATCGCAATGGCCACACACTGCACGCTTCGCGCCACGCTACATGACGATTAGTCATCTAATGAGTCTCCTAGCGAATAGACGTATTGATTAATTTTATTGTGTCACCGAGTGATTTTACAAGATGGGGGAATTTTTAATAAAAGCTGTGTATAAGAGAGAGCCTTTGTGGAACCCATAGAGCAAATTATACAAAAATGTACCTGTAATAAAATCACTTTGGAATGAAGTTGCACAGGAAGTAAATAAAGATGGTAAGTTGTAATGGAATTTGTTAGTTTTGAGAGTGGCATCGTTTGCTAACCCAACCGCTCCCAAATGCCAAATGAATTTGTGCGAAGCACTTTGGTGTGGCCAAACATGAAGTCACCTAGTCTATTAGTCACGTAGCACCTATCGAAGCACTTTGGTGTGGCCTTAGCCTAAGCGATCCATCCAGCGTATAAGAGACTGATAACGGCCCCGCGTGGCATCTATTTTTTGCACATCGAGTATCTCCATTTAGTCTTCATTCCCAGTGACGTGGCTGAAGTATGGTATAATTTCCAATTGAAAAACCGTTGTTTAAATTCAATTATGTTGATGTATATTTTATTTGTAATGCACGGTCGGTTTATACCATTAACACAAATAAAAAATATTAGATTTATGATTAAACAATTAGTGCACTGCACTGCACGTGTATAAATACAATTCAATCGACAGTCTTGCAATAAAACAAATCATTGCATTCATTCATAAATACGTCGACTATCTACACGGTCGCTCCCAGTCGAAAAAACTAAATATATTCAATATTAATTATCAATTTCTCTCTGGCTGTGAGAGCTATAATGGCAAACCTTTTAGTTTCAATCTTGACCCTTTACACTGTCGTTATATTTGCGGCCATCTGAATCAATCACATTTTGTGGTACTGCGGTAATAATCGAGTCAATAATTTCCAAATGCATCTCTATTTTGCCTTAGATCAGTACATCTTCTGATCGATTAACCACTCCAATCTAGCGGAGTCGAAGGATAGTTTTGCTGCATTCGAAGTTTTCTGTGAAATTACTGACGTCTGAGCTTCATGAATCGGGCTTACATTTCGTATGATACGTTAACTGTCGAACCGGTCCTGTTTGCATCGAACATTGAATGGATTTCTGTTGGTATCCCTAACGAAGTAATTCCCTTAGGTGGAACTATGCTATGAATAAGTTATCATACGCTGATAATGCGACTGATAGTAAGCTATCTCTGAACAAGCACTACACTCATTGAGACGGCAGCTGACACATAACATTGTTTTTTATAGTATGTTTTGAAGTATTCAGTTGTATAAGGTCTTTCAGTGTTGTACCGCGTGGTTTGGCTTATGATACCGACGTTTCGAAAACCTTACAGTTTTCATTTCCAGGGCTTGTTCGCAGTCAACTGCGCCATGATGAATTGACTGGCAACGTCGGCATCATAAGACAAACCACGCAAACAACACCCCGCAAGGCCTTAAACAACTAATTATTTTGTATAGTTTTAGGATGTATTGATATATTTGATGTTAATTTCAATATAAAACCAATCGAAGGGCTTTTATAAAAGGGTCTAAAAAGTGAAGATTAAAATACGCGAAAATCTCAAAATCTTTTTTTTTGTTTACTCGAGAAAAAAGTAGTTTCTCGAATCGATTACGAAGAATTTGAAAATTGCACCCCACTTCTCCCCTCCTTAGGTGACGACATGACCCAGAAAAGTGTCTCTCGCGGATGAGTCGAGATGACGCGCTTGGACCGATTGGCGCCAATCCCGCCGAGAATCGGAAAATTGACATCGCCACACCACTGGGGTCTCTAATTTCAACTCTGAAAGGTTGTCAAAATATGTCAATATTTTACCGAATGGCGCCCGTTTAGCTTGGAAATATCTAGGATTAAATAAATATTTCAAATATACCATAAGATACAAAGTAGTTTCAGACTGTATCGATGATTTCATGTTTGAGGGTAAATATATCATAGATTGCATTCATTAGACCGGATAGCCTCTGTATTATTGATAAAATACGAAAGGTTCTAGTGAAAAGTAACTTTTAATTACTAGACTTTGAATTTAACACTTTTACATTATCATCACCATGACGTCATGTCCTTATAAGGGTAAGCAGAGCACAGATTTCAATTTCATTATATCGTGGCATTCATCTTTAGTTTCTGTCAAGTCCATACACCTCAATCAATCAATGGCACTACAGCCCATTGTGGGCCCCGGCCTCCTCCAGCAGTCGTCGCCATTCCCTCATATCCTGGGATGCATTCCTCCAGCCCCTGATGCCAATCAAGCTTGTATCACTCTGCACCCCATCCATCCACCTGAGCTTTGGTCTACCCACGCTACGTCTACCTTGGGGCTTGGAAAAGAGTACCTTGTTAGGGATTCTCTCTTCTCCCATACACCTAGTTATGCACTATTATCTATTGTAAAGGTTTTTTACTCTCCTCTCTTTCAGAATTTGATAAATTTGGTAATGTTACGTATATATATAGGTATTTTTAAACTTCTCGTTACTTCTATACTATTCGTATATATTATTTTAATTTATTTTACATTTAAATACATTTACAAAGTAATTTTTTTTTAATATTCAACAATAAATTACTTATCCCGAAATTTATTCTGGCTACATGTTTTTTACCTCCTATCCCGAGGCCCTCTATTTATTGTTTAATATTCTTATATGGTAATAAGGTCATATTTTTGCATATATGCTTTCTCTGTTGAGACTGATGCCCCCCAGAACACATAGAAACAAACTGTTGAGAGACAGGATAAAGAATTTCCTCAACCAGGAAATTCACGAAGTACAAGACGTTGTCAGGTGAAGAAAATAAAGTAGAAAACAGAGGAATTAACATGTAGAAGGGATAATGTACTGATTTATTATTAAATATTACAATATGGAGTTCCATAAACTTAAATCCGAAACCTTTGATACATTTAAATACATAATTTAATTCTGATGAATGTATATGAGGAATTTTAAATGTAAATTTTATTTTTGTATAAGAAACAAATAAAAATATAAAACATGAAAAATTTATGCACGATTGAATCGAATCGCAACCCAAGATGGCCACTCGCCAAAAAACAAGGATAAAAAAATTAAATTCATCAGCAAACAATACACAGGAATATGTCAACCTTTTGTAACGTTACATTCTCTTTAGCATCTTTTGTTGTATTCAATGCAGCCAATTTTCTCAACAGATATTTTTGATTGGTCATTCAAAGTCATTATAGAGAGTGAATGCGAAATCTCGGACCGCTATACAAAGTCAAAAAACTATTTAAAAACGATACCGGGTAGAAAACTATCCACAAATAAAAATACTTACGTTTTTTATTGATTTTCTACACTATTTTGCACAGAATTAGTAGAAAATAGATTCACAAAATTAAAGGTATATAAGATATACGAAATTTAATCAAAAGTCACGATGATAGAAATTATTGAAAGAAAAAGTAAATGCGATATATGGGTAAGAAATTGAAGATTAGAGCAAGTTGAATAATAGAAAAGTTACGAGGGATAATTAACAGCGTGTAGTGTTAGGAAACAAAGTCAATGGGGCACTGAAACATGTTTACACGAACCGGACAGTGTCAAAATCTGCCAAGATGATAGATAGTCCACAACAATATTTTAATACCATCGAAAAAAATTATTTTTAATTGATCGAGATAGAGCAAAATTTTATTTAAATTGTGATGATTTCACGTGGAATGACCTAACAATAATATTTGAGGTAGGCCAATAAAATGTATTAAAGCTATGTTCATTACAGCCTTTTAACACTAAGCAAATTATATTATTGGCAAAAGAAAAAAAATTATAATTAACGCGTTAGCACTGTGGAAGTTTAAAGACGTTATAATATATTCAGTAAAACACTGTCTAATTTAAGCGCCCTTGAGGTGGTTTAAGATAAAATACTATTTTATTGTATACAATACAACATGACGGGCTTAATGCCAAGTGGTAATCTCTTTCACCCAACCAGAAAGATGTCTTAAATGAAAACCAGACTAGAACCCTATTTAAAAAAGGGTTGCGTACCATCGGTAATCAACCCTTGGGTCGGAAAACAGGCGACTTATCAATTGGGCAAATGAGGTCGTTTAATTCGAAGACACATTTTCAGTCTATGTTTTTCCATTCTTCTTCCTCGTATGGTTTCAAGAATCATAGCGGCACTCTCATATGGTTCAGTCAGTCTAACGATTCTGACGTGGTTCTGATTTTTCATAAGAGTATAATGAGTAAAAACTGTTGAAATATTTTAAAATGAAATATTCGTGTAGGGTAAGTTTCCACCTTGATAAAGTTTTCCACTCGATAACTGGCATACTATCGACTGCAAAAAAACATATATCAAATAATACTTGATAATGACAAGTCATGCACGTTGCCACCATCGTAAAAGAAATATATAAGTTTTCACTAAGTAAACAAAACCTTTGGTGATCATATCAGAAAGCATTGTAATTTGTTTTATCAAACACTGTGTATTCCACTTTTTGTCACGGTATAACCCTACCGGCTTCAAGGCTTCCACCACGTCATCAGGGGAGCACAAACAAAACTCACACACTTCGCTTTCCAACTGAATTGACATTATAATGAATGGTGAGGGATCCTCGATTACGAGGCCGAGCAACAATGACGACGTATGATGCTGTATTCCATACAATTTATATATATTTTTGGTCACTTCAATTTCATCGGCTGATTGCATAAAAAAACTGTAGGATATAATTTTAAGATCGGCATCGACCGTAGATCAAATAAATAAATAACACCAAAGCACTTGGTATACAGAAATATACAAATACTCGTATTTCAGAAAATTTCATGCAATTTTGGATCGTCTGTAGCAGCTATTACTCAAACACTCACAAAATATTTGTTTTGTTTCCCATGTCTTTGGAATCTACTTAATAATAAATGTATAATAACTTAACAATAATTAATATCCTCGTTGCACTATACATTGGTATTTTCATGCATGATTTCATCCATACGAACTGGTATTATAGATATATGTTGTTTATAGTTAAGGCATTAACGTTGTGGAGGTTTAAAGACATTGTAATTTATTTTTATCAAACACTAATTTATTCTGAAATGGCTAATCATTGTCACCGTGAAAACAATACTTTTTCTATCGATGATGCCAAATTCTTACATATCAGTGGTAACGGAAATAAATTGGACAGATTAGAGGCCCTAGAAATTTTTAAGTCAGTACATCGATCCGAAAATCTTGTGAACAGTTATATCCCCAAAATCTCTCCACTCTTGGCTGAAATCGTCCCATGCCTCCCTCACCCCTCAGCCCCCAACCGTTGAAGCGTGTATATCGGTACCAGTTCGAACAGAATTTAGTATTGTTTGTGCTCCCCTGAAGATGAGGTGAAAGCCTTGAAACCAGTAGTGTTATACCGTTACAAAAAAGTGCAATAAACAGTATTTGATAAAAATAAATTACAATGTATTGTTGATACTTTATAGAGTTCAATCTGACCAAAAACTCTTTGAACCAACCAGAAAAATAATAAAAAAACTGGAAAGGTTGAATCCAAAAGTTGTATTGTATTACACTTTCGTTGTATACATTAAACCCTGGCGTGTTTATTGTCATATGGCAATCACTTACAGCCAACAAGAAAAATGTTCAAAATGCCCTTAAGTAAAAACTAAACTGCAACCATTATGTTCTAACTAAAATCGACTCGCATCACCAGGTTGCAATACAAGTGTTTAACCAACTAAGCCAAGAATGCAGTCAAAAAGTTGTACTTTAATTAAGAAAACAATAAAAACGCTTCTATCAACCCCTGCAACGGTAGCAAAATTATGTATAGTGTGAATGGGCGAAATTAATCAAACGGGAAAGAGGTGAAAAGGAAAGAGAAAAAGCGAATCAAGAACAAACGCTTCAAGTCAAGTAATTTTAATTTTTACTTTGGTAGTTAAATTTTATTTGTTTAAAATATAATACATCCAATAAATAAATCATTGTATCCGTTCCTATGATATGAAAGCTACAAACGTCAGTTATTTGCAGGGCTGTGGAGTCGGAGTCGGAGCCGGAGTCGTGGAGTCGGAACATTTTAGGCGGAGTTTGAGTCGGAGTCGGAAAAATCGACCGACTCCGACTCCGTTTAATTATTTTAACATTTTCTTTCATGAATAACGTTACGGTATGTGTTAATCAGTTAACCTCTCATCGTTTCATGCCTGATACTATGCAGACTTTTATAATTGCAATAAACCCCAAAAGGGGATTACGTTCAGTTTATTGCAGCCGTACAAATAGTAAATTCCTGCACTTACATTCCTAGGGTTTTTATTTATTTTCTAGGAAAATAAACAAAGTAAGAACATGTGTCGGTTATTTTCCGCGCTTAAAATGATTAAATCAGATTTAAGAGCTTTCATAAATTCTGACTTAATAGAAGCAATTCTTTTTTTTTGAGCTAATTCCATTTAGACCACGAATAGGAAATAAGATTTATATAAAGTATACTTACTTTCAAAAATCTTATCTTGTGTTCTATTCAATATTGAATAAAAATAATAATAAACAATATAAATAAGATTTAGTTAACGTATGAAAACAAATGAAGCAACCTTTTTATTTTAAAGTGTTTTCTTATTTTTTTTCAATACCTACCTGTGTTGTTTTTCTAATTATTTTAAAAGTTTCATTTAATTCTTTTTTTAAATATTAATATATATTTTTAATATTATTTTTGTGTAAAGATATTGCTTAATGCGTATTGTTTATATATATTTTTTTATTAAATTGTTTCATTTGTGTACGAATATAATAATTTTTTTATTTATACCTGTATCCATTATTAATAAGTCAATATAAATACATTAGGTAGACGCAGTAAACTATAAAATAAAATAAAAATTGAAGTCAGAGTCAAGAGTTGGAGTCGGAGTATAAAATAAAGCCGGAGTCGGAATCGGCAAATTTTCCTCCGACTCCACAGCCCTGGTTATTTGTGAAGAATAGCGCCATCTTGCGCGCCAAGAATGAAGCTGTAAGTGCAATTATAAGCTAAATGCTAACAAGAAAATCGATAGGGAGAATTCTTCTAGCAATACGAAAAACAACGAATAAAGGCGAATAGTAACAATGAAATTAATTCGATTTTATTATTTTCTGTACAGCTGTTTGTGATTATAATGTGAAACTTTATCGTAAGATTACCGTTAAATATAATACAGTACTTATAAACCTTACTATATACTCGTACAGTACTTATAAACCTTACTATAGAAAGAAAGATTAAAATACTAGCTAGTTTTTTTATTACACTTTCCTTATAAACATACAGTACAGCCGGGCAGTGTTTTTCTTTGTGGTAATTTCTTTATTCATTCGAAAAGATGTCAAAGAATTGAAAAATAATCTAGAACCCTTTAAAAAAATTGAGTACATAAAAATTGAGGTATTGAATCCGGAATATGCGTCACAAAATAATTTGGGTTTCAACGGGAATAAAAAAATCGTAGTTTCAGATTGGAAAAAAGTTTTCAACCAACTAGGCAATAGAGGTCGTCTAGGACTAATATTATAGCTGTGACAATGGCAATACATAGTTGGTAACAAGAAATTAACCGTTCAGTATAAAAAAAATTTGGCGTCAGTGGAAAGCAATTTTCGAAACTTTTTATGCCACATTTCAAAAATATGCTCGACAGTGAGTATTTTTTTAGATTTATACCTGGATAAGATTTCTTGAGGTTTTCAGTTTACACTGTGAATATACATATTTATTCGAATATAATTACATTAAAACATTGTTTAATGCACTTGAAAGAATATATTTGAACTAACTAGTTTCAAGTCATATGGGACTCATCGTCAGGTGTCAACTGTTCGTAAGTAAATTCCGAATACCCCTAAAGATGAGTCGCATATTACTCGAAACTAATTGAGTTTAAATATTTTATAAATTTTCAAGTGGATTAACGTGTTTTATTATAATTTTATTTAAATGTACATGGATATATTGTTTTTATTTATGTAGAATTCTTTCTATAATCACAAAACATTTAAATATTAAAGCAATTTGAAAATTAAATCAGAATGATTATTCAAATTATTTCTATACAGAAAGAAAATGTTAAAAAAATGTTTAAACGAATAATTTATTTAACTAGTGAACTGCAACCCGTGAAATATTCACGGAAGTAAAATAAATTCTACATTTTTGAAGTACCGAATGGAGCAAGATCAGCTTTAAGTTTTTAGGGTTCATTAATGTTTAAAGTTTAAAATAAAAAAAGGTACATATTTATTGATTAATTATTTAATTCCCAAAAATCTCTTTATGCACGATGTTTTGTGTATACATATAAACATTAATGTCGTTCAATTTAAATCGTTGATAAGGTTTTCCTTGAAGACTTTCTTTTCGTTTTCGCGTTTCCGACATCGTGAAAAAGCCACATATAATTGTCTGCATTCAAAAAACGAGCATACGATAAATAAACACAAGTAATTATCAGGTTCAATATAATAGAAAATAAATAAATTATTTAATGAATAACAATTCAAAATAAATTGGCATCGTCCCCTTATACACCGGTTCAAAAATCACGGACCCACCGAGTTTCAAATTTCGAAGTATTCCTCTCTCGCTCTCTTGTATTCAACATTCAATTCTCGTATTCTTTCTTTGGCGACAACCGTTATACTAGCTATAGCCTATTTATATTATGATTCATTCATGCTTATACATATGAGATTAAAAATAAAAATATATACGTAGGATTTTGAAATTAAGCCAGCTTATAGTTATAATATAAAAATTAGATTAGTTCTTTAGTTCTTAAGTAATATATTTGTATATACGTATGTGGCGGTCGCACACGCGGTCAATGACCGATAAAATGACCTTTGCATTCCTTAGCAATGCAAAACAAACAAGTACCAAGTTCACGCTCCGGTCATTCAACTCATTGCCGGGAGCGGAGCGCATTCCATGCTAGAGCGAGAACGCACCCCATCTGTCTCGCCAGTTCCGTAAATAAATTATCACCTACATACGACATTAATCGTTTTGCGGATGCAGAAACGAGACGGCGAGATATCTTGCTCGCATTCCCGCACACACGCGGGAATAGTATAAATACCTACGTTACCAATAAAATTTCTCTCTTTCCGCATTGCGATCGTAAACGTGTTTTATTTATCAACAAATCATCATCATCTCTCCCTTAAGGACATATCTCCTAAACGTATAACATAGTTTTTAGAAAATGTATACATTATAACATAGATTGCTTTATTATTATTTTTAAATACATAAGGCGAATTTATTGCTTTCAAACAATTTCTTCTAAAACTTAACCAGTTTTGTGTCATAATTATTCTTGATATCCATGACGTACTTTTGACGTAGTGTATGAAAAATATATTTGTGAAAAAATGACTAAAAATTAAATAACAAAAATAAATCGCACAGAAAAAAATTGATATTTGAATATGATGAGAGTTATAGACGTAGTAATATTTTGAGATAAATAATGCATCTTTCGTATTGTTTTGAGACCAAGAAAATATCGCATGATATTCATCCAGATGTTTCAAGTTCGATACCAGGTAATGGTTTCATATGTATTAATGTATCATCATTTTTAATTTCAGATAATATTTAACGTATTTTTTAAATTTTAATAGGTCAACTTACGCAGATACTATTTATTATTAAATCTGTTTTTACGTACAGTTTATATTATAATCATACGTCTGGCTGGCTGGTTGGTTGACAAGTGGAACAAACGTAATGAAATCATCAAAATAATCTTAAATTATCATCTTATCTAAAACGATTACATATACGAGTACATGCAAGTGTTTTCCTGTCGAGATAGGCAGAGAAGACAGTGCGCCATGTGTTTCTATCACGATATACATTATCTTCCCTTACACACCATACAATCCCTTCGGTTTCTCTGACAAAACCAATTGATCTTTCAAAATTTCATTAGTCCAACTACACCTATTCGGTCTTTCTCTCTCACGACTCACAGTCACCCTATTGGTTTAATCACCTAAAAGTAATTAAAACGATTGCAATGAGTTACGTGGCCTAGTTGGAAAGACGTCTGTTTTCCGGTTGGGAGTTTGATTCCCGTTGATACCCAATTTGTTTTTAACTAGGATTCTAGCCTTGATTTCATTTATTTTTTATTCGAATAGTACTCAACATATCCGAATTGATAAAGCGGTACATTGAAGAACGTGGCCGTGAGACAATATTTTATAACAGCCCCAGTAATCGAGCCTTCCTGTAAAGAACCATTGAAGTAGGCAAGTCACTTAGAGTTCGGCTATCGTACATCTTTGAAATACTACCGCATGTGGTCAGGCTACAATACTCACACTCATCTACACTTGTTACAAGATGAACTCTTTTTCTTTAACCGGACAGGTACCCTTTTTAAAGTAAATTTTTGGGTAATATCGGAAATCCAATCCGAAGCCCAGTGTCTAATCAACTAGGTATCTGATGTCGCCAAGTGTAAAGTGGATTTAACTTAAGGTTACTTTAATTTCTGGTTGGTTGGAAAAGATTGCCATATTGCAATAAACGCGCCAGGTTGTATTGGATACAACGAAAAAGTAATACAAATCAATGTGTGACACGTATACAATACTAGACATTGAAATTTGTTAAATCAAGCGCTGTTCATTCAACTTCTATAAATTAAAATAAACAGTGTTTGATTCAATAAATCACACAATGTCTTGATACTTTAACAGTGTTTATTATGCCTTAACTATTGTATAAATAAGATAATTACTGATTTTCCGTATATATACATATATTAACATCAAAATTTTTATTTGAATAAAGATATTTTGAATACTCGTATAAAAGTAAAATGACCTTAATACATAGTTAACCCTACAATGCGCGATTTTTTTTTATTTCAAAAATAAATATATATATATATGCATTAAATATGTACTGGAACATGAAAAATACAATAAAACATTTTTTTTGTTTTTATATATTTATATTTTAAAAACAAAAAAGTATGGTTCATATATGAATCACTGTGCATTTGTAAGTTAATTATACAATATGATATAATGATATAAATGAAATTATATATTTTACTTCACTTATTTTACACATATGTACTAAAGAATAAAAGAAAAAAAAATAAGATTACCTTGATCACCAATAATAAAGTAATTTGATTGCAAACTGGAACAAATCACAAAAGTGATCTACGTACAACAAGTCAAACTTCAACTGCCAAATTGACCGGTAAAACAGTTTTCTATTAAACCTATGTGGTTTTAAAGTGTGGAGATTATTGTATCACATTAGTAACAGCTCTTGTTTATACCACTCAACACAAAAATATTTAGAAAAACTTTGGTTGATTCACATGTGCATCATTGCGCACTGTAGGGTTAATGAATTCAATACGACTTGGGTATTTTTTTATAAATTGATTGTTTAAAAAGTTTTCTTTAAAAATAAATGAAGATAACACCAATCCATTTTAATTACGCGCTGAAGGTTTTTTTTAAATTATGATGAATCTGACATAAAGAATTTGCCCGCGAATTTTTCTTAATTACAAATATAATTAGCTAAGTAGGCAGTTTAATAGCGAAAAAAAAGGTCTCGAATGTTGATGAGAAAAGTTTTTTAAGATCAAGTCCGTAGATATGCTCGTATTTAGAGAATACCAGAATTGGATTATCTGAATTAAGAAGGAATGTGGAGAAGATGACTGAGAAGAATACATTGGATGGAAATGTATGGCAGAAAATGGAATAAAGTGATAAGGGATGAAGTTGAACGTAAGGCTTCTGTGTTGAGTAAAATGGAGAATATCACTCTGAAATAGTTTAGGCATGTGGAATGAATGAATGAAAAAAGATTAGCAAAATATATATAGAGCCAATGTGAGTGGCACACGTGTGAAATGAGACTAAGGAATGTATGGTTGGATCAAGTGAATATTTTGAAAGAAGGAAACGTAAAAAGTCTGATAAATCGTAGGAGTTGCATTTTGAATAGGCGTATGGATGTAAAAGCGAAGAATTTGTTAAAATAGGGAAGTCTAGCGCTCTGTCCTCTCTGCCTACCCCGATAGTATGTATATATGTATATAAGAAAGCAATCTTGAGACAATCAGGCCACATTGAGAGAATGAGTTGTGAATGACTTATGAAATAAATATATAAACTGAAATGAATGGAAAACGAGGAAGAGGTAGACAGAGGAAATAATGGAAGGAGAGAGTAGAAGAATTTTTAATTGAGGAGAATGTAAGAGTAAGAAGTGTGAGAAACAGAAGAGCATGTATGAAAATGTACTGATGTGGACAAAATGAAATGTGTGCATGAGTAGAAAGAGAGGCGTAGAGATCTGTCCACTCTGCTTATCCCTTATCCCAAAAGGGGCATGGCGTGAAGGTATGAATAAATACTTACAAAATATCGCCTCATTACTTGATTCAGAATAAGGAAAATATAATAATGTAATTTATAACTCGGCTACACTTCCGTTTTATAAAGTACAACTCTTGCTAAGCCTAAATTGGCAAGTAAGTGACCATCAATTTTAACCAAGGCTTTCTTCAAAAAGGATTCCAGTCGTTTAAGACTTCTTTAACATATTTTTGGTAGATTGCAAGAGATTGTTACGTAGCAATAAGCCCGGCAGGTTGTACTGTATAAAACAAAAATGTAATATAATGCGATATTTCTGTGAAATACGTCATACAGTACCGGCAGCGTATAATTTAGTTAGTCCGGTCCAACTCCTGATTCAACTTAGGCTGTGACTCTACGGTGGTTATCCTGTGGCACAGAAACGATGCCTAAGGTCATCTAACCCTGCGCTAGTCTGGAAGTAGTTATTTAATTATCCTTATATGTGGAAAGATGTTGGCTCCTATCTACGGTTATAAAAGTACCACCGATAATCGGTCGTCACATCCTCGTTAGTTTCACTAATAAATGTACCGCGTGCAGGTGAGGTTTACTTTTGGACTATTGAGATGCTCATTTATTTATTTTTTATTTAGCTTTTTATTGTATAACAATTTGGCGGACTTATACTATAATAGGTTAGTCAAAAAGTTTTGAAAGCGGAAATGAAAATACTTTTTTTTTTGGGGGAAATCACTTTTATTGCTCAGTATAGTCTTCCATAAGATCAATACACTTGGTCCAACGATCTTCCAACTTTGTTGTCCCATCACGGAAGTGACTTTCTGGAAGGCCTGCAAAATACTCCTCTACGACGGCTATAACCTCTTCGTTTGATGAAAAATGCTTTCCACGAAGGAATTTTTTGAGGTGTGAGAACAGCCAGAAGTCAGAGGGAGTTTAATCTGGCGAATAGGGTGGATGCTGCAACAATTCGTACCCCAATTCACTGATTTTCGCGATGGTTTTTTGAGCTGTGTGAGCAGGTGCATTGTCTTGATGAAAAATGATATTTTCTTCTGCAAACCGGGTCTTTTTTCACAATGTTTTTCATCCAACTAGTCCAAAAGGTCACAATAATAATCAGAGTTGATTGTCTTACCAGTTTGGAGATAATCTATCAATAAAATTCCTTTTGCATCCCAAAAAACTGACGCTAACACCTTCTTGACCGATTTCTGGACACGAATTCGCTTCGGAGCCAAAGTGCCTGGTTCACACCACTCCTTAGCCTCTTGTTTTGATTCAGGATCATGGTGGTAGACCCGAGTCTCATCCATAGTGATGAATCGACGCAGAAAATCCTTTTTATCCTTTCGAAATTGCTCCAAATGTTGCTCAGAAAGTCGCATTCGAACGTGTTTTTGTTGCATTGTTAGCAAATGCGGCACCCATTGTGCACACAGTTTTTTGAAACCCAAAACTTCAGCCAAAATATGCCATGTTGTTCCATGTGAGATGCCTATTGTGTCAGCTATCACATCCACAGTCGATCGATGATCTTCCAAAACCATATCCTGTATTTTCGCTATGATTTCTGGTGTTGATGCACTTTTTGGACGTCCTGAGCGTGGATCGTCTTCAACGCTTGTACGGCCACGCTTAAACTCCAAAACCCATCGGTGAACGTTTGGAAATGAAGGAGAAGACTCCTTTAATACTTTCACCATCTTTGCATGGATCTCAGTAGCCGATAAACCTTCCAAAACAAAGAATTTAATCACTGCACGATATTCGGATTTTTCCATTGTTAAAAAATACACTAACACGTCAACTTCAAATGGCTTGTAAACAAAGAATGAATTGACAGATCGAAATGAAATTTTGAGTACGTTCTTATGAAAGATGAAATATTAAAATGGCGTAGAAATTTTGGTTTTTCTACTGCTCCATAGATGTCGCTTTCAAAACTTATTGACTAACCTATTAACCAGGTGGCTATCTCTTCGAAACAACCAGAGAAAAGTAAACAAAATAAGTTATATAGTCGCAAAAATATTCAAATCATGATTTATTAGTACACAAATTCATATTCAATATACAAAATAAAAGTGAGATATCATAATTCTAAGGAAAAATTAAGGAACGGTGGAGAGGAAAGGAAAATAGTTAAAGAAACACGTTACATCACTTACTTGAAATAAATATTTTTTTCAGTCGCTTCTTAAAACAATTCCGATGACGGAGCGAGTCTAACATTAGTTGGTAACTGTTTCTAGAGTCTCACTGCACGAACAGTCAAGGACGACGTAAAAAAAAGAAGAGCTGTGCATTGGGGAAAGCAATAAACAATATCTGCTTAAGCGAAACACTAGTTCAAGTTCTCGTAAAGACGCTGAATATTCTTGACGAGATAAGAGGGAGCGTTATGACAGTTGAATATATTATATTATACAACAAAGATATAATGTGAATTTTGGTATATGTTGATTCTTTCCCTTACACATCTCACAAGGACACATCCCTTATGCAAAATTCCGTAATGTACTTAGTTTATTCCAGATAGATTGCCTGGATATTTTTAATCCCGAATTTTTTTCAAGGTCTTATTAAATACGCGTCTTATTTTATAGATTTTTTTCCGAGAATTGATTTTTCCAAGAATTGCTTTGAAATATTTTTCGGGACGTTCATTATCAGAAATATTACAAAATTCCTCCATCGTGCAATCTGATTTAATTATTTCGGATGTCGTGGATATCTGCCAAATCAAGGCTTTTTCAAGAGACGTTTACGGTGTATTTATTTGCTAGTTCATAAATAAAAAAAAAGCATCTCGTTTCTCACGTTCAAATGAAATCTTTTCAAGTGTTCGTTTTACTGAATAGCTAAATCAAGGTTATTTTATTTTATTTTTATGTAGAATGGAGTGTGAAAGTTACAGATCCATTAGTTTGCTGAGTGTAGTATGTCAAGTGTGCGGAAAAATTCTGATAGAAAGAATAAGAAAATGTGGGATTATCAGTGTCTTTTTGAGTGGAAGATGATGTGTGGATCATATTTTGTCTTTGAAAAATGTATAGCAAAACATAAATAAGTATTTTGTGCGTTTGTGAACATGGAAAAAGCATATGACCGCCTAATAAGAGACACATTACAGAAAAATATTTAATTCATTTGGTGTTGAACGTGAACTAATAATATGTGGAATTGCGTTATTATACGCTGAGAGTAGATCGTGTAATAGAGTAAATAGAACTTTGATTGAATGGTTTAATATTACGAAAGGGGTAAATAAAGATGCTTTATGTCACCTTGGTTGTTCAATACTTATATAGATTCATGTATGAAGGAACTACAGAGGTTGTTCAATACTTATTTAGATTACAAATATAGTAAGCACGTTTTAGGCACCCATGAAGCTACTAGATTTCAGGACCGCAATGTAAACACGCTTGTGGTGGCCAGCATATGACCCAGCGAGTGCATCGCGCGTGCCCCATATACGGCAATTTCGTTCTAGTCATGTTCTCATCTGTATCTTTCTAAAATCGGAAGCCATGCAAGTTAAATGTGCATTCTGTAATCTCTGTTGATGTTGTTTGGGTGTTTATTAACTCGGTTTTTATGATCAATTGTTTATTATATGTGTACAGCATCGGTACAAAGATTAAAATAGGTGGGTGGCTGGCGTTCAATCATCGGAGATTCTGGTTTGCTTCTTGCGTTTTCGGTGAAGATCAGAGTAAAGAGATTCGTCATTGGCAGGTAGAAGTTTGTCAAAATAAAAACACAGTAGACGTTCCAGTATGTTAGGTGAGAATATATTTTTTCCGTTTCTTATATGCCCGTTCAAATGTGAAATGAGAACGCGAATAGTTGTATGCGGATAACAATGTAGTGTTTGCGGAGAGTGAAGGTGAATTGCAGATTTACACTCGACCCAGAGAGTATCAAAATCTGCCAAGATGATTGTCCATAACAGTATTTTAGCATCAACTTTGATGTATGAGAGTGAAACGTGGACGTGGAACAAAACAGAAAAGAGCCGAATAAATGCTGTAACAATACGTGCACTTAGAAAAATACATGGAGTGATTTATATGACAGAATGCGGAATGAAGTTATTAGGGATGAGTGTGAACTTAAGGCTGATGTGTTGAGCAAGACGAAGAAGACCATTTTGAGATGGTTTGGGGACGTGGAACGAATGGATGAAGAAAACTAACCATGCTGGTATGCTACGATCGTCTCACTAGGTATGCTATCTTAACCAGTATAGCGGTGTAGTCGGAGAGTTTGCAAGTGTACAATAATGGCTCACACACTTTTATACACTACAGCCTGGCGTAATTTTTGTCATGTGGCATTTTTTTCCAACCAACCAGAAAGATGTTTAAGTAGAAATCAAACTGGAACCTTTCCTTAAATAGTTCACATTAAAGCCATGGCCATGTCACAAGCAACTCCGAAAGTCAACTGTCTTTTTTAAGTGAATAAATTAAACAGACCTGGTGATTTTCATCGATACTCGTAATTCGATAGAGTGGAAGGTCGTATGTCACATAAATACACTCAAATATAAGAAGAAATAAAATCCTCCAAAAGTAAATTTATTTTGCTAATGGAAAAACCATTGATTGTTAATCGACGCTAGAGAAATGGATATGTACGAGGCGTATCCAGAAAGTAAGTGTACTGAGGCTCTCACGACCGGATGGATTTTATTTTCGACATGTTGGCTACACTTCCGTGTAGCCTGACCCTTCCCCTCCGCAACGAGACCGGTTCGAGGTCAGTACGTTGAGAAGTGTCGACGCGACAACATGTTTCGTGAAAAATGTCAACCCAATCTTCCGCCAAGTGCGAAATACGCGGCGTGATCCGTTATCTCGTTTGGAAGGGAAAACCTCCGGTTAAGGTTTATAATAAGGTGAAAACTGCATATGGTGATAAAGCTATGAATCGTACGAGTGCGTACAAGTGGTGTCGCGAGTTTAAAAACGGTCGTATGTCTGTGTATGATGATCAGAGGAGTGGAAAACCTTCAATTGTGACTGACGAAATTGACCAAATTGTTTTGGGACTGTCAAGGCATAATTTTAATTGAATATATGCCTCAAGGGGAGACCATCAACTCTGCAAGATACTGTGAGTCCCTAAAAAATTGCGGAGGGCGATTCAGAACAAGAGGAGAGGCATGATGACAAAGGGAGTCTGCCTGCTGCACGATAATGCCAGACCACACACGGCCAACGCCACGAAGGAACTGCTCGCCTCGTTTAAATGGGATGTCCTGAACCATCCCGCGCATTCCCCTGACCTAGCACCTTCAGATTACTATCTCTTTACCTCCCTGAAGCTGCACATGAGTGGAAAAAGGTTTTCAACCGACGAGGAGGTAAAGGAGGAGGTGGAGAAGTGGACGGAGGGGTTGGCGGGAAACTACTCCGAGGAAGGCGTCAAAAAGTTGATACCCCGCTTCACCACCTGCATTGAGAGGAATGGCGACTATGTCGAAAAATAGCTTACATATGTACTACGGTAACCACGTATTTTTTTTGTTTAAATAAAAAAAATTGTAACTTACAAAAATTCAGTACACTTACTTTCTGGACTTACCTAGTATTACACCACGAAAGTTATTTTCTTAGTATCGAATTTATAAGAGATCCACCGAAAAAAATAAGCAATCATTCAAATTGACATAACTATGAATTATCCCTAATCTAATAAGATTATACATAACTGTTATACCTTATTAGATTATACATATCATATATATCTCTAGATTATACAAATCAAATATACCTTATAAGATTATTCGTTATTCAATTTACTCGTAAATCGTAATATTATATAGTCTTCGTAAGATTTCACATTTCTACTGCATTTATTATCCTCTCATTACTATTTTGTCAAGTCCTGGTTTCGCTTCCATGCATCAAGATGGACACTAATAAATACATCGTACATTTACATATATCATACAATAAATATGAGTTGGTTTATAAAAAAAAATGTTCAATACGAGTATATATAAAAAAAAATGAACCACTCTCATTATCACCATCAAGCTATGTCCCTATTGGAGTAGGTAGATACAACAAATATCCACTTCATTCTATCCTGGCACATAACTTTCTGTTTTCCCACGTCCATACACCTCGTCGTGAATACCATATCGCGGTAGATAAATTGAAGACAGCTCAAAATATACAATACCACAAGAAAGCATGATTATCATTCTTCCTTCTGTTATTATTTATAGACTTGTTTCTATTTTTTGTACTATGTATTCTATGTGATGCGATTAAGTCAAACTTGTGTCAAATGTAAAATAAAAATAAAGGCTTTTCAATCTTCCACTTTTTTTTTCATTTGGCAATTCCATTTTTTTCTTACTCTTCCCAAACATCTTGTGCCTTTCATACTACTCGCATAGACTAGTTATTATAAATCTTCTTCTTCTTCTTAAACTTTCTATAGACTCAAAAGTCTGTTACTGCGGGATTGTCCTCTTGTGATGCTGAGCTCCAGCTATCTCTCCATCGTTTCGGGGGTCTCCCTGGTGGACGCCGTCCATCCGGCACCCCAGCAGAGCTATGTATGGAATTCTTGTGAAATTCATTCTCTGTACATGTTGGTAACAGTATCGTCAACGCTGTCGTCCCCATCTTGGACCTCACATACCTCTCGGATTGTGGTGTTCCTTACACGATCACGCAAAGTCTTCCCAGCAATAGTGCGTCGAGTTCTTATTTCCGTTGTCCTTAGCATACTTTTTGTCCTGACAGTGTCCGTCCTCGCTTCGATGCCATATGTGAGTGTTATAAATATGTCATAATTTATTGTTTCTACATGGCCGAACCATCCCAATGATTTATCTTCAGCACTGATTCAATTCGCATGCTTTCCCAATGTCCTTATTCATTATTCTGCCATAATTATACGCAATGCGTGCATTGAAAAGAATACACGGAATGATAATGTATGACATAATACAGAATCAAGTGATATGGGATGAATAAGAACTTAAGGCTGATGTGTTACGTAGGATGAATAACACGCTGAGATGGTTTGAGCATGTGGAACGAATGAATGAAGAAAGACTAACTAAACAAACATATACTGTGCAAATGTGAGTGGAAGGCATATGAGAGTAAGACCAAGAAAAGCATGGTTGGATCAAGTGAATTATATTATGAAACAATTAAACGTAGAAAGTCAGAGAAATCGTAGAAGTTGAATGGATATGGGAAGAGGCGAAAGATGTGTGTCGATATAGGGAAGTCTGGCGATCTATCCTCTCTGCCTACCTCAACAGGGAAATGGTATGATGGTACGTTTGTTTGTACGTTAGACGCAACCCCCTAAAATAAACATAATGAATTGAATTAGTTATTTTTCAAATGTTTCGGGTTTTTCTTTGTGGAACTCCATAATGACACTAATGATATAATTTACTTTGAAAATATTTTTTCCTTGTAACTCGTATCGGTGGAATTTCGAAAGTAAATTTTATCTTAAGTATAATTGATAAACATTAAAACAAAGTACAGAAATAAAAGGAAATAGTTATTGAATAAATATACTTAAGAGACTTTATCTTTAAGTATGAGTACTTGCAATACCCGTTAATATAAAAAGATAAGTGAAAACTTATTTTCATTATAGCAAATGCGATTAAAATTCGTAATAGGCAGTGCCTACAATAGTTTGAGACATAAATAAAGAGAGAAAGTCAACATCAAAGTTTACTGGTAACATCGTCCTTGCTGCCAGTTATTTCGAGGAAGCGGCCTGAGAATGCGTATACAATAAATTGGAGATTTTTTTGAGGAAATTACGAAAGCAACAGAATATTTTATTTTTCTGGGTTAATGTTCGTTGTCGAGTTATTCTTGCTATCCGAAATGTACGAATATATATTTTTGTCCCCTTTCCATTCTCTTTTTAGAATCTATTCAATGGACAAACATTACTTGAGCACTAATCGGTGTTGGTTTTTTAAAAATTGCCTAGGACTTTATATAAGCAGCTCCCTGTATACTCGTACATATAATATTGGGTTGATGCAAAAGTAATGACCGTTTTTTACATATACAATTAAACATTTTTTTTTTAGATTTGTATTATTTATTTAATCAATTATATAATTTCCATCAGTTCTTATAACCTTCTCCCATCTTTCTATCAACTTATTAATACCATTAGTGTAAAATTCCGTGGATTTTGATGCGAAAAATGTAGTAAGGGATGTTTTTACCTGCTCTATTGTATCAAATTTTTTATCATTTAAAAATTTTTGCAGTGATCGGAATAAATGAAAATCGGAAGGAGCAAGACCTGGAGAATACGGTGGATGCTTGATAACATCCCAATTCAACTCATTTAGCTTGTGTTGGGTCATCATAGCCATATGTGGTAGCGCGTTGTCGAGATGAAACACTACCCCATTTTCTGTTTACCAATTCTGGTCTATCCTTTTGAAGGGCGATGTTCAATTTGGATAATTGCTGACAATATCGCTCTGTTGTAATTGTCTGATTGCGTTCCAAGAGTTCAAAATACAAAATAGTGAAAAATTTGTGAAAAACAATTAGTGAAAAATCCCCAGATCGGAATTTTGTAAACCATCTTCGTACTTGTCGAACTTTGATGACATCTGCTCCATACACTTCGCAAATGTTTTTGGTTGCCACACTCGCGGTATTGTCTTTACGGAATTCATAAAGTAAACATTGACGTAAATGCACTTTATCGACCGACATTTTGAAAACATACATGGGCTCTTCACTGTACTCTGGCTAGGCCAAAACTGAATAGAAAGTAGCGGGAAAGCATCCTTTATACAATATAATCATTTAAAAGAAGATACTATTCATCATTTCTTATCAGGGATTTTTTTTACCTGGGATCATAAAAAACGGTCATAACTTTTGCATCAACCCAATATATCAGTCTACGTCATTATTATGAAAACATTTGGAAAAAAATGCGGTTGAAATAATTAAGTTAACCTCAATACCGATATAATTTAGATATCTACACAAACATGAAAGACAGGATTACCGGTATTATTAATCTGGTAAATAGCAAACTTGTTATTTATTATTAATATTTTGAAAATAACATTCAGACATCATTTCAACTGTAGTTATGAATGAAGGGGGTTGGAGTGATTCATTTTGTAAATTCCACGTTAAATTACCAACAATCGGCGTACCTCTCTCAACAAACACAGTTCTGCGAATAAAATATCTCAACAAGACGATAAACTCGTAGAATATTTTCCGTGAGCGATTGTGCAATACTAACCCTACGAATAGAAATTGATTTATGTATTTTTCAGGCGGGTTTTATGGCGTAATAAGAGGAAATATCGTTAATCAAAATTATGTAGATCATATGAGAAAATTTAAAAAATTATGTCGCAGAAGTCTTTGACCAAGGAAATTCAATGGAAATTTCTCGATGATAAGACTGCAACGTAGTCATTTCCCATTCGATACAATCTGGGTATTGGAGAATTCGAGTAATAGTCAGTTCTACAGCTCTCGTACCGGAATATATCCTGCAGTCTTGTACTTCTCTAAGGAATCCGGAAGTCAATTAATTCCAGTAACTTCGGACAGTTAATTATCCCATTCAATATTTCAAATAGTAGGCTCAAATTATTTGGTTTTATTGAAATTGTTATTTTTATTTAAGGATAATTTTTCTTTGCAATTAATGAAACACACACTATTTGTTTTTGTTTATATAATATTGTTGACAGATTCATTGTAACATACCGTTGATGAAAATAAAAAAAAATATTCGCCGCATCTTTTGGCATATTCTTTTTTGAGCAATGTGATAATTCTGAATCTAAACGACACCCCTATACTTGTTGAACAGTTTGACCAGAATATATGATAAATATATAATTATCAATTGATCTGTACGTAACTTATCAGGTCCATGTGCTTCCTCACACTTACCTAGTCTTACTGCATTAATCAATTCTGTTTTAAGTATTTAAGAACCCCCATCTCCTTCCAGTACATCAAATCTTATTGAACTGTTATCATCAAATGGTTCTGTAATATACTCACTCCATCCATAATGTTATTTATTGTCTTTGTCCAGTAGTCAAGACAGTCTTGTGAGTACCTATAATCTGTTTGTCCAGTAGTCAAGACAGTCTTGTGAGTACTTATCATCTGTTTGCCCAGTAGTCAATACAGTCTTGTGAGTACTTATCATCTGTTTGTTCAGTAGTCAAGACAATCTTGTGAGTACCCATAATCTGTTTGTCCAGCAGTCAAGACAGTCTTGTGAGTACCTATCATCTGTTTGCCCAGTAGTCAAGACAGTCTTGTGATTACCTATCATCTGTTTGTCCAGTAGTCAAAACAATCTTGTGATTACCTATCATCTGTTTGTCCAGTAGTCAAGACAGTCTTGTGAGTACCTATCATCTGTTTGATTTTCTTATGAACATTAAAATACTCGTAACATGTTTTTTCTACTCATTGAGTAGATGAAAAATTGTATGTATTATATTATACAAAATTCGCAGTACATACATATCATATATCATCACGCGGTGTCCATTGCGGAGTAGGCAGAGATAATATATCTCCATACTTTTCTATATAACTATAACTGAGTCACTTGACAGGAAAGTATGAGTAACGTTGTTCCTATTGTCATTATGTTTTATTTAGACAATTAATAATTTATTTATTTTTTTGTAATTTGATGTTATTGTGTTAAAATTGTATAAAATGTTAAATTAACAAATAAAAAATAGTATGATTACTCTGTAAACAGAGGCGCAGCGTGATCCAGTAAAATGGCAACTTGAAACTATATACATTTCGTATTAAAACAAACAAAACACTGGAATGATTTGTGAGGAGATGCGACTATTCGATCGACCATCTATATTTGCAGTTGTCGAAATTCTATTGCGCTTATCCGTGGCTTAGCGTCCGTCTTTCTTTATTGCAGTGGTTTATCGCTTCGGGTGCACTTCAAAACAACTGCACTCAATACTGGGGTAAATGCAGGGTTGCTACCACCCCTATTAATCGTTTCATTCACCTAGAGTACCTCCACGAAACATAAATTGAATAAGGTATTAAATTGTTCTTTTGAAGGATGTTAGGAAAATTTGCGTTCGTAAAAAAAAAGGAGTTATGATTTCAAAAATATACAAGTGCAATCCCTTCATTCCAAAAAACAGCGTGTAAATTAAAACCACGTAAATGTTGCCACTAAATTACCACTTTAACACTCGTTTATTTCCAGATATCTATTCTTACTTAGTTAAAATATAATATCAATAATAAAATAATAATTTATATAGCGCCGTTTATTGAGCAAACAATCCTTAACGTTGCTTCAATTCAGGACTCGAACTCACTATTATTGACAGATAAAAAATATACCAAAATAAATATATAGTACCCGGCGGTAAGTAATACACATCGGGCTTATGAAAGAGACTGTCGGCCATAATCGACTAACTTCAGCTATGTAGAGCGTTGTCTCTGTCGCACGAAGCGACTGACAAATCGCAACGGAACACGTGTATGAATGACAGAGACGACGCTCTACAAAGCCGAAGTTAGCCGATTATGGTCAACAGTCTCTTTCTTAAGCCCGATGTGTATTACTTACCACCGGTTATTGTACATAAGTTTAGTGTAAAGATAGATAGTAAGGTGGTGGATGTAGCCATTAGATTAGGTACTTTCCCACATCTGCATATGTTTAGTAAAACATATTTGGTAAAAAAAACCCACCGAAAACTTACCAAGACTTAAATACGAACTGCAAACAAACCTTCTCAGGTCTTCCGATGTGATTGTAACATATTCGGCTTTATATGTAGCGTACCAATAGTGTATGTGTGTAGTGTATTAATATCCAATGATAAATTTTAACAAGACCTTATTTTTTTTAAATAAGTTAATATACACATATGTGGTTCCTGACAACCAATAAAACACATATTTTGATAAAAGCTATACGATTTATTTATACAAAAAAAAAAACAGAACTTACAAATTCAAAACCACTCTTGCTGGATGCATCTTCCAATGTTACTGTTACCAGCCAATTGTCGATAGAATAAAAAATGTATTATACATAGGGTATGCTGCACCGCTGCTCATTACCGTTCTTCTCGTTCCTTCTTCTTCTTCCTCTTGGTTTAGGTCGTATGACCTGTTTGTGACAGTGAGCAGTGACGGTGGGCGGCCTTCCTGGTAATCTCCTGCTGTTAGGGTTTTCAGTCTTAGCGATTCTTGCCAGTCTTATATCCTCCATGCGGTCCACATGATCCCTTCAGAAGCGCCTTCTGCTTCTTCCCCACCTCACTATGTCTTCAACACCACAGACAGACCTTATCGTCTCATTTCTGATCCGATCTCTAAGAGTTCTTCCTGCGATGGAGCGTAGGGTTTCTTCTAGTTCCAAACAGAAACATATAAACCGCGTTAAATTTAATTCGCGTAAATAGAGACTTGACCGTATATATGTAATAGTTCCACCAAGAAACGTTGGATAAAAGAATTAAGTGGATTAAGTCATCATTATCAGCAGTCCTACGTTTAAATAAGATATTTTCTGATATGAGGAAACCCTTGGATAATGATTTACGTCCAGTGGTAGCATGATTCTTAATTGTTTCACTTTGTACTTTTAAGACTCAGGTTGATTGATAAATAAATAATACATTACCTTAAAACAGTTGTTTAAAATAAATTAAAATACTTAGATTGGATATTCTAAGACATTATTTAAATACTGTCTGCAAACAAAACATTGAAATGAAATGAAAAAAAAAATTACCTAGGAAATTGCACTTTACTTGTAGGCATTCGAAACATTGCATATTGCAGAATTGAATATGGTAACTTTTAAAGGGTCAATATTTACCCCACACTATTTTCTAACGAATATCTTGCGTGAATTATTTGGGTGTTTTTTTGACATCCACTTCGAACCATCGACCATCTTCGTAGCCAACCAAACACGGCAACGCATCCAAAATTTGTATGATAAATGGATAGTGGCCGTGAAAGGGTACAGTTGTAATCGAAATTGTGTCTAGAAAAAAGTTGAAAATAATTCTGAAATATTGTTAGTGATAAAAAATAAAATAATCATTAAATCAAGTGTTGTTGCACAGCACCTCTTCAACAGATATAATATATTACATTTTGTGTGCAAGTGAGCTGAATGATAAATCTTGATGAATATAAATCGGATATGGGATACTTTCTACGAGTTATTTATTGGTTGTTAATGTGGAACTGTAGTATTGTTGACAATGTTGAATAGTTGTCGAGTTGACGCGTTGTGAGCGAGAACTGAGTTCGTTAAAAGTGAGGCAAAAAAAAAATTTTATCCCCTTTTTGCATCCATCCAACAAAAAATCGCTAGTTTGTTTCTCGTTTTTCTATTCACAAACTACCGAAACGGATCAATTGAATGGTATTTTGAAAGGAAACGTAGAAAATCAGATAAATTGTAGTTGTAAGAGGAAGTGTGTGGATGTGGAAGAAGCTAAGAATTTGTGTCAAAATATGAAAGTCAGGCGCTCTCTGCCTACCCCTTAAGAGAAACGCCGTAATGGTATGTTATTATTAATTCTAAATATAAAATACGTTTTTCACTATTATGTAAATCAGTTCGGCAAATTTTTGGTAATATTTTGAAATGAACTTATTCATAAATATAAAATACATTTTAGTAATGAATTTGTTATTAAAATTGTTAATATTTCTGTTAAGTGTTTTTTTGTATATCTTAATTTTACAATTAACAGGTATAGTCAACTTTATATATCACAACTCATTTTTTTAAAATTTGTGCACTACATTCTTGAACTTTTATTTTAACTCAAGTTTTTATTTAATATTATTGTTATTATTAGAAACATTAAACGTACTTATGTCAATAATTTAAAGTATATAACTTAACTAACTTGTTTTGTGTGTTAATATTAATCATTATTTTACAGTAAACGATACTGTTTTGTCGTGAATAAAATAAATAAATATAATATGTCATCTTCAAATACAGCATGAATATATGGTATATAATAGTAAATACACGTACTCGTATAACACTGATAACGTGCAGGGAACCGTTCAATTCTCATGTCAATGTTAATAAATGTTTACTGGTACAGACGTTTACTGGTAAATGCAATAAACCAATTTCAATAAGTCATCACATTGAAACGCTAATTTGATGATTAACACAGTTGTCAACCTTGAATCGCAATATTAGAATACCATTGAAAACTCGCTAAATGGCATACTTGTCTATATGCAAGTATACGTTACAGTGGTATCGGATGGTTAGTGAACGTAAATTATTAGTAGCGAATGTAAACCTTTACTATAATAAATGGTTAATGTATACTACAGTGTTAACTGTTCACATTCACTGGTGAAAAGGTACTTCCACTACTTTTCCTTAACGAACGTTCTAGAATGTAAGCATGCATTTGAAATTAGAGACTTAGAAGTGTGGATATAAGAAAGGGTGGTCGTACACCTCATTCACATAATAAATCAGTCTTCATTTTAAAAAGTCTTATTTAAATGCTCCAAAATATAAAAAAAAACAATATGCTTGTTAAATTTTCTAGGTTGAAAAATATTAGCTTGGTGTATAATTAACGATCGTTTTACCGCTGCCCTTCAAATCTGTCAAATTTGTAATTTTTTTACTAATATATTCCTTGCTAGTAAAAATGCGTGTCGATAACCACCTTCATATTCGCCATATTATGCTTTATCATTTCGAAATAAGATGGACTGAAGCACGGTCCTTTCGCGATCTCAACAAACTATTTGGTGAAGAAACGATCGGAAAAAATTCGAAAATGATTCAATCGTTTCAAATCTGGCGACAGAAGCTTAAAATATGAGGAACAAAGAGGTCGTTCATCTAATTTTGATGATCAGGCTCTTCAGATGATGGCCGTGGAAAAGACAAGAGTTTGACAACAAGGATGCTGGCAGAACAATTCAATGTTGACTATTCCACGTCCGTCAGGCGCCCCAAAAACCTAGGAAAGGTATGGAAAATGGCTGGATGGGTTCCTCACAAGCTCTCCGACAAGGACAGCAGAGTCCGCATATTTACCAAATTACTTCACCGAAACGAGCAAAATTCCTTTCTTCAACATCTGGTGACTGGTGATGAGTTATGGCTTCTCCTAAAACATGTCAAATGAAAGGAGTGTGTTGATCCCAGCCAGATTCCGAAAATAATTCCAAAGTCGTTCATTGCAAAAAGATTATGTAGGGTGTTTGGTAGGACCGCTCTGGTATAATTCACTAGAAGATTATGGTAAACGGCTTCTGCTATTGGAGGGATGACAAATATGTGAAACATGAATTCGTTGATCACCCGCATCTACATATGTTCAGAAAAGCATATTTGGTAAGAAACCCGTAGAAAATTTACAAAGAGACCTCCATAGAACTTTCGATATGTGATAGTAAAACATTCAGATTTAGGTGGAGTGTAATATGTTAGTATAACAAGGGTGTTCGCTAAAATACATCTGGCGTCCCCCGACTTCACGCCGAACAGCGAGAAGGTCTACAACACCACATCCTCGCTTGGACCGTGAAGTTCTATAAAAGTCAACAAAATCACAGCAATCCCTTAGTCGCTGCCCTGGGGGCTTACGAGAGTAAATCCGACCTACCCTTCCGTTATAAGCACAGGCTCCCGAAGCATTATCTGTTGCCTGACTAGTCCACCTACAGTATTAGCTGGGACGACCAAGGTCTGAGTGAATGTGATGGAATACAAGTAACCTGAACGAGTGGACTTGTTTTTGCTAAATAATTAGTGTAAGACTTGTTATCTAGTTATAAGTAGTATGTAGGTGTTAATTATTTCTTAGAAATCATACATTAAGATTGAAAAAAAAAAAAATTATATGTAGGAAAATAAGATTAAGTTAATAAATTATAATATATAATTAAGATTAGTTAAGTAATAAATTTGTATACAGGTATAGCCTTGACAAATGTTTGTACAATCATTTATTTTGTTTAATAAAAAAAAAATAAAAAAACATCTGGCGTCCTTGCGGCCGGGCTCGCCCTCCTAATAATGGGGGTGTGTATCTTGGCTGCAAGAATGTTATGAGATGAACCCATATATTTTGAAAGTTTCTCTCTCAAATCTATTCTCTTTTCCTTTGCCTTAACACACACCTGTGTGTAATTTAAGGGTATATTTACATACTATATAGTTATCAATAAATCTATTATTATCCATTCATGAATTGATTTAATTTCCCATATTTTGCTATTACCTCTATCAAAATTTACCACTGTTATATAAAAATTGACATTTTTAAGTATGTCATTTCTTATATTATTGCAGTAATATGCGTGTTTAAAACTCGTGTTTACGGTTGAAAAATGAAACAACAAAAAACAAACATTTAAAAATAATTCAGAACTGTGTCGCTGACAGAAAATTCAATGTTGAAATTTAAATACGTCATTCCTCGAATGAAAAATGTCAAAGGGTTGTGTGCTTTTCTGGGGGCACACTCGAGTTTCTGAAGAGCGAACTGGAATCTCCACGGACCCCTGCACTGACACTAATCCACACCACAAACTCACCGTATTATTGAGCGGGTCCTGGCTCTTTGAAAGGAACTTCAAACACTTTTCATCAACTGAGATTGGAAGAAACTTCTGTACTTGAACTGATTCTAATGTAATAAAAAAGTTTTAAAAATTTTGAAATCTTCTCCTTCAAAGGTTTGTGGTTGGTTACTGGAGGCGTGGAAGGACGATGCACAAGAAGAATATCCCAAGGTGTTCGACTGACTAAGTGAAAGACACAACTGGACTACCCTTAACAACTACCCTTCGAGTCGCGGAGTGCAGGGGTGGATGGCGAGGAGTCGTCGAAGGCTATCATGGAAGTCACGATGCTCAGTCATGACAGGATAATAATGACTTCTATTATATTTTTTCATTTTAGGAGAATAGAAATATAAGTGTCTGTTAATATAGTATTACATACGACAGTCTCTTGCAAATTTAGGGCGTGTTTGTTATTTTTTAGTGTAATTAAGAAAAGGAAACCAAGCAAAATATATTCCTTCTATGTATGGTACATATTAGTTCTATAAGAAGGTGTATGGATATGGAATACGCGAAATATGTGTGTCGAGACAGGAACGTCTGGCGTTCTGTCCTATCTACCTACCTCAACAGCGAATCTGCTTGATGGTATTTATGTATGTTATATATATATATAACATAGTAATATCTCGTTATTTCCAATATGTGATTTTTTATCTTAGATTAGATCTATCGTCTTCTTCGTGGTCGTTGCTGGGCCTCACAGTCGAGGATCTCCTCGTCATTCCGAAATAATGATTAATATCATAAAAGAAAAAAACAGAATGGATTTTAATCATAAATACTTTATAAAACGAATTTTGTAGTGATAACAGATTTGTGAATATATACAATAATGTTTATCATCCATACATTCAAAAGACAATTTAATCCTTATAAAAGAAAGTGTTCACTCATGTTACAATTATTGAGGCAACAATCTGTATACTTCCTGGCACACCACAATACATCAGATTAACATTTCCTTGTATTCTCATGACAGCGTTCCAGTACTCTTCTTCTTGGTCATTTTCTCAATTCTGAGGATCGTGATTACCATGGTCATCAACCATCCTTCTCCAGCACGAGCGATCTCTTGCCCTAGGTAGCGCCTCCTAGAATGAACGCTCCGCTGCTTTTTTCACCTGGTCACTCCATCGGATAGCCTCGGCTCCTTTTGTCATTCCCACTTTCTGTCAGAATTGAAAGCTCCAGGCTGTCGTCCTCCCCCCGTGTTATGTGTCCAAAGTATCGTAAGATTCTTCTTGCTACAGCACAGAGAGAGGCGTTCCAGTCCCTAGTTTTTCAATAATCGATTGTTTTTTTCTGGCAGTCAATGGAATGCACAAAAGCCGTCACATCTTAAAGGCCTTAATTTTTTGCAGTGTGATTTGAGTGTCTAGGTCTTCGCACCATATGGAAAAATGGAGAAAACGGGGTTTTGGTCAGTATCCATATAAAAGTTAATTATCATATATACAAAACATATATCACTCTTAACTGAATAATACATGACTATTGAGACAACTTAAAATATACCAGGTGAGCTTTTTCACTATATGTACATATAAATAAAAGTTCAGTAGTTATAGTACAAATCATTAACGTGACTTTAAGTCCAAGAATCATGTTGCAGATTTTCCTTTACAGAAAATCAACTAACCAGAGATGCTCCCGTTACGTAATCAACCCCGTCCGGTCGGTTTTTGGGTCAAGGTTGTACCGAGGATTCGTAACGAAACTTTATACCGCCTTTCAGCCAGCTTCCGGCGGGCTAAATATGGACGAGTTTCAAGGGTTGCGCTTTTCAGTGCCTCTTAATGAAAATCAGGGTGACTTTTCTCTAAAATAAAATTACGACTTGCCTCAAACTCGGTATAGTAAATGGGAACATTTGTTTGATCATTTTTCGAAGCGGTGGTTATTTTAGGACGTGGGACTGCAAATTGAAATTAATGACAACTTAAGTAAAAACGGCTAATTTAAAATACTCGTATATCGTAGAAATATTTTTATTTATGAAAACTACTTATTAGTAACATACTCCATATTTCTTTACACCGTTAACCAGATGTAGCGAACTTAGAAAAATAAGTTTTTCTTGACCAGTCCCAATACTTTTATCATCCTGGGTCATTGTTATGAGTCGTAAAAAGAATGCCGATTGATAATAGAGATGCAGTCTGGTGTTATCATGCTTCAATTTGGTTAATTGTGAGCAGTACTCATGTAAATCTTAACTAATAAGCGGAATGCCCTTCGGGCTACTCCGATCTAGTGACGTCAAAGGATAGTTTTCATGCATTTGAAATTTTCTGTGAAAATACTGGCAATTGGCTGGGTTGTTTGAACTCCAGGCCACATAAAAAGAAAAAAAAATTGCCCTGCGAGTCATTTTCCTTTTCCTGTGATGTCGTCATTACTATTTCTTTTTGTATCGCCACCGAAGAAGGAGTCCCTTTCGGCAGTTCCTTATTCGTTACTATGTGACGTCACGCTCATAAAAAAAATAAAGAAGATTTCGAACTTCTAGCGTAGATCGCGCTGGACGGGGACTTATTTTGTCCCCCATAATAGCGTGGGTGGAGGTGAGATCGAACTTAACTGAGTACTTATTGGAATCAATAGTTTAGTTTGGTGGGAACAGCTCATCATAGTACACGATACCTTTTCAATCCCACCAGATACAGATCATTACCTTTATTGGGTCCATTCTACCTTTTCCGATCATCTATGCTGGCTTACCTTGATATAACCACGATCTTTACGACTAACGTTGTTGTAAATAATTAACGGTCCATCGCAAGTCATGATTCGTTTGAGAAAAAACTCGCTTTTATTGCTTTTAAGTAGCGAGTCGCAATAGAAAATCGGTCCATTTATCGTTCAGAATTGATGCGGCACCCAAGTATTGAGCTTATTGGTCATTTGAAGTCTATATAAATGCCGTGAAACAGTTGTTGGAGTAATGTTAAGTGCCTGACCAATCTTACGTGTTGTCAAATAGCGGTCGCTATCGATCATGGCCTTGATTTTATCTAAGTATATGTTGACAAGGCGTCTGGCGCGAGACGCATCTTTGACATCAACATGTCCCTCTATTAATCTCCGGAAGCACTTTCTGCAGTTGAAATTTTCTAGTATAGTTATATGGCTTCGATCCATTTAGTAGTCATGGTTGGAACATTTTCGAAACTGTAAACGTAATGTAAATTACGTTTACTGATCAACAATTGTTACAAACCTATGTGCGTTTACATCACATTCACATTATGTGCACATAACGTTAACATTTCATTAACATTACATTTACATTGAATATGTTTTAAGGCATTCACTGTTCTTCGTATTAGTTGTATGTCTTTCGGAGTGTTGCACCACCTGGTTTGGCTTTAGATGTCGATGCTTCAAATACGTTTAGTTATCATTTTCAGGTCTTGTTTGAAATCGGCATAAACTTATGGCGAAACTAGAAACACGCCCTGAAGACGAAATCTGCAACGTTCTCGAGACGTCGGAGTCATAAGCTAAACCACGCTGTACAACGCTCCGAAAGGTCATATACAATGTTAACATTTTTTTCTTTAAATCATAACTGTATAGCAGTGTTTCAAAAACTATGGTCTCTGGGATCTACGAAATCTTTTAGAAATTACTACAATTACACTAGAAAATGTCTATTTCACGCAAGCAACAAGTTCAAATGAATACAGACACCAACATCAATGAGTTGATGAAGGAAAAGCAGCACTAATAGTAATAATTTAATAAATGTATTTTTTTTTAAATGTTTTGAATATATCATGCAAGGAAATAAATATGACATGATAAATCACAATTATTAAGAAAGGAACTACTTCGAGCGACGCCAATAGGATTACACAGATAATTTGTTTTATCAAACACTATTAATTCCACTTTTGTAACGGTATAACCCTACCGGTTTCAAGGCTTTCCCCTCATCATCAGGGGAGCACAAACAAGACTGAATTCTATTCGAACTAGTACCGAGATACACGTTTTTAACGGTTAACATTCGGGATAGGGGCTGGGGGTGGGGGAGGCATGGGACAATGTTAATGCCTTAACTATAAATAATATAATGGATTAGACAGAATTCAATCTACGCACTTCGTTTAATAGGAAACATGGAGATTTCTCTTAGTTATAATCTTAGTTAGGGATGAATACACTCAGACGTGCCAGGAAGACGTCGTGTTACGGTAACAATGTGAAACTTAAACATTCATAACTTTCCGTTTCTAGAACTTGAATCACAACCCATTGAACACATCAATAATTTCTATTCAAATAATTTTATAAATCTTTTATTCTCCCTGTCAAAAGTAATAGGAAATTTCTATACATAATTTGTAACGATGGAAAAGTTAAATATATTATATCATATATGAGAAAAATAATGGATTATATGATGCATTGCATGAATGAAAATGAAACCAAAACCGTGTATATATAAGAAAGTGTGAGGATTTCTCATTTCTGAAGACATCAAAAGCGACATAAATTATAGTTTTAATGTAAATATGTCGTTTGTCCATTGATTGAACAGGTCGTCAAAAATTACCTAAAATTTGCTCTACATACATATTATAATATTGTCATTTACCTGCTCAAATAGGCCGATAAGACAGAGCGTCAGACTTTCCTATCACGACACACAATCTTCTCACTCTTCCACATGCATACATCTTCTCATACTCCTATGATTTATCTGATTTTCTACGTTCCTTTTTTTTCTAAATATCATTCACTTGATCCAACCATACTTTCCTTGATCTTCCTCTATCAGGCCTTCCATTAAGATTTATAGTGACCAAATACAAACATAATCTGAATCTTTTTTTCACATTTTTATGTTCATGATGACTTTTAATATTCTTTTGGTTGGTTGGAAAAAGTCTTCTCTTTTTGTTTTCAGTCTTTTCACGTTCACGTTTCATTCTCATGGATCAAAGTTGGTACTACAATACTATTGTGGACTATCTCCTTAGTAGGTTTTGATACTGTTCTGTTTCGACTTTATATGTTTTAGTACTTCATTGACTTTGTTTCCTGTCGCAACACGCCGTTTAATAACTTTAAAATTTCTTGTGCTTACCATAAAGGAGTAATTTTTGATAAAATAAATTAACAGCTATTTTTCTTTCTTTGAAACCATATCACAAAATAGTTCTTGATATAAAGAAAAATATTTGTAATTTGTTTTATCAAACACTGCTTATTCCAATTTTTGTAACAGTATCAGGGGATCACAAACAAGTCTTGGTTGTGCTCCCCTGATGATGAGGTGAAAGCCTTGAAACCGGTAGGGTTATACCGTTACAAAAAGTGGAATAAACATTGTATGATAAAACAAATTACAATGTCTTTAAACCCCACAACGTTAATGCCTTAACTATAAATAATATACAAAGAAAAATAGTTTTTTATTTATTTTCTTGAAATTGAAGTAGCAATCATGTCTCGTTTGCGGATACGTCACTGAATGATGGCTAGTCACCTTTATACTAAGTATAAAGGTGACTAGTCTTGTACTTAACCTATTCTACCTATTCAAAACCTATTCTACAAGTCTCGTAGAATAGGTTTTGTAGATACTCCCGGATGCGAGTGTGGATGGATGATGAGACTTGAGATGAGTTTTTCGGTTGTCCTTGACGTGACAGATTTAATTTACTAAATGTCATATTTTTGTCTAGTCCAATGAATGTTACGTCTTTCTTTTTTCGAAGAACTTTTCTACTTTAGAGGTTTAATCAGTTGAAGCTTTATATTTCTTATATTGAACCTTAAAACAACATTTTGGTGTTAACAATGATGGCACAAATCCACCTTATGTGGTTGGATTGCTTTTTCAAAAATAAACGTGAAATCACAAAGTTAACAATTTATACACGTATTTTTAAAGATTCAAGTCTTATATGAGAATGTGTACGCATGTAAAAGAGGCTAAAGTCTAGCTCTCTATCCTCGCTGCCTACTTAGGAAAAATAACGTGTTGGTATGCATATACGTAAGATTCAAGTACATTTGTTTCTCTTCTGACCTAAGTCGCATCTAATGTCGTAAATGCTAAACAATTAAACAATTCATCATCATCACGCTATGTCTCCATTGCGGTAAGTAAAGGAAACCGATATCTACTCGTACTTATTTTATCCTGGAATATCTATCCCACCTTTATGAGCCTTCTATAATACTCGAATAGATTATCTTTGTAAATCTTCGTCATTCATTTTTACTACGTAACAGCAAACTTATCGCTATATCTAATACATTAATAAATAAAGGTTGTAAATACTCGTAAGTCCCAGTGCGACCGCATGCAGTTCGCCAATGGTGAACCAGATTATACACGGAGGTCCCCTGATGATACATAAGTAGAATATATTGCTGAAACAAATTGTCTTACATTTCATAGCAACTTCTTGTTTAAGAGAATTAACTGAAACGACAAATTATCTAGAATACAACGCACACAAATGAGAAAGATTAATACACTCAAAGAAAAGCCCTCATATCTGTGTTTTTATTTATAAGGTGGAAGCCGCCACCTCATTGGTAAGACAGTTAGGCCTCGGCCACACAGGTAGGAGCCTCGCTTGATGCTTCGAGCTATGCTGCGAGTTAGGCGACATATCCTAGCGAACTAACGCACTGCATACTACCACACTGCACGCTTCGCGCCACGTTGCATGACGATTAGTCACCGAGTAAATCTCCTAGCGAACAGACGTGTTGGTTAATTTTATTGTGTCATCATAACTTTACAAGACGCCGGAAATTTTAAACAGCTGTGTATAAAAGGGAGCCTTTGTGGAACCCATCGAGCAAATTATACAAAAATGTACCTGTAATAAAATCACTTTGGAATAAAGTTGCACAGGAAGTAAATAAAGATGGTTAGTTGTAATGAAATTGGTTAGCGTGTTGACTCAACCGCTCCCAACTGTCAAATGAATTTGTGCGTAGCACTTTGGTGTGGCCAAGGATGAAGTCACCTAGTATATGAGTCACGTAAAACCTAACTAAGCACCTAACGAAGCACTTTGGTGTGGCCTCGGCCTTAGTTATCTTTCATCCGGTATTAGATTTTATTGTATTGTATAACACTTTCATTGTATACATAACAACCTAACGGGCTTACTTCCATGCAGTAATATCTTGCTACCGACCATGTTAAAGAGGCTTTATGTAAAACCAGACTGAAATCCGTTCATCCAAACTTCCAACCGAGGTCGAACCCGCAAGTCCAGGTTTGAAGACAGGCGTCTCGCCAACTAGGCCACGGAAACCGTCGTTGTTCGCTGACGTTGTCTCCTGCCTCCCTCCACCCACAATCCCCAACCCAAAAGTTTACCGTTAGAAGTGTGTATAGGTATGTCGGTACCAGTTCGAACAGAATTCAGTCTTGTTTGTGCTCCCCTGACGATGAGGTGAAAACCTTGAAACCGGTAGGATTATACCGTTACATAAAGTGGAATAAACCGTGTTTGATAAAACAAATTACAACATTTATTATTTCTTGTAATTCAATCGCTGGGAAAAAATACAAATTGCATCAAGAAAATAAAAACATTTTGATATGTTTTTTTTTTCAATATCTCGATACATCGAATGAGACAATCTACTTTTTCCTCGAAACATTTATTTTCCTTTTCTTTTACTTCAAATGAAACTAGAATATTTACTAGCATTCTATCATGCGTTGCTGAATAAAAAGTTGAGACTGTCACAAAGAAATGAAGGAAAAACCGCGTCATAAAAAGTTCAAGATCGAAAGTACACTTGAAAACATTTTCCTTCACAATATAAAAAGGTGTTTTTTTTCACAAATACGAGTAAGTGCGATTACTTCTTTGATATTTTGAAGAAGTCGTCAAGTTTCTTAATTTATTCGTGCCGTAAGCTGAAATTTGCGAAATGACAATTTTCTTGAAAGTTTATATCACATTATTCGATTTTCGCGCACAGTAGTACGTACGTACGTTTACAGTGAAATCTCGGTCAATCGGTCCTCGAATATTTGTTTTCCTGTATGTGTCGTTTATTTAATTCAGTCCCGAATTAATTACATATAAAACTCATCATTCCTCTACGCAACGTTTTATCCATTTAGAATAGAGTAAACTATATGTCATAATAAAATATAAACGCTTGGTTTCAACTATTGTAAAACAACGGCACTAACAAACAATGAGGGGGCATTCGAGATGCACATGTTTTACTTGAATACTCGTACATGTTACTACGCACTAATCGCTCCCACCACCCACCCCTAAGAGTTTAGAAGAGGGGCGCAAACTTGATGGAAACAGCAGAAGAGGTTGAAAATATTTTTGATACAGATGTTACCCAATTAGATCAAATAACAAGAAAACCAGTTTATTTAAGTCTACATCATAATGACAACGGGAACAATGATACTCATAGTTCCCTGTGAAGTGACTCAGTTATGCCTACAAAGTTTACTAAAGAGTTTAATTCTCAATCAACCCATCGAAATGTGGAAGATATCGATATCAGGAAATTTATTTCAACAAGGTCATTTCGTGCTGTGATAGGTGATGCTTTTGACAGCTCAGTACGTGAATACGGCACCGAAAACAACCTAAGCTCACGATGGCGTAAATTATCGTTCGGTATGTTAATGAATAAGATCTGCCAACCCTACTTTTGTTCTCGGAAGTATACATGGCCTTCGAAAAATGGAAAACTTTAATGCACAATAAACTTATGTGCAAAATTTTGTTTATGTTATGAAATATTTATTCACTTTATTGTATTATTTTTGTTTTCATGTAAGATATATTTTATTTCATTTTGGGTTCATTTTTTGTTTTACTTTTGTTTTTATTATTATGATTGTTTGCGGTATATTATGGGATGAACATTTTTGGTTTTTCTGGAGTGATGATGTGTGAAGAGTTTGATTCCGCATGATGTTTCCAGTTGTAATTGAGTGTCACTGTTTGTCACAGGTTGATGAGAGCGTGTCACGGGGTTTTGTTTTTGTGTAATAAAAATCGGAAAGAAGTATCGATTTATTTTTGCATGCTAAATATCCTCAGTGAGATACAGGCAAAAACATAGTTTACTGCGGATACTACAAATGAAAGGCGACAAACCCAGATCCATTAAAATAATGTATGTCCAAATTAGATTACCTGTTGTTTTTTCGCAAATGATGTATATTTCTTGTCATGTGTAATAATAAATAAAAAATAAAAAACATATACATATATATAATATTTCAGCTTCCATTGTTTAACCGCTTATATAGTTTACTTCAAAAAGTCCCTTCACAAAACGGTAGATAGAGGTTTCACTGTATTCGCTTATCGGGAACAGTTTATGTACATACATTTATACATAAATGTTTACGAGATATTGTATTCACATCCTTGTCAGTTTATTTCAAGTCTTGTTAATTTCCAAGGGAAAGCTCTTGCGGTTCGACGATTTTTCAAATTGCTTTTCATCTTTCGTTTATACGAGCATAAACATCGGAATTCAAGATGAACTGAGGTCAGACAGAATAGAATAACAAAACTTACTACGAATAAGATTGCTTTATTAATAATAATAAAAGGGCAGTTTATAAGATGCCGTTTAAAGAGCTGAGTATCCTCAAGGGTGCTCTCACTCAGAATTCGGGCCCGCTATTATTGACAGATAAAATATATATTTATACGTTGAGTGTAAGAATAGGAAGGTGGTGGCTGCGGTCATTAAATTACGTACTTGGCGTAAAAACCATATGTTTAAAAAAATGTATTTGGTAAGAAAACCGCAAATAGCTTCCCAAGGGAGGATGAACTATAATGAAACTTTTGTAGATCTTCTCATACAATTTCTACGATTTTTTCCGACTTTCTACGTTTCTTTATTTCAAAATATCACTCACTTGACCAACCAAACTCTTCTTCGTGTTCCCCTCATACGGCTTCCACTCCCATTTGCCCTACATACGAGTATCTGTTTTGTTTTTCTTTCTTCATTCATTCATTCCACATGCCCAAACCGTCACAGCGTGCTCTTGTTCATCTTAATCAACACAGCAGCCGTAAGTTAACATTCATCCCTCATCACTTTATTCCATATTCTGTCATACATTATCACTTATTCTCTATGCACGCATTTCTACAGTATTTATTCGGCTCTTCTCAGATTTTTTTACATGTCCAAGTTTCACTCCCATATATCAAAGTTGACACCAAAATACTATAGTAGACATCATCTTAACCGATTTGCATACTGTCCGGTTCGAGTATATATGTTTTAGTGCCCCATTGACTTTGTTTTCTCCGTTTGACATCCCTCTTAACTCTTCCATCATCTGAGAAAATACTACCTAAATAGCAGAATTCCTAAACTTGCTCCAATTTTTTATTATTCACCCATATTCCGCATTTACTTTTCTTTTCACACTTTTCTATCACCATACCTTTGGATTTTCGACATTCATTCTACTTACTTACCAAACTCTACAACTCATCTTCACTCTTCGCCAACACTATCATATCATCTACATACAGTAATCCCGCATACCCATTCGACATTACTTAAATTATAAATTTGTTTTATCATTTTTTCGTCACCCATACGTGAACATGACCCAACCACCTTAGCTTTCTATGCTTGAATTATTAAAAAATAATATTCTTTGTGTGAAATTCATATCTGGGCGAAAAGTTTCGAGAGCATTCAAGATTCATCGGGTATCGCTACGAGGGAAATAAACTTTAATAGAATACGTTTATACCAAGTTCCCCAACAAGAAGGCTTAATACATTCTATTATAAATTCAAGATGTAAGCACCGCAGAGATTTGGCCATAATCGAATTGTTGTTCAAGTGTCGTGCTGTAGGGCCTGGTTTAATCCGTGTTTTGTCAAGACGGATGGGGCGGGATTACAGGGTCTCGGTTAGGGTTACCTGGTCAGTGTGATAATCAAATTTACCATTATTTTCTTTAACATTCCTCTCAATGTTGCAGGTTGCCAATCATTATAACGATTATAACTTTGTCTGCAGCTGCTGTGAACAATGTCTCAGCGGCAGAGTGAAACCACTTTCTCAGGTTTTCTAGCCAAGAGTCCATTGTGCGGAAAAAATTCTCTCGCAAAAAGACCTTTATAACATCAGACATAATCCTCTTCGCTCAAGATCTTACGAGTCGGTGGAAACCAGACTTAACCAAATCCAATTCGCACTTACACTGTTCACAGTAAGTTTGATATTCCAGCTTCCCATACTTAAAACTGGTCCGTAATTACAGAAAACATCACTGTACCGAATGAATGGACTTTCCTTATAGTACCTTGTACTTGCACTGATCAATTGCGTTAATGTTGTTTTTTTTTTGCTATCCACAATACTTCTTTTTCTTAACGTTCCTCTTCACATTGGAGGTTGCCAATCATCATGGCTATTTTTAATTTACAGGTGCTCTGAACAATATCTACGGGCTACAGTGGAACCACTCTCTCAGGTTCTGCAGTCAACAGTTGTTTTCTTCTTCCTTCACTTTATTTTGTATCTTCTTCTGCTATATGACTTGGTTGATTTCATTTTTGTTACGTCTCATGAAATGGCCAAACCATTCAAATATTGTCCTCTTAACGCGAGTGAGTACTTCATTGTCTTTATTCACGAGTCTGAAGACGTCTTCGTTGCTCGCTTTATCACCCCAGGAAATATTTAACATTCTCATGTAGCGCCACATTTCAAATAGTACTATTAGTTTTTTAATGGCGTAAGCGTCCAAGTCTTCAACTCCATAAAGAAATAAATCGTACAATGTGTGCATTCTTAATTTGAGATTGAAGTCTCTATCACAGAGAATATTTTTCATTTGAAATAAACAGTTCCATGCCATCTCAATCCTGGTTTTGATTTCTCGGGAATGATCCAACTGATCATTAAACCAGCATACCAGATACTTTTATTTATGCACTATTTCAATGCACTCGCCTACTCTCAGCAACGTGTCTGATTTTTGATTTCGATTAAGTGGCTGGCATACATTTTTTTCTATTACAATACATTTTTTTTTATTACAATTAGAAAAAAATATATTTTAGAGATAATTTAGTTCAACTTCACCTAGCTATGAAGACGGAGGTCTTTGAAACCGGTAGTGAACTCAAATAAAACAGTGGTGACTAAAAAATAATTGCTTTATTTATTTTATTAAAAATTAATAATATATAACCAATTTATATTGATAATATTTTGTAACTTTAAGAATTTTTCATTTTTCCAATTATGATTTTTTTCTGTACTTTCATATACTCGTATTATGATCAATCTTGTTTTCAGGTGTGTACTACTTAATTTTTTTTTTGTTATATCTACGAGTATATTATATTTTAGTTTGTTTTGTATTACACCATTTTGAACACTGGTGGTAATATAATAATAATAATTATTACATAACTTTTCGGATTAAACATGACATTAATATTTTTAAATTTACAATCATTCCACCACACCTTTAACAACCCACTTTTTTTTCATTTCCCACGGACCATATAATCCAAATTAATCCGTCAACAAAATTGACGCCAACATGAAAAAGGACCTTCATCTCAAAAAAGATCAAGTTTCAGAGGACATTACAGCATTGTAATAAAAAATGTTCCAAGGACTGTTTTGTTATCGCACATTATATTGACCACTCGCATGCAGCGCACGTATTATATACAAGAAAGTGACAGCCCTGAACTACAATACAATAGAGGCAAGAACGGCGTCGCGACGCCAGCTATAGTTTGTTACAGGGGGAGACGAACAGCCTGACGTCATCAGATCTCATAGTCGAGCTGTCGCCCAGAATACGGAGGTGAAAAGTCAGACGCCTTCACAAGAGTCTGACAACAAATCGGTTCAGAGAGTTTTGCACTGAATAGATAGGAGAAAGCTGGAACTTATCCTGCAAAGTGTACTAGCCGAATATCTCAAAAAATTATATATTTTCTCTGGCATAGTGGAAAAACGGTAAGCGTCCCTTGAAAGCTTTGGATTTGGTTAGTAGTGAAGTTTAAATTGTTCCAGACTGTTAAAATGTACCTATCGATTGTTTCCATGCAAAGAAATATGTGGGTTTGGTTTGTAATGAAGTTTAAATTGTCCCAGACTGTTAACATGTACATATCGATCGTTTCCATGCAAAGAAATATGTGGGTTTGGTTTGTAATGAAGTTTAAATTGTCCCAGACAGTTAACATGTACATATCGATCGTTTCCATGCAAAGAAATATGTGGGTTTGGTTTGTAATGAAGTTTAAATTGTCTCACTGTTAACATGTACTCATCGATCGTTTCCATGCAAAGAAATATGTGGGTTTGGTTTGTAATGAAGTTTAAATTGTCCCAGACGATTTAACATACATGTATCGAGTGTTCTCATGCAAATAAAGATTTGGGTTTGGTTAGTTGTGAAGTTTAGATTGTCTCCGACTGTTGTCATGTATCGAATGTTTCCGTGCAAGAAATATTTGAATATTTCCAATTTGTTGCAATCAGAATTTATCACCGATTTCTACATTTGTACAACTGATAAGAAAAAAAATGTAATTTGAAATTAATTTCTAAGGATTGTGCATAGCACAATAAAACATAAATTAATATTTAAGATATTTAAGAATAACCTGATGAAGTATTATTCATCACAAAATATTCCACGTCATTATTACCTCCCATAAAATTTCTAACCTAATTCATATTTTCCTTGAGATTTATATTTTATACTAATTGATTTTTTTATTTTTTCACTTAACCTGGTGAGTTTATTGTCATGTGGCAATCACTTCCAACCAACCAGAAAGATTATTTAATGGGCCCTAAGTGAAATCCAGACAGGAATCCCATTAAAAAAAATCTGGGTTCCAGCGAGAATCGAACTCACAACCTCCGGATTAGCAGATAAGCGTCTTACCACCAGGCCACGGAGGTCATCAAATTGTTATTAGTTTTCTCTTTTTTTTTTCATAGACTACGTTGAGAACACGATCATGAATACCGATAATAAATATAAATAAAAAACTGGTTGATTGGAAGAAATTGCTTGAAATAAATAAATCCGCCACGTTTATTTGCACGAGTGTTGAATAAATAAATGAATATCGTCGTTACAGGGCATCGTAGTCGATAATCCCCTCATCACTCTAACATCAATTAGTTGAAAAGCAAAGCTGCGCCATGGAGTTTCTTTGTGAGTGAGACGTTGCACACCAGCAAACTCACCGGCGACACCGCCGTATTAGATCCGACGATACACAGAAGTAAGACAGACGATCGGAGCACACCGGCATGTTTTTTCAAGGAATATATATGACCGAAGTCATAGGTATCCTTATACCCACAAACACTGGGCGGAAAAAATGTCTGTCATTCGAGCGAAACGGCATAGCGCGGGGTTGAGCCAGCATCTATCTGCACGGAAGTTCAATGTGTTACCGCGGGGCCATGCACCTCATATAAATGAATATTCATACATATAAACCATTTCATAGATTCCCTGCTGCGGTAGATAAATAGGACAGAGGGCCAGACTTTCTCATCTCAAAACACATGTTTCGTCTCCTTCACATCTAAACATCTTCTCATACAGTTTATAAGATTTCTATTACTTCTTACATTTCTTTTAAAATATGATTCACTTGATTCAACCATACTTTCCTCTGTTGTTTATAGTTAAGGCATTAACGTTGTGGAGGTTTAAAGACATTGTAATTTATTTTTATCAAATACTGTTTATTCCACTTTTTTTTATTTGAATTTTTTTTTGAATTTTTTTGAAAAAAAAGTGGAATAAACAGTGTTTGATAAAAATAAATTACATACTTTCCTCAGTTTTCTTCTACCACGCTTTCTACGCACATTTCCAATATTCTCGTATATTTCTTTGTTAGTCTTTCTTCATTCATTCATTTCACACTGCTCTTCATCAACTTACTTAACAAATCATCCTTAAGTTCACATTCATCCTGTGAATCACAAAAGTAAGAGATTCGGCTAAATGCCGATACCGCATCACTATTTGGGATCCGAGTACCGGTTATGTTTACCACTATGCGATTAACGTTTCGGGAACACATGAGAGACATATTTCCATAATCTCCAACTCAGCCGTACTCATTTAATGTAATCTAGATATATGAACCCCATGATTGTAAACGTACAAGACTGAACTAGATAAACTATTTACTTGAATTGTACGACATACTGAGAATGGATTCATAACAATTTATCTTTCCATTCAAGTAAAAGCGTGCTAACATTGCAATCTCATTGAAAACTTAACAGAGATAAATAGGTTGCACGTGAGTGGCATTCGGAACTTCATATTTATTTATTTTAGTCTAGTGAACCTAGGATATAATTTTTAATACTGGAACATTCCTCTCATTTAAAAATGGACATTTCTGGAGAAGAATTATGGTTTTCGGATGAAATATGAGAACTAAAACTACAAAAAAACTTTATTTTATAATTGCTTAATTTAAGTGAACACTGGTATTTATTGCTAAATTTAAGTGAACACGGGTATTTTAAGTGAGATGAAGACATGAGCGAAAAAATCATTTGGACATGTCGAGAGAATCAATGCCGAAAAAAATACTTAACGAGTAAACAAGTCAGAAGTGGAAGCTGTGCGTGAAAGAGATATATCAAGGAAAATAATTAACGAGTAAACAAGTCAGAAGTGGAAGCTGTGCGTGAAAGAGATATATCAAGGAAAATACTTAACGAGTAAACAAGTCAGAAGTGGAAACTGTGCTGAAAGAGATATATCAAGGAAAATACTTAACGAGTAAACAAGTCAGAAGTGGAAGCTGTGCGTGAAAGAGATATATCAAGGAAAATACTTAACGAGTAAACAAGTCAGAAGTGGAAGCTGTGCGTGAAAGAGATATATCAAGGAAAATACTTAACGAGTAAACAAGTCAGAAGTGGAAACTGTGCTGAAAGAGATATATCAAGGAAAATACTTAACGAGTAAACAAGTCAGAAGTGGAAGCTGTGCGTGAAAGAGATATATCAAGGAAAATACTTAACGAGAAAACAAGTCAGAAGTGGAAGCTGTGCGTGAAAGAGATATATCAAGGAAAATACTTAAGGAGTAAACAAATCAGAAGTGGAAGCTGTGCGTGAAAGAGATATATCAAGGAAAATACTTAACGAGTAAACAAGTCAGAAGTGGAAGCTGTGCGTGAAAGAGATACTCGTATATCAAGGAAAATACTTAACGATTAAACAAGTCAGAAGTGGAAGCTGTGCGTGAAAGAGATATATCAAGGAAAATACTTAACGAGTAAACAAGTCAGAAGTGGAAGCTGTGCGTGAAAGAGATACTCGTATATCAAGGAAAATACTTAACGATTAAACAAGTCAGAAGTGGAAGCTGTGCGTGAAAGAGATATATCAAGGAAAATACTTAACGAGTAAACAAGTCAGAAGTGGAAGCTGTGCGTGAAAGAGATACTCGTATATCAAGGAAAATACTTAACGATTAAACAAGTCAAAAGTGGAAGCTGTGCGTGAAAGAGATATATCAAGGAAAATGTGGCTAGATCATATGGACATCATTTTGAAAAAATGTAACATTAATAATAATAAAAGGACAATTTATATACCGCCATTTAGAGAGCACATAACACGTTTAGGAGATATATGAATGTAGAAGAGGCGAAAGTTGTGTGATTGGATAGAAAAGTATAAAGAGATCTGTTCTCTCTGCCTACGTCGTGATGATATGTACAGTACCCGGCGGTAATTAATACACATCGGGCTTAAGAAAAAGACTGTCGGCCATAATCAGCTAACTTCGGCTTTGTAGAGCGTCGTCTCTGTCGCACGATGCGCTAAGAGTCCGGTCCGGTAACGACTGACAAATCGCGACGGAACACGTGTATGAATGACAAAGACGACGCTCTACAAAACCGAAACTAGCCGATTATGAACAACAGTCCCTTTCTTAAGCCCGACATGTATTACTTACCGCCGGGTACTGTAAATACTATATTTTTGCTATATTCTTGTAGTAACAGAAATAGTAGACGCATTTTTTTAATACTATATTGACCAAATTCGCAGTTGACAATAAAATCAGGCAGATGTTAAACGATTTTCAAACAGAATACACGAATTTTATTATAATAACATAAATTTATAACATTGCAAGGTAACAAAATGTTAAAATAACTTATCTGTGGCAATTTTATTGTGTCACGATTTGGAACTTAAAATTTCCCAACAGCACACAAACAGTCCTTAACGAAGTCAAGTCACTCTATTCAAAACTATATTGTGGAAAAAAAAATGCGATTCTTGGTGCAGTGCCGAAGGAACCCGGTTTCTTGTATCGAAGAGAACTTGATTCGTAGAGCGCCCAGTGTTCCCAGGTGGAAAAATTGTGGATCCGACATAATTAAGTGCCATTTAGAATGTTAACTTTCTTGGTCTTATATTTTTATTTAAATAATTTGGTATAGCACTTTCTTCTGACCATTACGATCCCCTCAAGATCATTTTCTAATACATAAGAAACAAGAGAGGTTGAAATACTTCTAATGTCACTAACAAGAGAGTCATCTGAATTCTTAAATTCGAATCCAAATTGGTCTAAGAATAAAATCAGTCCGGAAGCAAATCAGCCAAGAATCAAACCTGGGGCGCCCGTTGACTTAGCGTGAATGATTATCATTCAACCACGGTCGCCGACAAAATGTCGAACCGGACAATACCGAAAGCTGTTCAGATAATAGTTCACTAGATTATTTTAGTACCAACTTTGATAAATGGGAGTGAAACATGCACGTGAAAAAAAAGACTTAAAGGAACCAAATAAATGCTGTACAAATTAGTGCACTAAGAAGAAATCATGGAGTATCAAAGTACGAGAATGTTAGAATACGGAATGAAGTGATTAGAGATGAATGTAAACCTAAAACTAATGTGTTGAGTAAAATTAAAAAGAGCACTCTCGAGATGGTTTGGGCATGTAGAACAAATGAATGAAGACCAACAAAACCAATGCAAAAATAGTGTAAATGTGAGTGGAAGGCGTGGTAAAGGAAGACCAAGAAAAGTATGGTTGGATTAAGTGATATTTTAAAAGAAGGAAATGTAGAAAATCAAGAGAAATCGTAAGAGTTGTATAAGAAAGTGTATTGATGTGAGTTGTATGGATATATGCAGAAGAGGCGAATGATATGTGTTGAGATAGAAGTCTGGCGCTCTGTGCTCGCTGCCTACCCCCACTGAGAAATGGCATGATATTATGGATGAATATAAACGTAAATTTCATCGATACCATCTGTTATCGTTCGTGTCCACGATAATTATGCGATAGTCTATTCAAAGGACATTTAACAGCGCACCTCTGCGAGGCGTACCTTTAGAACAGACTACAGACAAGAGTACACGGAGCCGTGGAGGTCTGCAACTGCTGCCAAAATTGGAGATTTATTCCGCCATAACCACATTGCGCCGGCACTTTCCGGTCTCTACTTCTACTCTCTACTGCATTGCGGTAATAAATAATAACCATTGCTTAATACAGGGGACTCCAACTGGCTTTCAGCAGGGACTTTTTCAGGAATACCGTATTCCACTATTGGTTCCTATATAGAAAATTGTCGATGAAATACATGGTGTCTACGATATGTTGCTGAGAAACACTATTGTCTACCTTCATCATCACCTCATGCACCTATTAGGGTACTGGGGTAGGATGAGAGACTAGATCATCACTTATTTTCATCCTTGCACACATCTTTCACTTATTTCACACACTTCGTCATGCATGCATTCACTCTTCATTTTTTTAGAATTTGATTCATTTGGTATTACCACGTTTTTTAAGGTTTTCAAAACTTCTAATACCTTCTACAGTAGGAATGTATATAATTGTTGTGGATCTTTCGTCATTTATTCTTTCTAGGTGACCAATCGATCTCAATGCTTCTTTTTCATCGTAACCACTGCATATGCTATCAATTTGCATTATTTCCTAATGTCGTCATTACTATTGGAATACGTTGCATTATTGTGTAAAATAATGGGAGAGAATCAAAACTAAACAAAACAAAATGTAAATCATAGTTTAGATTTTCTACGTATAATAGTTACTGATAACCCTAGGTTTATCAGGATCTCTGACAAAGCACTCTCAGCAGGGTGAATAACAAAGTATTTTCAATTCACATTACTTTACTAAGTCCTCATTTCTAATTCCGACATGTATTGTTTTTCCACAAATTCTACGCTCTCATTTCTACTGCATTTATTTTACTTTTATCATATTTTTGCCACACCCAAATTTCGCTTGCATATCTTAATGTTAAAAACAACATTCCATTATCGACTACCAAAATAATAATAAATTGTTTAATTATATAGAGAAATTAAAGGAACACTAAACATGGAACCCTTTCTACCTTTAGTAGCTGGGTATCACAATAAGAATGCTAGAAATAATAATTAAGTGTAAAATTTTGAAAGTCAGTCCAGAAGGTAAGCCGATAGGAGTTGGAAGAGGCAGATGAAGCGGTTATTAGAGAAGAGGCTGAAATTGGAATAGGTAGATGTCGACGGAGTACTTGATAAGAGATCGAGACAAGTGTATCATAAATCTGCGCTAACGAGGGTGCAATTTCGACCCGAAAGGAGAAATGCGTTATAATGCTGATGTACAGTTTTTTCTTCATGACACAATATGTTATAAGTTTCATTTCAACGAAACATCTGAAATCTATAAAACCAGATGGGCCTACTATAATTATAATCAATAACATTTGAATGAAGTATTAGGAACGAATGTGAACTGAAGGCTGATGTGTTGAGTAAAATGAAGAGCTCGCTGAAATAGTTTGTTCATATGGTACGAATTAATGGGGACTAACAAAACAAATATATAGAACAAATATGAGTGGAAGGCGTGTGAGAGAAAGACCAAGGAAAATATGGTTGGATCAAATAAATTATATTTTCAAAGAAGGAAACGTAGAAAGTCAGTAAAATCGTAGAAGTTGTATGGGTGTGGAAGAGGTAAAGAATGTATGTCGAGATAGAAAAGCCTGGACGACTATCAAGTTGACCTCCGTGGCCTGGTGGTAAGACACTTGTCTGTCGATCCGGAGGTTGCGGGTTCGATCCCCGCTGGAACCCAGATTTTTTTACACAGTGTAGCGACCGTGCGTGCGGTCACTGAACCCACTGAGGCGATCCTTGGCCGCTCGGTCATTGAACTTGCACTGTAAGGAATGCGAGACAGCACTGGGCGAAGGTCGCCCGCGCGGTCATTGAACTCACTAGTAGCGAACAGCGAGAGCGAGACACCGACATATATCTTGCCTCTCCTGCAGACCGTAGTATGAAATGTATATGGAACGCGTGACAATAACCATGTGTCCGGCGAAGCGAGACAGCGACATGTTTTGCGCCGTTCTATACATTATAAATACAGACGCTTTCAATAAATTTTCTCTCTTTGCTTATCTCGATCTCGACGACTTTTCCAGTCTGGTTAACACTTAGGGTTTATAAAAACATATTTCTGGTTGGTTGGAAGAGATTGCCACATGGCAATAAACTCACCAGGTAGAAGAAAAAAAGTTGGCCAACCAAGATATGGAGGGAATAGTAGTTCGAGACAAGTAATAAGATATATTTATAAAAGAACTTGTGCAAATTCATTAATAAATATTAATTCAAGTTGGATTTAAAAAAATCAAGTATTAATAAAACCCAGATGCAGACCCCAATTCGCTGACTGTAAACCCATGTCTTAGGATGTACCGGATTGAAATATATATGTGCTGCGAAGCGCCCTCGGGTTAGCGTGGATTTTCCTGAAAACAAACCAAGTAAACAGAGGACCTCAAATGACGGAAATTCAAATCCACAAACCATTATACAAAAATATTTTTTTGCAAACAGGTACATCACCCTTAACACTCGTATTTACATTTTTTTTTACATATGATGTTATCTCAAATATCTTCTTCTTCGTCGCATGCGTCGTAGTCCTCTGCAAAGTCTAAAACTAAATGCGCCACCTGTCTCCATCCGTCCCAGTCCTAGGGTATGTTGCATTTAAACTACATTTAATTTACTAAAATAATCATTAGTACATTATAGGTTTCCCTTATTCGTACAATGAGAAAAATCCATATACAAAAAGTAAAATTCTGCTTTACAAAAAAAATAAAGGAATTAAAATACATTTTTGAATAGTTAATAAAAGCAAACTGAAACATTAAATGCGACATACTATATGTAACAAAAGAATACTTCGAAACAATTAACAAAATTAAGATATAAGAAATGAATGCAAAAAAATCATGAAAATAATATATACTCGTATGTCTGTTATCTTAAAAACAGTGACAATTTTTCCTTGAAGGAGTTGAGCGACACATAAAAAAACGCATATTTAGGGGGCACGTGATTGAAAAGTGTGATCACTCTACCTACGGGCATTTTTAAAGGCAGGCTGGTTCTGCATAGAGGTTCATAAAACCATCTGTGAATATCATAATCACATATTATGAATAACGTTACCTCAGTAGCGCTTTTATCACTAATTTAAGAAAGTTACATAACAACGATAAATAATTAATTAATGTATTTCTGAAAAATAATGTAAATGTGTAGCAATTTTAATGATAATCTAGCAGCAATTTTGATCACAAAAGATACAATTAATTATGATATAAACCATGAATATAAAATTACAAAGATTTCTTGCCGGAGTAGGCAGAGAAGAGAGCGTCAGACTTTCCAATCGATACATCCCTGTCGCCTTTTCTATATCCATACACATTCTTATACACCTCCAATGATCTCTCGTACTTTTTACATTTCCTTCTTTAAAAATATCATATGCTTGATCTTATCATAATTTTCATGATATTTCTCTACGACGCCTTCCACTTACATTTGCACTATACATTTATTTCATTCTAAATGTCCAAATCAAGTTAGAAAAAATGTGTGCTCTGAAAAGAATACGTTGAGTGACAATGTATGACAGAATACGGAATGAAGTGGTCAGGGATGAATATGAACTTAAGGATGATGTGCTGAGTAAGATGAAAGCTTCTGAATTTAACTTGAAAAAGAAGAATACATATGATCAAAGTCGTAAGTTTGCTCTGAGCCCCAGAAACTATAATTATTTTTGTATCAAAAGGATTAAACATTGGGCAAAGGATTAAAACCAATTGGCCTAAGTGGAGGTCTTTGGGGATACTGTGTTGCTCTCAAAAGGAAAGATCAAATCTATCAGCAGCTAGGTCGGCAATGTTTTATAACTCTGTACTAAAGAGTACAAGGCTGTATGAAAATGCGATGATCAGATGATATATGTCACGGAAATTAAGATGGACCAGTGGTCTGAACTCATCAATGTCTAGGGAAACTTCAATGTAAAACCGATAAAAACACAAATACTAACATTCCGTTTGAAGAGAGCCTCGGAAAAGGAGGTAGAAACACATGTAGCGGAGATCAATGTAATTAGTGGAATATGAAAGTAATTTAGTGTTAAATATTCCAATACACTAATATCATAATCTCGTTTAGTGATAACAAAGCAATACAAGAAAAAAATAAAGACTATTAATACAGGTTTCACATGATTCATATAAGAAACAGTTTTCATTAGATGGTTTTAAAAGGTCTAAAATCATCTTGTACGCCTCCCCCCCCCCTCCGATAAATCATTACTTCAGTGTAAAGAGAAGAAACTCGGTCGCGGGCATTACATACGTTCATCATCGCCTTATCCTCATTATAAAAATTTGTAAGGTAAAAAAACATAAGGTATATACGGGTAGTCGTATGTATATTATTTATTGAAAACCCTTCCGTATTCTGTCATACATTGTTACCCAACGTATTATTCTCAGTGCACGTATTTCTACAGCATTTATTCAACTTCCGTCAGTCTTTTCCTACGTTTCCCTTCTATGTATCAAAGTTGGCTCCAAAATACTTTTGATAACTTTAAAATAGAATTTATGTTTAGAAAATCGAGTACATACAGTTATGAAGGGAGCGGAAATCTTCTCAAGAATTTCTACATGTGTATATGTTACATATAACTACGCTTAACCTCTACTACGATAGACGACCGAGAAACAACATTCCCTCAAGGTTTCAGACAGTTGTATAAAGTTAAATTATTTTCTATGACAATCAATTTTTGACCTGTACAGTCGAGCACAGATATTATGGTTAGAGAGGCTCGTCGAAGATTGACCACTAACACTGTACTTCTCAGCTCCCTCAATCAGTTGGTATCGTGGACAATCTTTCCACTTTTGAAAGTCTTGGGGAGACACTTTCACTCTTCAGCGTCAATTTCAAAATCGTGTCTCTTTTACAAATGATTTTGAAATACAGTACATTTTTTTAGTCATATCAAAGTAATGGAGTAAACATACATTTCATATTATTACAATGTATTGTTTTTTAATCGACCAATAAAAAATGTTACGAGAGTAATACTCAAATTAAAATTTTAAGTGCGCATGAATACAAATACTTGTCATAAAAATTATAAACCTTTACATGAATCATGTACAAAAAACCATCATAAATCAGTACGCGCATGCATACCACCTACCACACATAAAATACAAATTTGAGACAGGTCAAGGCTCAGGCAATCAAAGACTTGAAAATACAAATAGAAAGAAAAAAAATATCGAAGAAAATAATCAAAATTTGCATACGCACAATCGATCCACTCCAATACAAAAAAAAAAAGAAAATCAATACTTCAACATATTTACAGATATCTCGAAGTATGAGAAAAAACAAAGTCAATGAGAAAAAAAAATCAAGTCACGCCGTGGCGTCGGATTTACAGTTCAGACAAACAAAAGCGCTCTGTAAGAAAACTTTTCAAGGCATTAACACTGTCACCAAATATGTCGAGACTGCAGCATAGTTATTGTCCAATTGATGCAATCTAGACACGTGAGAGTTCGAGTAAAAGTTTTTATTTTTAACAAAATAAAATAAGGTTGTAACATATTTGCATGCATACATCATTATTAAAAAAAATATATACATTTTTTATACTTAGCCGATCCTTCGAATCGCCAGAATATGCAGTGAATACAATTTGTTTTATTTAACAAAGAATACCAATCATAGCAACATTGAAGAGGCTTGAAACTGTTGAGTACGATAACGGATTCTTACCTGTAACAAAATAAAAATATATATTAAAATTATGTCAACACATGTTAAAAATAAAAACAAATTCGCTCACTACATAGTGAACCTCAGTGAGTTTTTTTTTATTAATTTTTTTTATTTATTTTACACATATTTTTTTATTTATTTACACAAGAAATATACATAATTTGCGAAAAAATAACAGGTAATTTAATTTGCAAACAAAATTTTAATGGATCTGGCTTTGTTGCCTTTCATTTGTCGTGTCCCCAGTAAACTAGGCTTTTGCCTGTATCTCACTGAGGACATTACAGATACAGGTCTAGTTTACTGGGGACATGACAAATGAAAGACAACAAACCGAGATCCATTAAAATTGTGTCCAAATTATATATTTTTCGCTAATTGTGTATACTTCTTGTCATATTTAAAAAAAAGTATAAAATTCAATAAGTGTCCTAGATAGTAAGACGCTTGACTTTCAGCCAGGGGTTTCGAGTTCGATACCCGATGGTATCAAAAATTAAATAATAAAAAAGGGGCCCAGTCTGATAAATTAATTCGTCGAATAACAATGTTCGCACGCGCCGAGTACGTGTGCGAATGTTGTTTCTTCACGTGTGGTAATGTTGTAAATAAAAAGTGTAACATCTATCAAAACATTGTTATCAGTAGTTGTCTATATCTAGATTATCACGACCTATTAAGTATAAAGGCTCATGAATTGATAAACTGTTTCTAATAGCCGATTCCTCCAGTTAGCGGTATCCTTGTCTATATCTAGATGATCACGACCTATTAAGTATAAAGGCTCATGAATTGATAAACTGTTTCTAATAGCCGATTCCTCCAGTTAGCGGTATCCTTGTCTATATCTAGATGATCACGACCTATTAAGTATAAAGGCTCATGAATTGATAAACTGTTTCTAATAGCCGATTCCTCCAGTTAGCGGTATCCTTGTCTATATCTAGATGATCACGACCTATTAAGTATAAAGGCTCATGAATTGATAAACTGTTTCTAATAGCCGATTCCTCCAGTTAGCGGTATCCTTCTTGAATCTAATTTTGAAATTATTTATTCGACTGTTTCGATAAAATAATCTTGAGATTGTAATATTTAAAACACAAAAATAACGGAACCCACATATAACGGCGATGGCGTGCTTACAAAAGTTTCATTCCCTTCCTGTTCCACTTAGATTCAATCAGCACGTATTCAAAAATGCTCGTATAACTTTATATTTAAGCTTGGGAAATTCTTACGACTTTTTCTCTAGAAAAGAAACCTTGATTGCTTCCCATTTTATTGTACAGTCATATATAACACACTGCTGGTACATACAAAATAGTTCATAAAAAGTTGTTGGACGAATTTTATAAGGTAGAGTGATTTGGAAAGTGTGGTAGATTTTTAAACATCTTTTGATCGAGCCAACGATATATAATATATTTAACTGAAAACAATTCAAATATCACATCTCTAAAAACTTCAATACTAAACAATTAATTATGGAACGAAATATGAGTTTTTTTTACCACAACCAAACCATTTATCGGATATATCTACAAAGTTTAAAATAGTTACTAGTCAAAATCAACGTCAAAAATAGTATACGAGATTTTTTTAATAAAAAAATATATGGGTTTCACTTTTTAACCTTTATAACACAATATTCAGTTTTATTTAAAAGAAAAGGCATTTAAGATCCTATATAGATTTTCAACAACATTAAAATGATATTGATTCGAGAAACTATATAATTTATTAACAATTTCCAACTTATGCTATAAATATGTTTGGTTCAGAGATCGATGAATTTTCAGTATTTTGCCCTAAGGTTCGTTTGTCAGCAAACATTGAAAAATATAAAGTTCATGAAAGGTTCAACGAATTGACCTGTTAATCTGATGAATGCCAAAAGTTTTATTTATTTTATAAGTAATGCATATTTACTCATTTATTTACTGTATTTTTTTTATATCAGCGGTATCCGAACTTTTATTAACACAAGGACTATCTTTTCACACAACGGAGGGAGAGGCCTCTTTTATCACTGCATGACTAAATCCATTTACGAGTGTACGGTCGCAATGTAATGGAATATAATTCGTTCTTAAAGGCAGTGTGAGAAAAGAAAAGGCCAATTGATTGTCCCTATAAAATAGGTACATCATATTCAAACTTTTGCAAGATCCCCTACATCGCTAGTAACGGTGTGGCTTAGTAGTTATCATACCACTGTATTTGATGTTGTTTTTAATGAGATCATGCGTATTATCAGTAGCACCTTGAAATCAACTCCATTACCATGACTTCCGGTCCTGGCACACATAGCGTCGCCAAAACTTAGTCGCGAAGAGGCGAGATTGTCAAGGATGTTAATGGCAATCTACCGACCCTCCTCCACAACAATTGATGTCAAGACGTTTTTTTCTGGTTGAGGGTGCAGAGTCTTGATATCTATAGTATAAAAGATGATGGTCAACTTGGTTAAAAGACGATGCGATAAAATAGATTACTCGTAAAAGACCCAATGAAGGCAGCAAGAAGGCAAAGGTACGCTCTGAAACGTCTCGGTAGTTGCTATGGTCACTGTGTTTGCCTTTTGTATAGATAGAGGCTTGTGTAGACTTCCAGACATGAAATCACGTCATTGACGAGTGCCCGCTGTACTTGTTCCCTGGTAGATTGCGAAAAATCAACAAAGCTTCTCACGAAGCGATGATGTGTTTGAGAGACGTGCTTATTCCTTTGTACAGTAGTATGGAGAACCCATATAGAAGGAAAAAACGGTTTTACATTAAAATACGCCTAATGGCGATTAAGTAACTCAAAAAACCCTTGGAAATGCCAACGTCAATCGAAAATTTAAAGCCTTCGAAAAAAGTTTAATCGTCATTCTTTTCCGTTAAGGGCAGTTGATTAAATTTTTATAGTATAACTATAAATTATCGGCTTGTAAAAAATATGTGACCAACGATTATATTCGTTCCTCATCCACTTTAGTGGACGTCTGCCCGTAACTTCTCAGCCATAAACCGTATTTATTAGATCATAAACTTTGTCAGGATTTATTATCACTGGCACTATCTTACTTATGAATACAATAAAATGTGACATTGCACAGGAAGGTTGGCCTAGTTTCACGTCTTATTTTTATAAAAATTGAGAATGTCCACGATAGAATGGTTTAAATTAAATAATACACGTCCATTGATTTCGTTACACAATACATTCTCATCTACTTTTTACCTTTCTGTAAGTAAAATTTTTAACCATCCATTCTTACATCGGTTTAAGTCTTTCTCGTTCCCCTGTCATCTAAAATATCATCATTGTCAACTTCGGTCGATCCACTGCTGGATGAAGGTCTCCCCAAGTCGACTCCAAACAATTCGTTTTTGTGCTCGTCGGTGCCATATGATGATGTTATGCTTTGATTTTATTCATCGAGTGTACCTTTGGTCTTTTTCTGGGCCTCTTTATGCTTCTTGAGATCAGGAATTCGATTATTTCGGAATCGGGAATCTGGCATTCTGGCTACGTGTCCTGCCCATTGCCACTTCATCTTCTTGCACACCTTTATTACGTCTTCTATCATTGTGTTGTTGAGAATCCAGGAGTTTTGTTTACGATCTCTTTTAGTATATCCCAGCATACATCACTTCAAACTCCTTTGTGCGGTCTGAAGCTTTTGTGTGTTTACTGCTGTGAGCGTCCATGTCTCACAGCCATACGTAAGTACTGAAAAAATACCCTGTTATAGACCTTTCGCTTCAAATATCACATTTGAAAATATTGTTCAAACATCCAAATGAGCTCCATGTTAGTTTTGTCCTTCGTGCTATTTCCTCCGATATGCCACCTACAAAAGAAATAAGTTGCCCCAAATACATACATTCCTGGATAAGTTCCAGCTACTCGTACTTTCCATCTACAATTATTGGTTTTGGGATAGTAAAGCTGTTCTCATCATATATTTGGTTTTTGATAAGTTAATTTTTAAACCAACTTGTTTACTGACCTCTGCCAATTCCTGCAGTTGATGCTGAAGATCATTTGGGTTTTGTGAGAATATAACGATATTGTCTGCAAATATCAAATGCCTCAGGTGTTTCCATATATCACCAGGCCTTTTTGCCTTAGTCTATTCTAAGATACTATATATAATATATTATATTTGTTTTATTATTTTTCGAAAGTCGTTTTCTCATTGAGGCTATAAAAGATTCATTTCTACCGACACCATCCATCTCTCACTAACAAGTATCGTTTATCTAATAATTGTTAACTTTGTTACACATTGTTCTAGCTAATAGTCTCCGCAAATAACTCATTTCTAACGCTATCACTACACATCAATATTATCACTCTTTTCAATATCAGACGTCATTTCTATGTAGCAAAGTGGGCAAGTGTTAAACGATAGTCTCTATGCACTACCATTATTTAATATTTTATATACATATCATCACGTCGTAACCCTTGCGGGGTAGGCAGAGAGAATAGATCTCTAAACTTTTCTCTTTCAAACACACAACAGTCTCCTCAACATTCACACATCTGGTCATGTACAATCTTCTATTATCAGCAATACTTCTATTGTATTCCATTCTTAGATTTTACAATCGATTTACCTCTTTCTCGCTCTCGATTAATTTCAGACATGTATATATTTCTTCATTGGCCTAGTTGATAAGACACCTGTAATCCAGACCGTGGGTTTTGGTTCGATTCCCGCTGGAACCCTGTTTATTTTAAAAATGGTCTAATAATAAACTCTTCCAGTTGTAATGTATACAATGAAAGTGTTATACAAAGTAATATTTATTATGTAAATCTTTCGAAACGTATTCTGTCAATGTGGTCATATCATCTCGAAATTATTTTCTTAACTCTCGAATATTATAAAAATCCCTAGAATATTATGCTGAATTAGACTTGTAACTATTTGATTTAGAAAAATACACACAAATACAAAATAACGGAAGTAAGAAAATAATTGTATGAACCGAGCAAAAGCGTATCCTGTTGGAATAAAATAATCTGAAGCCATCCAGGAAGTGCGGTGCGAGTCTGTTAAATTAAGTCATAGAGCGGCAAGGGAAACAGGAAATTGTTCTAGACAGGGCGAGGAAGTTGCGGAAGTGAGAACTTTGGCACCATCTGCGCCAGGAGGCCTCCCCTCCTGGGAAAGAAAGGTTAAGAACTTCATACAAATTTCCTAGCATTCCTGCTTCATTATCTGTAGAAGTTTTAACTCGATCATTATCGGTGGAATCGATGATTCAAACCGTCATTTTCAATGTTTTACGGCAATTTTAAGACTCGAATTTACCAGAATTTGAATGCAGTGGAAATATAATCATCACCGTGCATTATTTTTGTGGTGACTTTTTTAATATATGGCAAACCACCCACACTAGAATGATTTGTGTAATCGCTGTTCAAATAAAAAAATGCAACTACAACAGAGTTCATATAATAAATTAAATTTATATGAAAAACACGAGTTTTAGACAATTGAATGGTTGAATTAAAATAGGCACTAAGTACCAAAAAAAAAACTAAGTATGCAGTTTCATTATACGAGTGTATGCCATATAGAACGAAACTGCATACTTAGTTTTTTTTTTTGTACTTAGTGCCTATTTTAATTCAACCATTCAATTTATGGATTCAACTCATGAAACTTGAAAAAATTACATTATATCTAAAAGTGGAAAAGTTCTTCGTAAATACATGTTGGTTCCTTAAGAACCTGGAAAAAATAGTTCCATGGTATGTTTTATGCACTCAATTTTTAATTAAATAAATGTAAATATATTATTTATAGTTAAGGCATTAACATTATGGAAGTTTAAGAACATTATTTGTTTTTATCCAACACTGTTTATTCCACTTTATGTAACGGTATAACCCTACCGGTTTCAAGGCTTTCACCTCATTATCAGAGGAGTACAAACAATACTGAATTATGTTCGAACTGGTACCGACATACACACTTTTAACGGTAAAAAATCAGGTTGGGGATTGTGAGTAGAGGGAGCTAGGGGACAACTTCAGCGAGCAGCGGTGAGATCTTGTGAATATATAAATCTAAATATTTGAAGAGCTGTGGTAAGCATTGAATCTTACTTTGAACCATGAATAGCATGTACTGTAAACATTGAAAGACTCCAACGAATACGACATTTTGACTCCGTTGAAAAAATTTGCATCACATACTGTCAAATTAGTTAAATGTTCTTACCTAATTTGCGAAAACCCGCGTAAATAAATCAATCAATTTTAAATCAGAAAGACTGGCATGAGTTTTATTGACTTCATGTTACTCCTGACAGCGTTGCATAGAAGTTGTAGAATAATAATGTATAACAGAATAAATAATAATGACATAAGAAAATAATGCAGATAGAAAGAAGGTGCAATGCTTAAAATGAAGAAAGAAGCATTGAGATAGTAAGAATAAATTAATGATTTACGAAAATAGTTCATAAGAATAACATAAGAGGTACGAGAAGTTAAGGAAGATCTTGAAGAACGTAACATGACCAAATGAATCAAAGTATGAAGAACGGAAGAGTGAAAGCCTTTAAAACTGGAGAGTATGCATGACGAAATTTATGGACGTGGAGTAGAGATGTGGCGTGTTGGTGACAATGATGACTTGACTCCGCAGGACGGTCGTTTCAGCTTACTATGCCCTTGTCAACTTTTAAGAATTACAATTTTCTGCAGTTTCAAGTAGAAGTATGAGGAACATATGTTTTGCGCTATAGAAACTATTCATCCAGTTTCGTTTATTGCTACAAACAACACAATTTTCAATGTCATTATTAAAATAATAACAGTAAAGGTATTGTTTTCCTGTTTGAGTATTAAATTACACGTAGACCTTGCATTAAGAAAAGTGGAAAATAAGTGTCGATTCAAACGATTGCAATTACTATCCGCGAGAAGATCTGAATTAAATTCGTGGCATGCAACAATTCTGCACTTACACCTATATAGGTAGATACTGTAAATGACACGAGATCTTATCATGGGGACATCGCGTAAAATCGTTTATATCTAACTCTATACTTGCATTGTGGTAATCATGTATAATTTTTTAGACCTTGAGACAGATAATTTAATACGTTTTCAGTCTTAATTAAGAAAATATTGATGATCCTTTAGGACAGGGGTAGCAAACTTGTTTGTTGTCGCGATCGACTATTTATGTAAAAAAAAATAGTCGCGATCCACCATTGAATTTGCGAAATTCAACACATTAACACATAACACACTGTTATTTCCAAGAAAGCTTCCTTTACAAATTCTCCATCAGAAAATAACTTGCATTTTTTGCTTAAGCATAGCTAACTTTGAATTATGCGGTAGTCACTGCAAGTGATTTTAAAATAGGTATTTGAAATACATTTTGCTGTGTAACATAGACTTGAGCTCTCTAATTTTTACTTCTTCTTAAATAACTGTTTAATGGATATTCCGGCTGATATTTACTATGTAGCGATATAAAATGTTTTCCCAAATTACCTTTTCTTAATTATGTCTACGGATAAATTATATATTAAGCAATAATATTTTTCTTTTAACATTGTAAAAAAATTAGCGTACGTTGGAAGGGTCTTAAAATACCCAAAAGAAAGTAATGTTCACATTTTCACCAAAGCCTAGAAACTTAATAAGTTAAAATACCATAGTTTGTTCATATCGATTGTGTGACATGCTGGGTGGTAGACTCAAATATTAAGTTGTATGTTCATCGGGAGAGACAGGAGGTGAACTAAACAACACACTCCAGGGACAGACAGGTGCCGACTGCGTTGACAAGTGCATGCGCGTAATAAGATTCAGCAACATTGCATGCCATATTGTAAATTACAAAAACGACAATTGACAAAAAAAAATATGGTATGCTGGTCAACCCTGTTTTAGGAGTTTAGGTATGTAAAACTAAAACGAGTCATCTTTACAGAATGGATATTGTGGAGAATTCCGGCTGCGAGAGTAGTCTGGATGATGAGCCTATACATTATGTGTTTTTCGGTTGTCCTCTGCGAGTCAGGTTTGATTTACTAAAAGCCGTATCTTTGCCGCGTCCAATGAATGTTGCGTTTCTTCTTTCTTCGTGGAACTTTTTCACTTATAGATCGATTGTTCAATTTTTCAAGTTTAATCAGGTGAAACTTTAAATTGTCTAGATTTGTAATTTTTTATAAAAAATATATTAAATTGCACAATGACTTGAATTTTATGCCACAAATCATCCTAGTTTGGGTGGAATTCCTATAAATAAATTTAAAAAACGATTTGAAAGATTCGATATTTTCAGTTAGACACAACTGGAAAATAAGTTTTTGAGTTATTATTACTTACTATGAATAATTACGAATAGATAACGTTTCAGGCTCATCGTACAGCTCATCTTCACGCGGGAACAGTATCTGAGTATAATTCATAGTGAGCCAAAATTGCCGTAGAAACAAATTTTCTAATATGTATAAAACTTTTTATTGAACAAGAAAATTAAGAGGGAAATAATGAATTTTCAATTGGTTATTTTTTACTGACTGAGTTGTTATTTCATACAAATTTTATTTTTGACAGCCTCAATTTCATTGGTTGATTGATTAACATTGTGGAATATTATTTTCAAGTCTGTTAAGACCGTGAATGAAATTAATAATTTTTTTTATCCACTTAGCACGAATTTCTCCTGTTACACAAAGAGGGTTTGCTTCTAGCGTTAGCTTATTCGTTCGGAATAATATCAGCCAGGATTCTTCTCATACTGCTAGACGGTACCGAGAATATATCCACAGTGTCATTCAGTTGGTTCAATATCTCTATACCACGCGTGACTGAGTGTTTAGCCATGATATTCATCCTGTAAGTTGGTATATAGAACAGAGGGTGATTCCTTGCACGGATATATTTATTGGGTACATATAAACTTAGTGCTTCTAGAATCGCGGGACAGTTAAAGGAACCTTGGAAAACCTTTATTAGGAATATCGCAATGGATTCTTGCCGTCTTGTTTCAAGGCTTATATAGTTACACACCGTGAGAAGTTCGGCATGGTGAGCATATTTTGCGTAATCGCCCTTTGTTCTGTACCATAGATATCTGAGGATTTTTTTTTTGTATTTGTTCTATATTGTTTTTATATTTGAGCTGGTGAGGAGCCCAAACCGTAGATGCATATTCTAATTTGGTTCTAATTAGATAATTATATAAGTTTCGGAGGATATCGGTGCTGTTAAATTCTCTTGATATTCTCATTACAAAACCGAGTAGTTTGTAACAGTCCGATATCAAACGTGAGACATGGTTAACGAACGTGAGTCCGACATCGAATTATAAGCGTCTGATCTAGAAAAATGTACATATTATTTGGAAAATTTAATATGAACATTTTTTGGGTCGTATCTAGAAACCATAATAACTAGAAGAATAGCTTGTTCCATTGCCCTTTATACTACCAATAAATTACATGTCATCAACAAAGGTGATATTTAATATTTTTAACAATACTATGTTTATGGTATAAAAATTATGGTAAAAACAAATTACAATTATATTCTGTTTCAGAATTGTTACTGTGATGCGTGAAGAACATGTAAGTGTCGTTTATTCTGTCAATAAATAAATACATAATGTATACATACATGGAGAAGGAAAACATAGATAAATTAAGTTCTGTTTAATAGACAACGGTATTGAAAACGGTCAACATTGCAGGGTACAAGGCTCAGGCAATAAAGGAGACATCGGGGTGATTCAATTAGTCGAGTTGTGAGGGTCAGTGTTCAATAATGGAGAGCAAACGGCACTTTTACAGCCCAGCGGGCGGTGCTGGGGCGCATATTGGCAGAGCGATCCGAACCTTGATGGATGTTGAGGTCATTTGCGCAAACATTAAGGACTGGGGTAACAACTTCACATGTGTCGTATATTCTCAAAAACGCACTATTGGGAAAACTACGAACACATTTTGACAAAATTCATTCAATTAATTTAACATCTTATTGTAAAACGATCTGGCGGATTTATTTGCCAGGTGATAATCTCTTACGACCAACAAGACACAAGGAAATAAAATAATACACGTATATGTTCGCAAAAAAAATCAAATAATTATTATTACTACAAAATTCAGTAAAATAAAAGTGAGATATCATCAATCAAATGAAAGGGATGAGATGGTGGAGAGGAAAGAAAAAATTGTGATAAAACACGTTACAATACTGACTTGAAATTATAAGTTTTTCCGGTAGCTTTTTAAAACATACCAATAATAAAAAAGCGAGTCCACTATTTTCTAACTGGTTCCATAATTCGCTGTATGGACAGAAAAGGACGACGTGGAAAAATAAGAAGGATGAACATTATATGCCTTATCTGAATAAAAAAAAGTTATGAAGAAAATTTTGCATGAATATTTAAAAATACATTACTTTGTGATTCCACTAATCACATTAATCCTCGCTATACGTGTTTCTACCTCCTACCCAGTAATAAGAATAATAATAAAAGGATAATGTATACATCATCGTTTAGAGAGAAAACTCTCCTCAAGGGCGCTCGGAACTGGGGATTCGAATCCACTATTCCTGACAGATTAAAAATACGACAAAATAAATATAAAGTTGAGCGCAAGGAGAGGAAGGAAGTGGCTGCAGACATTTTTTTTAAAGAATAGATATGACCTAAGTCGTAGGTATCCTTATGCTCTCGAAGTTTAGTCTCTTTTAGTTGTATTTTATAGTCTTGTACATCGATTTTTTCTTGGGCATTGGATTGTCGAAGCATCATATTTTAAAAGATATATGTAATATAAATTGGAAGACTTTTGGAAGTTATTGATACGTTATCTATTTGATTTTTAAACTTTACTATGTTATGTAAAGGACACGGAAGGATAATTTATAGTATTAATAAATAAATAAATGAAGACACCAGGCTCCTCCGCTCCGCTTTGACATGTTGCCCTTGATTCTCCCGATTTCTGTAAGGAACCTGTTAAGATATTTCCAGATTCTTCAGAACAGTTTCGAGTCATGTGGCAATTCTTCTACAAACAAAATCCACCAGCTGGGACCGTTCCTCTTCACTCGTTCATTCAAACAATAGTAGGTGGTTGTTGCAGAGACTAAGTGACCCTAATGAAGCTCTGGCAGGATTTAAACTTAGGAGCTGGGGGTTGGTGGTTATTCAATGTCTGGGGTCATTTAATTGGCTGGATCTCTCACGAATACTTCCAACACCTCTTTTAATTTTTGAGGAAGCAATTCCAGCGACTATCTTATTTAGTGCGACTGGTTTAAGGTTACTCGTGATCAGACGGCTTGTCTCAGGACCAACTTCGCCTGACCAGCGTGACTCGATCTATTCCAGACAGGACATGCGTATTCACCTGCCGAGTATCACAAGATTCGGAGGGCAGAAGGTTTTATGTCCCAAGAGATCGTCGTTTGCATTCGAGTTCGTCATTTTCTAGGCAGGCCCTGCGGAGCGCTAACCTTCCGTTTAACATTACCGCAATGGGTTTTGAATGGTAACATCCGATCGAGAATGACACCAAGGTATTTGGGTATGGAACAGTGTTCCAGGCTTGTAACACTCCAAAGTACATATATTCAGGTCACGGTTTGTCCTTCAGCATAAAATATTTATAAAATCCTTGATATAAACAAACCTATTTGGATAAGTAATGGTAGTTAAAGGGATTTAAAAATTGCATACATACATATCATCATGCTATTTAATTGTAAGAGAAGACAGAGAGGATAGAGCACCAGACTGTTCTATAGCGACACACATCTTTCGCTTCCTCTACATCCATATATACCTTTCTTATACGATTTCTCTGGTTTTTTAGTTGATAATATACCTAACTACGAGTAGTTGGTAAACAACCATACATACATACCATCAAGCCATTTCTCTGTCGGGGTAGGCAGAAAGGATATATATCCATACTTTTTTTTCGCGCCATACATCTTTAGCCTTTTCCACATCCATACACCTTCTCACACAAGTTCTTTGATTTCTCTGACTTTCTACGTTTCCTTCTTTCAGAATGCCATTCATTTGCTCCTGCCATACATTTCTTGGCCTTCCTTTCACACGCCTTCCATTCACATTTACACCATGTACATATTTCGTTAGTCCTTCTTCATTCATTCGCTTTATTTCAAACTGATGATTGCAGTTCGATTCCCATTGACAATCAATTATTTTAAAGAGGGTATCAGTCTGATATTCATATCTTAAACATCTTTCTGGTTGGTTTTAAGAGATTGCCACATGGCAACGAGCCCGCCAAGTTGTACTTATACAACAAAAGCGTAATACAATACAATCTTAACACAGGTCAAAACTGGAAATTAATATTAGTAATCAAAAATAATATGTACCAATGAAAATATTAAGGCATAAAATAAACGTAAAATGGAAGGATAAAAGACATTAAAAATATTAGGTTCAAATGTCTCAAGTATTTATTTTTCAATTTTGGAGAGTGGAAGACTTTGCAAATTGTCTAAAAGAAACAGAGCGGAGAAATTTCTAACGTTAATATCGTACGACTTCTACAGTAGAACAAGATAAATGATAAAAATATGAAGCATGTAAAAATAGTACAAAATTCGCCTCTTTCGACCGAATCAGATAAATGGGATGCTTGTGTTTTATTTAAACGACGCCAAAAAATGGTTTTCTCGTTTAATTTTAAATTAAGTACAGACGAGCGAAAAAAACAACAGTAAGCACACTGACAACATAAAAAAGACCGTTTCGCCACCAAAACAAAGTAAAATTAAACACAAATTGAATCCAATTTACGTTTATAAATACAAATCGATCGGTGAAATTCAAATAAAAACAGAACGCAAAGGAAAAAACTCTTTGATATTATTATAAAAAAAACAAAATGATATATTCCGATTGGCAATGATTGTTATTGCAGATGAATTTATTTATTTATTTTATAACACTTCTATGTAAAAAAAAAACAATCCGGCGGGCTTATTGTTCCAACCAACTAGACAAAAATAAAAAGATGTTACATGGTCGCAAAAAATATTCCAAAGATATTCATCTTTATAAAATTTATATGTTGATATACATAATAAAAGTAAAAGTGAGATATCATCAATCAAAGGAAAAGGAAGGGATGGTGGAGAGGAAAGAAAAATCAGGAGTGAAACACGTTATATTACTGACTACAATTCAAGAGGGTTTTAAGTCGCTTCTTAAATAATGCCAAGGACGGAGCGAGTCTAACATTGGTTTGTAACTGGCTCCAGAGTGGACGGTAAAGGACGACGTAAAAAAAGAAGAGCGGTAAAACTGGGAAAATCAATAGACAATCTCTTTTTGAGAGTAGCGCAAGTGCATAATCGGAAAGATGCTGAAAGTTTTCGGCGAGATTTCGGCGAGTGGGTGACGGGACAGTTAAGAATATTATACAATAGAGATATTCTCGGTTATTCACTCAATTCATATAACTAACATTATTCTCGGTGATTTCCACATTTCTGACGTTGGTAATCTCCATGACAACATTTTACACGACCCAGGATGCCTTACCCAGGGGTTTCGGGTGCGGTACACGAAAAAAATAATAAAAAAGAGTTCATCTAATAACAATACTCGCGTGCGCTAGACTGTTGCTCTTAAATCTTCACGTAGTATTGCTAATTCTGATGACGAACTGCGAGTTCCGTGCTTTCACCAGTAGATCTTAAACACGAATGCTAGATGAATGGGGCCAAACATAATGTTTTATCCCGGCCACGATCTTCCATATGCCCCCAACGCCAGATCGAATGTGTTAGGAATGCCGTACAAATAAATAGAAAACTCCTTAATCACTCTTCAGTTTATTTGATCCTTGGTTATAATTCATAAATCTTAAGAATACAACAATTGGATAACTTCGGTTCTGGTTTTGTTGATGATGTTATGTTGCTGAGATCTTAGGTATTGACTTGGAAACTGGTAATTAAGTGTCGATTTTTTTCCAATAAATAAATGATTTCTTGAAGAATGTAGTGAGCGTTTTCCTACCTTCACATGATTACTCAAGTAAACAGACGCCCGATCTCTGCACCTTCTTCTATTCCCACTTCCGTCGTTGATATTTTATCTTTAATTTAATGAATGTTGGCATGGTTTATAAAGAAAACTTAAGTGACGTTTTTTTTTCCAATAAATAAATAATTTCTCGAAGAATGCAATGAGCGTGTTGCTATCTTCACATTGTCACTCAAGTAAATAGACGTCCGATTTCTGCACCGTTTTCTATTCCCACGTCTATTATATATCAAGAATGTCACCTTATTTATGTGCGAATATCCGAAAAAAATTACAATTCTCTTCTAAAAAAGCACAGTAATACCTATTGATCGATTTATACGACTTACCGTTAATGGAATACGCAGGTGTGGGCCTCCAGGGTCACATCTACAATCTCCTTCAGTTACGCGCCTATAATGTCCAGTATCCAGGTCTCAAGTATTTTGAAATTGACAAACAGGATTTAAATGACACTTTGTTTCCCTTTATGTTTGGTTCACGTTAAATGTTTTTTCATTCGTAATCTCAAGTAGCTACCATGTACAACATTATATTTCTAAACATATGGTTTATAGATTCTAATAATAAAAGAGTTTACATTCTAACCACGGTTTTCGTTTTGTGGACAAAAATCAAGATATGCGCACATCACCTAGAGGAGTACTCTGGTACAACCCTGACAATAAGGGATAAGGGTGACGGAGGTGAAAAAGAGAAATATTTCTTCTTAGATAATAGTCAAAGGTCATTCTTATAACAATTTTCAGAATGGAGAGGTAAATAATAAAGATAAAGGACATGTAAATGAAGTAAGAAAACAAATATTCTAAAACCAAATAAATTTCGATATTCGCATAAATGTCAGTGAAAACAGTATTTAGTTGGTAAGTTTGATGTATGGTTGTAAAACGTTGACTCCTTTACAATTAATTGCAACAATTACTTAATATATATACAATATATATAAACATACAATCACGCCGATTCCCTGTTGGGGTAGGCAGAGCGTCCGATTATTCAATCTCGACACGCATATTTCGCCTTTTCTACATCGATACAAAATATCATTAGCTTGATCCAAACATAGTATCTTTGATCTTCCTCTACCACACCCTTCCACCCACGTTTAAACTGTAATTTGTTTTATTTCTTCTTTACTAAATCAAAAATAAAAATTAATACAATTCAGCACACATTCGGTGTATAAAATCACCAATGTATTGCCCAATACTCAAAGAATAAAAATATTCGAATGCAATCAACGAAAATAAAATATTAGTTAACATTTTTTTTAATATAAAGCAAATAGAATAACCAAGACCAAGCCACGTGGAAGAAATTCAGGAGGACCTGCCTGAACTTAACAACATCTACATTCGGGAGAACCTGCCTGAACTTAACAACATCTACATTCGAAATATCCACCAAACCAGATACTCAGTTATTTAATAGTTATAAATTATACCCGTAGATTATAAAAAAATGAGATAAAATGCACCTAGAATAACTAGTTTCTAACAGATAGAGAAATGCCGGAGAAAGACCTTCCTGACTCAACGATATCTACATTAAAAATATTCGACAATGTACACAAAGCATAAATAAAGAAATGTTGGGAGGCGAAAGTTGTGCATTTTGGATAGAAAAGTTTGGAGATCTTTTCTTTCTACCTATCCCTCAAGAGATGCGGCATGATGATATGTATGTGTTTGTATATTATGTAGCATTACAGAAAGGAAAGAAAATATTCGAACTTGAATAAAAATGGGCGAGGTAAGCGTTGGTTGTCTAATTTTTACATCATCAATGCTGACTTTTTTGCAGTACGCTGACTCACTTATTTGCAACATGAATTAATGTTATCTGGCGCTTTGCAGATGTCTTAAATACATTCGTTTGCTAACTAGACCAGTCTTGAAAATTTGTCATGGAATTTTTAACAAAAAGCCTCATTGGATTTATCGCGCGTCATTACTATGTTGTAATAATCTAACTGTCTGCCCAAACATCACGGGTAGCATCATATGAGGCCAATAATCTGGTGGATAATATGTTTATTATTCATTAATGGCATTCCGGTTTAACACATACTTTGAGACATCAATCAACTTGAATTTATTTAGAGGCGTTTACAAGTATTAGCTGATTTCTCGTTTACAAGTATTAGCTGATTTCTCGTTTACAAGTATTAGCTGATTTCTCATTCATATTTTTTTACAAAACAGCTATACCTATACAAATCATTTGTATGGATTTCTTGTTTTAAAATGCTCGAGAAAAAGATAATTATCATAAAAAAGAGCCAAATTAATGTATTGATTCCTTGGCAAAGCAAGCATGTTCTATTTGTTATCCCCTATCTGATTTTTCACCCCCAGTAACTGATCTTTTAAATAAAATTAAACATGATACTTGGCATTGGATTGGGATATGACTAGTGTATATAAGGACTCTAGATATAAATCAATCCAACAATCTATCCCTTTAAAACCATGGTTTAATATAACAAGAATTAACAAGATGGAAGTGTCCGTCATATGTCGTTTGCGGATGGAACACTACGTATGTCACCTTTACAGAATGGGTATTGAGAAGAATACCGGCTGCACATGTGGTCTGGATGATTAAAGTATAGACCATGTATTTTTCGGTTGTCCTCTGCGAGACAGATTTGATTTACTAAAAGCCATATCCTTACCGCGTCCAATGAATGTTGCGTTTCTTGTTTCTACGTGGAACTTTTCCACTTATAGATCGATTGTTAATTTTTTGAAGCTTAATCAGTTGAAAATTTAAATAGTCTACATTTGTCATTTTTAATTATTTTTTTATTATATTGACTCATATAATTGCATAATAACTTGAATTCGGTGCAATAAATCATTCAAATTTGGGTGGATTTTCTGTTATAAAAAAAATATTGTTTTAATACACAATAATATACTCGTATATTGTGAATTTGATGAATTATTGATTGATTTATAATACAATACAATAGTACACTTTTCAAAAATATAATAGTTAAGTACTCGTAACTTTTATTAAGTTCGAAGAATTTTATAATTAATATGAAATAAATGATCACACAGGTTACAAAGAATTTTCTAACTCACATAGTGCGTTATTTTAATAACGCTTTATAGATGGCACTGTTTAATTTTGATATGTATTTTTAATTATTATAACAAATCAATCATCAGAAAAAAATTTACTCTATAAACCATCATTTCTCAACCTGTAAGTTGTGACCACCAGAGGGATGAAATATCAATTGGGTTGCGAAAATAAACTTAACTACGTGTACAAAAGGAAAAAAAAACATTTAAAAAAAATACAGTTCAAAATCCAAATCGTTGTTATACAACAATACATTGTTGTCGCACGGTGAAAAAGGTTGATAAACAATGCTGTGAAGTACGCATTAAAAAAAGGAAGAACAAAAATAAACGGGCTCGACAATCGGAAGGAGTATAGGGCCTGCATCCCGTCACGTGCTCGCACAGAGAAAGGAAATCAAGTAAGGCGATGAGTGTCACTCTGTGTCCTTCCGGGAGGGTCGGGTACATACTTCCCAGGACATCACCCTTAACCCTATTCCCCCCCCCCCACCCCCACTACGACCTTTTTGATAAAAACCCATTCACACCAAACACAATCCCATCCGTATAGACATATGACCGTATTTCCACGGATGTCCTCGGTTATGAGACCTTTTTCCAGCGATGTATCAAAATACACGATGGACAGGTGTCTTTATGTTTGATTCATGTTAACCTATTGAGACCTGGAGTTAGTTTTTATTGAAATATTTAATAATACATTTCTTTTTAATCAACTTCTTACATATTTTTTTATTCAAAAGAACATTTACAGGATATTAATTAATGAACACACAAAATAGATCATATATAAATAATAGCAACGATTAAAATCCCAATTGTCAGCGTTCATCACATGCATACTAAATACAAATCTCACCAACAACTTTGTCCACAGATGTAGTCGTTCGAAAATAATTATTTATTTAAATATATAAAACAGAGTACTATGAATCCATGCTGTCGTGTAGCTCACACAGCTGGGTGTCAAAATATCTATCGAGATCGTCTTGATAAAAAAAACACATCACAGGTTTACCACTTTTAAGTAAAAAGAAAAAAATTATGTTCGAAATCCGTCAGTTTCCTTTTTTCTAAATTGAGATTAGAACTCGTAAATATTCCACCCATTCATCCTGTCGTATAGCTCATAACTGAGCATTATGACTCCTATGATAGCCCTTGAAGACTCATCTCAATCTATCCCTGCTCCGCGCTCCGAAGAGCAGTTGTTGAGGGTAATCCTGTTACGTCTCTCACTGGGCCAGTCCAACATAATGGAACTCTTCAACTTGTGCGTCGTCCTTCCGCGCTTCTAGTGACGATAAGCCTCTCCAAACTGTCTCCTTGGCCACGAGCAATGTATCCAAACCAGTCGCAGACTCTCAGTTCTTCGAGAATGGAAGCATTAGATGAACAGATATGCTGACTCTCAGTTCTTCGAGAATGGAAGCATTAAATGAACAGATACGCTGACTCTCAGTTCTTCGAGAATGGAAGCATTAGATGAACATATATGCTGACTCTCAGTTCTTCGAGAATGGATGCATTAGATGAACAGATACGCTGACTCTCAGTTCTTCGAGAATGGAAGCATTAAATGAACAGATACGCTGACTCTCAGTTCTTCGAGAATGGAAGCATTAGATGAACATATATGCTGACTCTCAGTTCTTCGAGAATGGAAGCATTAGATAAACAGATATGCTGACTCTCAGTTCTTCGAGAATGGAAGCATTAGATGAACAGATACGCTGACTCTCAGTTCTTCGAGAATGGAAGCATTAGATAAACAGATACGCTGACTCTCAGTTCTTCGAGAATGGAAGCATTAGATGAACAGATATGCAAATTTAAAAAACAGTTGATGAAACAATAAAATTCAAGGCTCTTTTCGGGCAGAATATGACAGGACGTTGAAACACATGCCTTGGTAATTCATGTGATTAGTTGGATAACACAATGGTGACTCAAATTAAAAATAACAATGATAAATCTTGGAAGTTCGATCCACAGCCGCGTCTAGTGAACCACAAATGAACGTGTCTAAAATGTGGTGTGCAAAAGAGTCCTTCATCGCCTGATCGAAAAAAACGTCTGTGTAATGAAAGAAATTGTAATTATCTTAGGTCCTTATTTAATATCCACATTTAAGTTAAGAGAGTATTTAAGTACCAACTTGGATGTATGGAAGGGAAATGTGGACGTGGAAAAATACTGAAGAGTCCAATAAATTATGTAGAATGCACTTAGAAGAATACATGGGGTGAAAATGTATATACAGAATACGGAGTGAAGTGATTAGGGATGAATGCGAACTTAAGGCTTATGCGTTGAGTAAGATGAAGATCACGGGGAACGAAAGAATGAAGACTAACAAAACACGGGCAAAATGTGAGTTAAAAGGAAGACCAAAGTAAGTATGGTTGGATCAAGTGAATAATATTTTAAAAGAAGGAAATGTTAGAAGAGAAATCGTTGGAGCTAAACGAGGTGTGTATGAAGGTAGGAGAGGCCAAATCTGTATGTCAAGATTGAAAAGTCTGAAACTCTGTTCTCTCTTTCTACCCCAGTAATGAAACAGTGTGATGGTATGTATGTCTATAGAAAATATATTAATCAACTAACAAATATTCAAATTCTCTTATATCAACTTGAACTGGAATCGCCTTAGGCTTGTTCTAAACTGAAGTAACGATTTATGTTAAGCAATTCAAAGTGCCATGACAGCAAAAAAAAAATGGAATAAAGCTTGAAAGTTAAGCCATTCTGGCACGCCTACATGCTAAGCAGACATGCCAACTATTAAACCACGGCACCAACAAAGTATTGCCTACGAATTAAATACCAGGAAACATGGTTTCTTTATAATTATATTGAACACATTTTCTTTCCAAGTTTATGAATTCAATTGCTATCATATATGTGCTGAAATTGCATTTATTTTTAATTAAATTATTATAAATTAATGTTTTATAAGTAAGTGATGACAGAAATAAAAAAAAACATAATTCCAACGATCTCCGTGACCTAGTTGATAAGAATCCTGTTTTTCAACCAGAGGTTACGGAATCATTTCCCGTATTCTTTTTAAATGGGGTTTCGTTCTAGTTTTTACTTAATGCCTCTTCGACATATATTTGGTTGATTGCAAGAGTATCACATAACTTCTTCTTCTTCCCAGTGTCATATCAGGTCCCCCCAATGCTGAATATCACTTGAGAGTAAACATCTTTGTCCCCGGCAGCCTGAAAAAGATCTCCAACGCCCCTTATACCAGCCCAATCACGTATATTGCGGAGTCAAGAGATTTGCCTCCTGCCAACACCTCTTCGGCCTTCTATTTTGCCTTGGCCCTAGCCTTATCACAAAACTACAAGCCCGCTATGTTGTATTGTATACAACGCAAGAGTAATGCAAAACAATAATTACAACTTAAATACCAAATATATAACAAATGTTTACTTGGTTGAAAATTAAATTTGTAACGCTTTCGAAACGTCAACGATCTTTCAAACCAACTCTCACCAACAATAATTATAGAGTAATTGTAAGAAATTTAAGGTAAAAAAACATTAATTTGCTGTTGGTAACAACGTGTCAACACATGAGCGCCCCAATAATGATTTATATTTGGCAGCAATTAGGCACTAGTACAATAATAACTTTAGATGAAAAATGGTCTGAAATTAAAACCCATCCGTTAATGGATCCGTCGGGAATCAAACCAGGCGATAAACTAGCATACTTAACACTAAAGCAAACAGATGACGAATTTTTTTTAGAAGTAAAATATGTTTCGTGTCCTGAATTTCTTGATTTTTAATTCAATTGAGTGGCTTGATATAGTTTAGATATGTAGAGAGAACTAATGACTAAGTGGCCATACAAGTCAGAAGTACAAGATGTGCGAGGAAGAGGTAGAACGAAGAAAATGTAGCAAGATCAAGTTGACCAGATTTTGAAAGAAGGTAATACGAGAAGTATGAGTAATAGAAGTGTATCGGACGTATGCGTCACATAACATAAATTAGTGAATTTGATTTTATGTTACCTCTGAAATTGTTAAGAAATTACTCTTGTATTATCTGTGTTTGACCTGAATAACTGTACATATTGTAATAAAATGTTCCTTATGCATGGCCTTCGCAATGATCACTATAGATGATCGGACACCCCATACGTGCGTTAAGTGCGTGGTATGCATGCGCAAGCCGTGACGGCATCCACGGGCGAATAGAGGGGCTTACGATAAGCGATATACTGTATATAAGGAACGGAAAACGGAAAAATATACTCTTACCTACTGGAACGCCTAGTATGTTTTTATTTAGACAAACTTCTACTTGTCAAAGTTGAATATCTTCATCCTGCTCTTCATCGTAAACGCAAGAAACAAACCGGAATCTCTGAGGATTGAGCGGAAGCCATTCACCTATTTTACAGTATTTGTACCAGTGCCGTACAAGAAGAATATGCATAACGAGATGTTTGAATCAAGAGGATGCGGAAGTTGTGCTCGAATAGAAAAGGAGATATATTTTTTCTTCGACTCCGCAAGGTACACGGCGTGATGATATATTTGTAATAGATTGATTTTATCGTCTATAAGAGAATTAAAACTTTCAAATAGTGATAGAATTTAGGGAAAAGTATTTTTTATTCCTTTTCGTTCATTTGTCAAGTATTGTTTAACTTGTTGACTGACTGACAGCCCGTAACAAATTTATTTGCTTACGAAGAGTGACATTTCAATTTCAATTTGATTCAATTCCAAAACAAAATCCGAGAACTTTTGGACTTACACATACAAAAATAATCAACTCCACATTCTATCTATTTTGGGATATTTCTGATGAAGCGCGTTGTAAGGGCTTGTATGTAATAATTTTTTTAACTATATTTTGCCATGAAATATTCACCTTATTGGTTTGATATTTCTGCATTTTGATTTGATTTGATTCAAGTGATTTCGTTCAATATTTCATATAAACAAACAAAATACTGTTTCGCGAGAGCAAAAGAAATTCAACTCTCGTAACAGTTTTTTTTTTCTTCAAATAAACTGTGTTATTCAATTAATTTCATTAATCCCCACTACACATGTTTCTACGATCCCGATGCACTCTTCAAGCGAAGTAATTAATTGTAAATATTCGAATATCGAGTTCCACAGAGTTAAAGATGAAATCTTTGAGAAAAACCCCTGTTTTGCGAGTTGAATTCAGAAAAAATCAGAAAAAACAAATCAAAACAAAAAAGGTAATCAATCGACTAGCTTGCTTAACATTAGGTTAAATAATTTAAATCCGTTAAGGTTATTTTTGGCAACGCCAAAGCTAAAAATATAAATTTAAAAATATTGTCAATTAAAAATTATATATTAGGAAGAATGTAACATGCCAATTAATATTTGTTTAAATATCCCAAACAGCATTTTTTAAATTACACAATCTAAATCAAGAATGATATTTTTAAATTCGTTTTACATTAATTTGAAGTATACTTATATTACAATTTAATCCCTTTAATATACGTACGTTTAATGTCTAATTTTCTGTAATACGTAAAAATATATGTTCTGTAATACGTAAAAATAATTAATGTATACTTATAGGTCATAATCGACTGTTATTTTTATACATATTTATGGCTGTATAATGCAAAAGAACACTCTTGATAGAAAGAAAAAGACGAATTTGACACGTCAACGATTTTTTATCAATAAAGGAAAACATTGAAAATAACAATAAACATATATTACACATACATACCCTCACACCGTTTCCTTGTTGGGACAGGCAGAGAGAAGAGAGTGTAAGACTTTCTTATCGTCACAAACATCTTTCGCCTCTTCCACATCCATACACCTTCTCATACAGCATCTACGATATTTCATACTTCTTACATATCCTTCTTTCAAAATATATTTCAATTGATCCAACCATACTTTTTTCGGTCGTCCTCTACGTATTCCACTCACATTCGCACTGTATTGTTTTGTTTGTCTTTTTTTATTTAATTTTTATTTAACTTAGCGAGTTTATTGCCATGTGGAAATCTCTTCAAACCATCCAGAGACGTTTTAATGGCCCCTAAGTGAAAACCAGACTGGAATCCCATTTTTTTTAAATCTGGGTTCCAGCGGGGATTCAACCCGCAACCTCCGGATCGGCAAACAAACGTATTACCACCAGGTCACGGAAGTCGTCTTTCATTATTCAATCGTTCCACATGACTATGCCATCTCAGAGTGCTCTTCATCATCCTAATCAACACATTAACCCTCAATTCACATTCATCCTTAATCACTTTAAAGATTAAAACATTAATTTCCAGTATTAACGCTTAAGGAGTACTCGTCAACACCACAACGTTGAAAATACTAGGATGTAAGACGCAGGGAAGTGAGGACAGGAGCGTCCGCCAGCGACTTGGCTGTCGACGGTCAGTAACGACATGAAGTCACTGTAGATCATCAGCCAGGCGACTGACTGAATAGAAACAAGTGGCGAAAAGATTTTCGATTGGCCGACACTACATAAAGGTAAGTTGGCTAGGAAAAGAAAACGGGCTTATAAATATTTTCCTAATTAGACTTTCAAAAGAGTGACTGTAAACTTTATTTTTTTACGGACAAAATATACATACACCTGTATAGTACATCTTCGGACTTGGCTATTTCGATCTAGCGGTGGCATTTGAAGTTTTCTGCGAAAGTACTGACAACTGTCTAAGTTGTATGAGCTCCAAATTTAAAGTCGCTTTATACTCTTAAGTATACTATGTGTAACCTACGAAAAATCCCGTAAAGTAAATTTACATGCTAATGTGAAAGAAAAAACTGCTGAAAAAGTAATAATGTTAGAATAAAAGTTTTAACGTATCTTAGTTGACAAGCTTTGGTCGCTTTAAAATCTGGATTGTTTAACAACTCCGTCAAAAGTTGAGAGAACTGACGTCGTGATTCATTTTCATATTACAAAAGAACAGTTCCAATATGACAGCAATGTTTTGTCGGAATATCTCTTGGATGCGAAATTGAGAGAACGACAAAATTGGCATTCAGTATTCATTGAGCCACAATTATTAATTACAAACTCTGTTCTCGTCAAAGGTATATTGCATGATAGCAAACTTCAAGACTTCTCTCAAAACGTAAAGCCACGTCTTCGCTGTGCTTCTTCAGCAAGACGCTCGTTGGCTTCCTTTTCAATATCTTGCTGTTGTTGCAGTTGTCGAACGTTTCGCATTTGCTGAGTATACGCAGCCCGAAGTTTATTGCCTTTCTTTACTTTTTGCCTCTCACCCATATATTCGGTGTGATTTGCTGTTCTTTCGTCTGGATCCATTCCTTTTTATTTAAATAAACCGTAACTATGACAATAGACTTCGTATTTTTTTTTATCAAACGCTGCTTATTCCACTTTATGTAACAGTATAACCCTACAGGTTTCAAGGTTTTAACCTCATTATCAGGGGAGCACAAACAAGTGATGATGAGGTGAAAATCTTGAAACCGGTAGGGTTTTACCTTTACATAAAGTCTAATCAACAGAGCAATCAACAGTGCTTGATAAAACAAATTACAATGTATTTAAACCTCCACAATGTTAACGCCTTAACTTTAAATATAATAATATACAATATATATTCTTATATACGGACCTTTTGAAACAGGAATTTGCGATGTTGTATATTTGATGTCGATGATAATAAAACGGTATATCAAGAGTTGTGGATATATTTTTTTTATTTCGCCAAATATTGATTCGTCAAGCTTGTCGAGTAATTTTGCCTGCAGACAGGAAACAAAAAACATTAGTCGACCAGCCAACGGAAAACACGAGCAATGCGAAATAGTACTAAAGAATCTAGTTGTATTGTGATGGTTTGTACAATGACAGAATCGAACTATTTATTTCAAGTTCATAAATTGGAATAATCTTTTCATACTGAATCGCTACATTAATATTTATTAATTATTCTGGCGCCATTTAATGACCATATATCACTTGGAAGGAGCCTACGTTTCAATATAACATCTCGCAAATAGTGTAAACTAAATAAAACTCTTGAATGCTTCCATGTCACAAGTCTGCCTATAATCCTGAAAAAGTTTAAGGCCCGAATTCATAATCCGACCTTAAAACTCAATGCTAAATCTTAACTTTTTTCTGTAGAAATTAGTATTTCTAGTTGAATTTTGTACTAATTTGTCGTAGCTTCCTTAAAGAGGGAAACACGTGGTTTCATTACTTCAATCAAATGTTTGGAGCGTATAAGGTCCGACGCTGAATACAAACCAGGAAATTTTAAAGTTAGTAATTAGTAGTAAGTATTTATCCAGACAATGTATTTGGGTCTGACATGATATTCCTTTCGAGTAAAATCTAAGAAACTAAATTGCGTTAGTAAAGCATAGATAAGTAAAGTCTATGAAAAAACTATTTTAGGAGAGAATTATCTGTTTTTGGGATGAATATTCAGAATAAACGATTATTTGAGGAATAGAGGAAATTACAATTCTAAATACTTTTAAATTGGAGCATATAAATATTTCGACCCTGTAGTTGCACCTCCTATCCGATTAGCGGTAATAACACAGAAATCACTTTTATGTCCGTGACAGACGGTCCGATTGGCAAAAACCACGTCTCTTGACCGCGCTCAAACTGGAGCTATAGGAGGGCGGGTTCTGTCATTAAGCTATTCAAACCAGCGTTCGGTGTCCGATGTAGAACATTCCCATGTGTAGGAAATGTCCCCTGCTGAAAAAAAACTAGCCTCAAATACTCCAAACTTCTCTATATGAAAGTGCGAGATTTACTGTCTGAAATTAAAATGATTAGTCAGGTTGAATGAAGAAGGTCCCGCTAGATAGAGTGATCTACTAGAGGGTTCTGCAATTAAATCATTGCAAAACGCCTACCAATGCGAATACAGGACCGCTCTGAAAGGGTTACGCTTTTCCAGGATGAATTTTCCGTTCTTTGTGGGAGGACGTATAATGGTGGGATGTGGACCAGCCAGAATGGTTTCGTTTTTCATCCATGCGTTCCTAAGGGAACAAAAAGAATCGTAAAAAAAACAATAAAGCAATCAAAGGATGTTCAGAATTTATTGCCTTCATACATACAAACAGCGCGATGGTATGTACATGTGTATATACTCCTACATATCATCAGTATGTTTCCTTGCAGGGTTAGGCAGACAGCATAGAGCGCCAGACTTTCCTATCTCGCCACACATATAACCCCTCTTCGTATCCATACTCCTTCTCAAACAGCTCATACGATTACATTTAAATCTTACATTCCCTTTTTTCAAAATATTGTACACTTGATCCAAACATATTTTCCTTGGTCTTCCTCTACCATACCTTCCACTAACATTTGCACTGTATATTGGTTTTATTATTCTTTCTTCATTCATTCGTCCCACGTGGCCAAACAATTTCAGAGTGATATTTTTTATCTCAACATACTTAACACATTAACTTTTAGTTCACACCCATTCCTAATTACTTTTTTCCGTATTCTGTCATACATTATTAACCACATGTATTCCTCTAAGGGTACTAAATTTATATAGCACTTATTCTGCCTTTTTCAGTCTTTATTGCCCTTAATAAAAATAGTATTCAGCTTTATTTTTTTATAAAACGCAGATAAATGTTCAATTAGGATCGACATCATTTTTGTAACTTGTTGTTTTGTAACAAGTTTTTAAGCTTTGCCCTCTGCAGAATTCTCTATCTATTTTCTTGGTAAACACAATAACCAGTAACATTATAACGGTTGAAAATGTTCACTTATACTCGTATATAAAAATGTTCACTTATACTCGTATATAAAAAAATACCTTTATCATGTATCAAAAGGCCAACTCTAAATGAAGGATACAAATCTTTTTCATGGATATGAGTCATCGAGGAGGTGTAGTTGTATGTACGAGTATATCATATATCATTGTGTTCGTGGATAACGAAGATAAAAATTATATTTATAAGAGTATCAGTCTGAGCCCTGGTATAGGAGTCCCAGTGGTTCGCCTGCTGTTTTGATTAAAGATGAAACCACTATCCGCGCGCACGCGCTCCCGTTCGCCGGCGCGCGCATGCATACATCACAGGTTTGGTATTCTTAAAATATATCACCGTTAAGCAGCAACCATTGATACATAAATACAAATATTAATAAGATTCGATATCTCCAGTTCCATTTTGATCTGAACGACTTGACCTTAAGACTATCTAGAGCAGTGTTTCTTAACCGTATTGAAAGAATCGCCCCCTTTACCACGGTAAAATTATCCAGCGCCCCCCCCCCCCCCCCCCCACAAAATGCGAAATTCAAAATTTACACTTTTCTCCACGTATGTATTTTATGCAATCGATTTCCTACTATAAATAAAAAAAATAGGAGAAATAAAAATAAAACACGTGATTATTTTTATAAACATTATGTATTTATTGCCTTTTTTGTCATATTAACATTACACACAACATTATAATATTATTTCAATAAAAAATAAATGTTAATGAGATCCTCTTCACCTCGCCTCGTGTGATTGCGCCAATTTCGTAATATTAGGTTCAAATTTACTTAAACACAATCTCAAATCTCCTCTTTGGCTTATTTGTAATCGATTTCGTGATTTTTTTAATATATGCATTACTGCACTAAAACCCTTTTCCACTAAGTACGACGAAGGAAATGCTATGATGGGTAATTTTACTTCTTTCCACAGAAGAGGGTATTGATGGCGAAAACGAACCCAAAAAGCATCATAATCACATTGATTGAATATTATTTTAGCCTCACAGTCATTTTGTAGCTCAATAAACTGCTCTTTTAAATTTTGACTGACACTTTCTATGTCTGATAAAAATGGATTAATTAACCAAGCTGGTATTACAAGTTCCTGCAAGTCTTTGAATCGTATTATCATATCTTCGATAAGGGCGTCAATGTGGCAACAGTATGTTTCCAAATCAGAATCCTCGAGCATATCTTCTTTTAATTGTTGTAAAGAAGGAAACTGATGGAATTCTCGCAGACTAAGATTATTTTTATATAATTTAAGTTTAGTGATAAAGCTTAGTACAACTCCTTTGGCTTTAATAAGGCTGATATTGTTTCCTTGAAGTTTCAGGAGATTTTCACTGTTTACATCCAAAAACTCCACAATTGTATCAAACAGTGCATAAAATCTTTTTAAACAATTTCCGTTCGATAGCCATCTTACTTCTGTATGTAAGATAAGTCTTTCGAATTCTTCATCATTTTCTTTACACAGTTGACGGAATAATCTATCATTCAAGGGAGAGAACTTTATTTTATTGATAACTTTTACAACAATACTCATCGATTTGTGAAGACGTCCGCTAAGATGTTTTGCGACTAAATGTTGACGGTGAAAATGATGCAGTGAATTGTTAGAACATTTGGTGCCACATTTTTCAATCTTGATACAAAATCACGATGCCGACAAACCATCGCTGGTGCTCCATCAGTAGCACAAGCAATCACATTAGTGAAGGGAATACATTTTTCGGCCAAAAAGCTTTCAAGGGTTTCAAATATTGATGCACGAGTCGAGTTAGTAGTAAGTAATTTTGCAAATAACATTTCTTCAATAATTTTTTCATTCTTCACAAATCATACATAAGCAAGTAGTAGAGATTCATTATTATGCAGAGTACTCTCATCCAATTGTAATGAAAATTCGTTGGACTGTAGTTCATCACATAGTTGAATTTCGATATCACTTGCCATCTCATCAATTCTTTTTGAAATTGTATCATTGCTCAATGGGACTGAAGAAAGAATCTCTTGCTGGGTTTTCCCGATCATATTATTAATGAATACACGTATAGCTGGTAGTATTAATTTTTCTCCATATATGTGGTGCACCACATTTTGTAATAATTTGTGCTATTTCATAAGACACCATTAGTCCTTTATCATTCCGACTTGAAATCTTCTTAAAAACATTACTGAGAGTATTGCGACTATCAAATGTTTTCTTAAGTTGTTGAAAATACGATATGTCTTTATTATTATTGTCGGGATGTTTCTTTACAAAATGTTCCTTTAACCGCGATGGCTTCATGGCCTCGTTAGAAAATACATGTTGACAGAGTAAACACATTGGCAATTGTTGATTTGTAGGAGATGAAACAAAACCAAATTTTAAATAGTCAACTAAATATTGTCGACACTTTTTCTGTTTGACTGACATCTTGAAAAAAGGGCTAATCTATGAAGAAATAATTTTAATACAGAAGAACAGAAATTAACGCGATCGCCCCAACGGACTGACAGAAATTACTAATTTGTAATATGCAGCAAAATCGCTTTGCATGACACAACGCCATACATAGAAAAAATAATATACGCATGCGCATGAGCGCGCATTTTGTATCTCTCTTTCATGTGACATAGCGCTAACTGTCAAACACAACATGGTAACCCGATCGCAATATTTTATTCGCGATTGTGTACGCGATGATTTACAGTGATGATGTGTGCAGTGCACGCACCAATTGAGCATACCTTATTTTTGTATTTCGACATAACGCCCACTGGAACTCCTGCAGCGCCCCCTAAATTCTAAAAATTTATAAACGCCCCCTCAGACCTTTAAAACGCCCACAAGGGGGCGCTGGCGCCCTCGTTAAGAATCACTGATCTAGAGTATGAAATAAATTTCATGTTTTTTTTATGAAAAACCTTTTGAATGGAAAAATAGACGGGTCTCAAATAATTTCTGATAAGTGCAAAATAGGTGAAATTGATATTTCACAATGTTCGTAGAACGCTTAATTATAAATGAATTCTCGAAACAGAATTGGATCTTTATGAACAAAAAGGACTTATAACCAATATTTTACCTGTTCTGAAACAACTAGGGAAACATTCAGCCGCGTTGTATAGGCTACTATGGAATATTTTTTTAGAGCGGAATTTAACCTTAAAACATATTTTTACAAACACAGAACTTATGCTTTTACGGGATTTCAAATAAACAAAAAACAAGTTATGGGGGTTAGGTCCTCTTTGCATACGTCCCATTAATTGTACATACATGTTTAATAGAGGTAAATTGGTCTCTATTTCCGACATTACTTTAAATTACTGAGACAATATTCAAACTTTTCGAACTCTAAAGTGTTTTTTTTAATTTATCGTTGAATGAACGAAGCCCAGTTATTATTATGGAAATTCTTGCGCTCTAAAAAATATACGATGTGTCGATGTACGAGTATCATAGAACTAGAAATTAAGTTATTCGGGATGAACGTGTTGTTTGGGCACTCAGAAAGAGTGACTAACTAATCTACAGCTGGAATGTGAATGATAGTCGTGGTAGAGGAATATCAAGAAAAATGAAGTAGAAATAAGGGAGAAAAAAAAGTAAGAAGGATTTACAGACACAGGAGGAACTGAATAAGTAATATGTATGGGTGTAGATGTTAATAAGCTAGGCACTCTGTCCGCTGCCTGCTCCGAAAAAAAAGAGGAACTGAATAAGTGATGTGTATGGATGTAAATGTGAAGAAGCTAGGCATTCTGTCCGCTGCCTGCTCCGAAAAAAAAGAGGAACTGAATAAGTGATGTGTATGGATGTAAATGTGAAGAAGCTAGGCATTCTGTCCGCTGCCTGCTCCGAAAAAAAAGAGGAACTGAATAAGTGATGTGTATGGATGTAAATGTGAAGAAGCTAGGCATTCTGTCCGCTGCTTGCTCCGAAAAAAAAGAGGAACTGAATAAGTGATGTGTATGGATGTAAATGTGAAGAAGCTAGGCATTCTGTCCACTGCCTGCTCCGAAAAAAAAGAGGAACTGAATAAGTGATGTGTATGGATGTAAATGTGAAGAAGCTAGGCATTCTGTCCGCTGCCTGCTCCGAAAAAAAAGAGGAACTGAATAAGTGATGTGTATGGATGTAAATGTGAAGAAGCTAGGCATTCTGTCCGCTGCCTGCTCCGAAAAAAAGAGGAACTGAATAAGTGATATGTATGGATGTAAATGTGAAGAAGCTAGGCATTCTGTCCGCTGCCTGCTCCGAAAAAAAAGAGGAACTGAATGAGTAATGTGTATGAATGTAGACGTGAAGAAGCTAGGCACTCTACCCGCTGCCTGCACGGAAAAAAGAGGAACTGAATAAGTGATGTGTATGGATGTAAATGTGAAGAAGCTAGGCATTCTGTCCGCTGCCTGCTCCGAAAAAAAAGAGGAACTGAATAAGTGATGTGTATGGATGTAAATGTGAAGAAGCTAGGCATTCTGTCCGCTGCCTGCTCCGAAAAAAAAGAGGAACTGAATAAGTGATGTGTATGGATGTAAATGTGAAGAAGCTAGGCATTCTGTCCGCTGCCTGCTCCGAAAAAAAAGAGGAACTGAATAAGTGATGTGTATGGATGTAAATGTGAAGAAGCTAGGCATTCTGTCCGCTGCCTGCTCCGAAAAAAAAGAGGAACTGAATAAGTGATATGTATGGATGTAAATGTGAAGAAGCTAGGCATTCTGTCCGCTGCCTGCTCCGAAAAAAAAGAGGAACTGAATAAGTGATATGTATGGATGTAAATGTGAAGAAGCTAGGCATTCTGTCCGCTGCCTGCTCCGAAAAAAAAGAGGAACTGAATAAGTGATATGTATGGATGTAAATGTGAAGAAGCTAGGCATTCTGTCCGCTGCCTGCTCCGAAAAAAAAGAGGAACTGAATAAGTGATGTGTATGGATGTAAATGTGAAGAAGCTAGGCATTCTGTCCGCTGCCTGCTCCGAAAAAAAAGAGGAACTGAATAAGTGATATGTATGGATGTAAATGTGAAGAAGCTAGGCATTCTGTCCGCTGCCTGCTCCGAAAAAAAAGAGGAACTGAATAAGTAATGTGTATGGGTGTAGATGTGAATAAGCTAGGCACTCTGTCCGCTACCTGCTCCGAAGAGAAAAGCGTGATGGTGCATGTTTGTAGAAATTGACCAAAATCCCACTTTTTGTATTAATGCATTGTATTAAACATTCACATGTTATGTGTGGCAATTTCTAAAAACCAACCAGAAAGATATCCAAGAAGCCTTAAGTGAAAATTAAATGAAAACCCTTTATTAATACCAGTACCAACGAGAATCGAACATGCGATTCCTGTGTTGGAAGATAGGTGTCTTACCAAGTAGGCATCGGAGGTCGTCATGGATACACTTATTTTTTGTTTCTAGTTTATATTTGACTTGTGGAAAAATTCGTCGACTTCTATTTTGAATTTAATGACTCTCACAAAACCGAGAATCTTCTTCTTCATCACGTGCTCAATGCTGAGCGTGTGTCCGTCATGTTTGGAACTTTGTGCACCACCTGTCTCCATCCCTCCCAATCCTGGGTCAAGTGGAAGAGGATCCCGTCAACTTCTCTTTGCTTGGTCCACCTATTTCATAGCACACCTTCCTATTGCTCACCTTATTTCAACTATCCTCGTAGTCACCAGTTTCTCTAGATAATTTTTTTCTCGCAACATACCGAAAGTATGTTGGTATTCTTTTCCTACATGTTGTCGAAAGTCTGTCGATAATCTCCATTTTTTTGTATGATGGAGACGTTGGTTTGCCTTGCGGTGCATGGTATACCAATATCACATCTCGGAGGCATCTATCATGTTTCTTTACTTCTTTTTCATCGTCCATGTTTCCACTCCATATAGTGCTATAGAGAATACTAGAAATTTAACTACACGGGTTTTTATTCTTCTGAGCACAGACCTGATAGTCCATATCTTTGTCAGACTTGTCATAACTGATTTTTAAATCCCAATTTGTCTTTGGGTCTCTGCTTCACTTCCTCTACTCTTCGAAATGAGAACAATTAGGTAGACTCATTGATATCTTTTTAATCCCTAAAAGAGGTAGTTATTGTCAGAGTCTCGAGTCGACGCACGATACGGATTTTTGTTAAGTTTTAGTCCTAGTTGATGACTCTCTAATTCAACTCGACGAAGCTTGGTCATCTCATCTTCGTCGTTGCCCATAAGCATTGTATCGTCTACGAACATTATATTGGAGATTTTACAGCCTACTATGATAAAACCTCGTTACCATCCGTCCAATATTTTTCTAATGATGATGGGATCTCTCCATAAATGGTGGGATATCGTATGCATCCTTGACGTACTCCTTTCCGTACCAAGAATGATTTTGAGAGGAACATGTCTAATCAAAACCTTGAATACGTTATATCAAATATAAAAAAAGTGAAGACATAATAAATTATGATTTATGTAATGTTTCAATACTAGAAGATATACTCGTAAGTCTTATGAAAATGTGAAAAAAGTTTATGTTTTGCGTCACAAAAAGATTTTAACTTTATCGTGTTATTGTAGTTGACGCGCCAGAAACATATTTCATTGCGCGGAGGCAGAAGCAAAGTTAGCGCGTTGTGAGTACACACGGAGGTCTTAGGAATTTTCAAAACCTCTGAAACTTTCAACTTTTCAAACATTATTTTATGCAAATCATCAAATTTATATTAATATTAATCGTAAATTATTCAATTATATACGTGTTCTCAGTGGGCCGTTCTAAATTAAATTAACTTTGTTTTAGGAAAATTAATTACATAGAGATAACAACTATAACTATAACTTTCTTAAACTTCTTCCCCATCCTTTATCTATGAAGGTCGGAGATGGAGCGCTCCCAAGGTATTCCTCCAGACAAGTCGATTCTGGATCTTGTTAAGAACAGCCTCCCGATCTAGCTGACATCTATTCTCGCACAATCCCTTCATCTGCTAATCCACATGTTTGTAGTATAGTACACTTTCGTTATAAACAGTACAACCTTACGGGTTTATTGCCATGTGACATTTTTTCCCAACCAATCACGAAGCCTTAAATTAAAGCCAGACTGGAAACATTGGGTACCAATAGGAATCAAACCCATAAACCCCGGGTCGGAAACTAACACCTTACCAACTTGGCTACAAAGCTCGACTTATGCTTCTTCACCTTCCAACTGGACGTTTCCCTCTAGCGTCAATTTAAAAAACTCGGGAAACGGCTATCCCAATTTAAAAAAAATGCCCTAACCAAGTCAACTGTGATTTTATCAATTCATCGAGTTAGGGGCTCAATACATAGATCCTGGCTTATATCCCCATTTCGGCATCTGTCTCTTAACATTACTCCCAAGGCTCCATGAAGACACGACTAAGGTGCAAAAGTTTTCGGCCTAAACAAGTTAGAGCGTGCATATACCACGACCATCGCACGGTCAGGCAATAAATTAAAAATCTAGTTAGTGAAAGCATGAAAGCTGCTAACATGGTAGTCAACATTCGGATTTAATAGTCAGAATGGAATTTTCTCAAGGTACAAACAAATCTATGATAACACGTAAGTACTTGTAATCGATATACTTTCAAATAACCATGGGACAAAAAATGGCGCTTTCATGTTATAGAGAGAAAAAAATCATTGAGTTGGCAAAATTTATTATTTTTTAAATTATAACAAAGCTGAGATTTTTAAATAACGTTGTTTAAAAAAAGTATTTTTAATAAGCCTATCGTTGGATCATACAAACGTCAAAGGAAAAATGTCGCGTTATAAAATTAATAACGAAAAAGGATTTTTAACACGAAAATTTAACTTAGTCGAAATGAACAGGCGGACGGTTTCAGAAATTTTGCCTTGATGGGAAAACCGAAACAGAAGTGTCGTCTCAGATCGAATTGAAGGTTCTCGCAATGTTCAACCAAAATTAAATTTTGACTCATTTTCATCATTGGATGAAGGAATCTATTCCATGTGACGTCCTCCGTGGCCTAGTTGATAAGACGCCTGTTTTCTGATACGAGAATTCCCGTTGGTGTCCAGATTTTTTTTTAATGTTTCAAGTCTGGTTTTCAGCTAAGACTTGTTTAAACCTGATCTGTATACAACGAAAGTGTAATACGATACAATCCAACATCGATGGGACGCATAATACAGTTTTTTTCGGACATATAGTCAAGAGACAACTTGATAGTTTACAGAAGACACCGGTGGTGGGCGCAGTAGAAGGAACCAGTTCTCGTGGATGAGCACCCACCAGTTAAAGTTATTTCGTTAAGAGTTATGTCATCAACTCCTAGCAGGATGCTTCCAGTCATCAAGCCCAAACAAAAGCTAACATTAGAAGTACTCGTATATTTAAAAAACATAACATTGAAGAATTCACCAATAAAAATTGAACATGAACGATTTAATATTAAAATTAATAAAAAATTTATAGCACCATTTAGAGAGCTAACTCCTCCTTAAGAGCATGATTCGAACTCTATATTAGTATTGATAGATTATATTTTTATATATTGTTTATAGTTAAGGCATTGACGTTGTGGAGGTTTAAAGACATTGTAATTTATTTTATCAAACACTGTTTATTCCACTTTTTTTTGTAACGGTATAACCCTACCGGTTTCAAGGCTTTCACATCATCTTCAGGGGAGCACAAACAAGACTACATTCTGTTCGACCTGGTACCGATATACACGCTTCAACGGTTGGGGACTGAGGGGTTAGGGAGGCATGGGACGATTTCGGCCAAGAGCGGAGAGATTTTTGGGATATAACTGTTTACCAGATGTTCGGATCGATGTACTGACTTAGAAATTTCTAGGGCCTCTAATCTGTCCAATTTATTTCCGTTACTACTGATATGTAAGAATTTGGCATCATCGATAGAAAAAGTATGGTTTTCACGGTGACAATGATTAGCCATTTCAGAATAAATTAGAGGCGGATTTGTGTTCACGAAATCTCATTTCAAAAGATCTTCCTGTCTTTCCTATATATAAATTATCACAGTCAGCACATAAACGTTTATACACACTAAGTATTCCATTTTTGCCTTTCCATTAAATAAGAGTTTTCGGAGATTAAAATTAGTGAAAAAAGCTGGCTTTATGTGGCTTGGAATATTTTTGGTTATTTCGTATGATATGTTTTTTATAATATAAATAGGACTTTGCTCCATTTATAGGTATGCTTATAGGTGTCGTTAAATATGTTTTTTTTATGAGTTTCTTTTATGCTTTGTTTTTTAAAAGTGAATCAATGAGGCTTCCAGGATAGCCATTATTTGTAGCAATTTTTTTATGGTTATTAATTCATTTTTAAAATTGTCGTCGGTTAATGGGACACTGAGTAATCTATGAAGCATACAGTTAAAGGCGGCGAATTTATCGTTATTAGGATTGTTGAAGTTGCTGGAATTATAGAGTCTGAATAAGTGTCTTTTCTATATATATCAAAGTCAAATGTACCATTTTTTCGAGATAATGTTAAGTCCAAGAAATTTAATTTTCCGCCCTGTTCTGTTTCTAGTGTAAATTTTATAAAACTCTCTATAGAATTTAAATATTTAAGAAATTGGTATAATTGTCTATCGGTACCCGTCCAAACAAAAATAATGTCATCTGCATACTTAAACCACCACAAAATATTTTTAGTTAACTTAAACTTACCCCTAAAAATACATTTTTCAAAATAGTTCATAAATATTTCACTGATGAGTGGAGACAACGGTGAGCCAATAACTAAACCATTTGTTTGTTTATATATTTTATTGTTGAAGTTAAAGTAATTTTGTTTGATGCATAAGTCCATCAGTGAAATCAATTCCGATTGTTTTACAGTACTGATAGATGAAAAATATTACAAAAATAAAAATAAGTTGAGTGTAAGGACATGAAGGTGGTGGCTGCGGCCGTTAGATCGAGTAATTCCCCGTTTATGCATGTTAAAAAATATAAATGGTAAGAAAAACGCAGAAAACTTATATTAGAAATTAGACGCTACAAAAGAGAAGAATTGAAACAAAATCAATTTCAACCACAATTTTTCCTGGTTTCTCTATTGTCCTTCTTCTCAATATCTCCTTGCATGCTCTAGCCGCAAATTATATTATTATATTTCAATCACGAAAAGATTGCCGTTTTCATTTTATCTTAACATACGAGTCCGTATTTTATGATTTTATTTTCTCTGTGTAAAACTCTAATATGAGCCTTTTACACAAAACTGGAAACAATTTTCTGTTTGGTTGGAAGAGATTGCCCTTTGGCAATAAACCCGCAATTTTCCGGCTGGTAAGCCATCCAAATTGTACAAGGGAGTGTTTTAATAAATAAATACCTTCGCAAGCTCATAAAAGGTAATCATACGAGTATATTCATACTTTTAATTTTCCTCTATATACTCGTATGAACAATTTTAACGAGAATGAGTAAATTAGGATTAATACAGACAACATGAATGTATTGCAAACTAAAAAGAGAATAATATTTATTTGCATTGTTCAATAAGCCCACGTAAATAATATATACACCCATACCTCGCTTTACGGCCTAGATACGTTCCTGAAAAGTTGGCCGTATAGCGAAAAGCCGTATAACGAATCAATTATTTTGATACAAACCCATACAAATTCAATTGGATCTGTTCCAAATTTTTAGAAAATAATCTAGTTTTTAGTTCATAAAGAATTTTATTATTTTAATTTCCTATAAAAATGCTTACATAAAAATAAAAGTACAAAACAATGTAATAATGAACAGAAATTAAAAAAATAAACATATAAATAAATAGACAAAATAAATCATATGCACATACCATATGTATACATATACCATAATAAAAAACATAAAATAAAATGTTTAAAAACTGTTTTAATCTGATGACGAACATGTCAAACATGTCGACGTGTCAAAAAGATTATTCCAACACTGATTCCCGCCATGAAATAATTTTCGAATCTACCATCTTTTTCGTCTTTTTTATTGCGCTTATTGCTATTCTTAATTATATAAAAAAGAGCTAGGGAAATTCTCGAGAGAGCAATTTCAGTGATTTTTCGCCAAGGACCGAATCGCACCATGAATCTTGGCGTGGACACGGTTTTTTGTCGCGGAGTAGCGTCCGGGCTGAATCCGAACAATGAATCTATGCAGCGGGGATTCTGAATCGCGACATGAGGCGATTCAAAGAATCTCAGCGAGTACTACTCTTAACAGTACAGCATTTTTTTGGCCGTATAACGAAACATTGTGGGCCGTAAAGCGAAAAAGTGCCATAATTAAAAAAGGCGTTATAGCGAAATGCCGTATAAAGAGCAGCCGTATAGCGAGGTATAAGGTGTACTGTTTATAGTTAAAGCATTAACGTTGTGGAGGTTTAACGACATTGTAATTTATTTTATCAAACACTGCTATTCCACAAAAAAGTGGAAAAAAGTGTTTAACCTGTTCCCCGCGGGAAGCACAAACGCCTGTGATCTGACGACAATCCAAGTTTCAAATCACAAATACTTAAAAAAAATGACACAAAACCGGAATAAAAATTGAACTAAAATTTAAAATAATCTTTATTCTAGCGACATCTCTGAAAACCTTGTCAAATAATATATTAGTTTATGAGATATTGTTGAATAAACAGAGCGCCGAAACTTTTGGTTTCTCAATATTTCCAGCATTAACGACCTGTGGCGCGGATCGAGTCCTGCGATGAGTCTCTCTTACGTAAATAAACATTACTAAGTCTCTCTTAAGTAAATAAACATTACTAGTGCTATATGCATTTGATTGGGTGAGGGTCATGAAGCATTGATTTGATCGTAGCATTCCTTTGTTTATTTTACGTAATGTTTAGTTTATCTCCTTTATTTAATGAGTCTCCTTAAGAGTAATGACTATTATTTATTATCAGAAAATTACTTAAGTGTCATGTTTACTTGGTGTTGTAATGAAATATCAGTGGTTCTAAACAAAATATGTGTTTAAACTTAGAAATTAAAAAACGCTGAAATTGTGCCGCGCACAGGATTCGTGGAATTTGATTTTTAACGCGGTGAACAGGTTAATAAAATAAATTACAATAAATAATATAGCTTAGTATTTCTCAATAGTACGTTAAAATCTGCAATTCTAATTAAATTACGAGTACAATTACATTTTTGTAAAATCGACAAAATACGACGAAAAAAGATACATCCCTAAATACCTTTTGGTGTTGGCAAAAGGGAAAGATTTCCACACGTTTCTATCCATGCAGAGGTCTCTCGCTCGTCCACATTCACAGTGAACTTGTCATAGATACTCTCCTGTTTCCAATATGTCTTACCTTTCCCTAAGTTAAAATTTATTACCTTTCTCTCTTATCTCAGTTAAAATATCTCCAATAATATCCTCACACACTCTTTTCTTGATCTATTTCTTCCTCGCTTTCAATTAATTTTCAATATATTTATTTCGTAAGTCTTTCGCGACTCATTCTCTCATTGAATTCCTTTCTTAATTCTACTTACAACATCCACATCTTATAAACCTTATCCGATCATTTCTTACTCTATCAAATATTGTAATACCAAATAATCTACGAAAGGCGTGAATTTCTACCGTATTTATTCTTGTCTTATCACTCACTTTCAATAACCATACTTCGCTTCCATACATAAAGGTTGGTTGGTACTAGCACACCACTTTATACAATCATTTTTAAAGATTTAGCTATTGATCTATTGGCAAAAACAGTACTTAGTACTCCATTGACCTTATTACTAAGAACGTCACCGATTTTGCAGTAATACATCTTTCAATATATTTCTCTTTCTTACCATCTCACGAAATCTTTCCCAATTCACACATACTCGTACATTAAAATTATTCATACATTCACCCTTTTTAACAACTAATGTATAATTTGTGACTTATAAACATCCTTAAACCTTTTTCTAACCACCTTGCATGCATTCTTTTAACTACTATTTTCATTTTCTGCCACTATCACCAAAATGTCTGCATACAATAACCCATTCACAATCAAGTAAAACATTTTCACGCCTTTCGTTTCACTCTTCAACACATAACAACAATATAAATACTGAAGACCCATGGAAATATTACATATTGTAATTAAATTTTTATTGCCTATTGTATTGGACTTGAAAAGTCAAATAAAAATTAAGTACCTATACCATAACATTTAAAACAAATACAGCTAAAATGTATACATATCATCACGCCATTTTCCTGTCGAGATAGGCTGAAGACAGAGCGTCAGACTTTCTTATCTCGACACACATCCTTTGCCTCTTCTATCATACATCCATAAACCTTATACAATATCTGTGACTTCCTACGTTTCCTTCTTTCAGCATATCATTCATTTGATCCAAATAATACTTTCCATAATGATTTTCCTCTGCTACGCTTTCCACTACATTTCCACTATATAATTGATTTATTAGTCTTTCCTTATTCATTCGTTCTACATGCCCATGCTCTTCTGTGATCTTCTTTATCTTACCCAACACATCTGCCTCGAGTTCACATTCATCCCTAATCACTACATACCGTATTCTGTCATACTTTGTCAACCCATGTATAATTCTCAGTACACGTAATTCTACATAATTTATTTAACTCCTTTCAGTCTTTCTTCACTCCAAGTTTCACTTCCATACATCAAAGTTGGCACCAAAATGGACTATCATCTTAGAATATTTCGATACTATTCGGTTCGAGCATATATGATTTAGTGCCCCATTGACTTTGCAATCACTAAACGCCGTTCGATATCCTTCTTAACTCTTCCTGAGAAAATACTACTCAAACAGCAAAATTCTTCAAATTGATTCATATTTCCCTATTCACCCATATAAAGCATTTACGTTTCCTTTCACACTTTTTTTCACCATGACTTTGAATTACGCAATATTCACTCTCAGGTCTTTCTCTTCCCGTATCTTATATAATTTACTTATCAAACTCTGTAATTCATCTTCATTCTTTTCTGCCACTACCATATCATCATACATCCCCATAAAAATCTTGAATGGGGATCCGCATACATCCCCATTCAAGATTTTTATGTCACCCATTAATCTCTGTAGATTCTTCACACATGAATCTATCTAAATATTAAACAACCAGGTAAAATAGCAGACTAATAAAAGTATTGTGTATGGGCACGATCACACTATTCAAGGATTCAATCGATAAACCCTTTTAGGATTGTTAAGTAGAATTTATTTATTTATTTAACAGCTTTCACGCATATATACTCTTATATATTGCTTTAAAGCAATTTCTTCCACTCACTCACTATTTGTTTTGAAATTATTGTAGGTATCCATGACCGTATTTTCAAGTTAGTAAATGAGAAAAAATTGTATGAGGAAAAGTAACAAAAACTAAAATGAAAAGATATATCTAGAAAAATAGAGATAAGGGTGGCAATTTTATGAGCGTTAACGACGAGAAATATTTTGAGATTGAGATAATACTTCTTTAATTTTTTCTTGAATATCGAAGGACGAAGAACATCTGATTGAGCCAGAAAGATCGAACCGCAAAAAATGAAAGTAATTAACCTAAAATATATATGAAAAACATAAAATGCAAATGTGAGTGGAAGGCGTGGTAGAGGAAGACCAATGAAAGTATGGATGGATAAAGTAAATGATATTTTGATAGAAATAAATGCAGCAAGTCTTGAAAAGAAAAATTGTCCGAGAAAGTGTACGGATGTGGAAGAGACGAAGCATGTGTGACAAGATAGGAAAGTCTGGCGTCCTATCCTCTCTGCCTACCTCGACAAAGAAATTGCGTGGTAGTAAGTATAATAATGCTCATAAAATTACCCAACTCATATTTTAGATGTTCTAGGATGATTGATGAAACATCCAGCCGCTTTGTATTAGCTTGTATGAGAATTTTTAAGACGAAATTCAACTACGAATTAAAATTGGCTTAAGAAATAATATTTTTGACATACGTTATTGCAGTATTCACATTAGATATTTCAAATAAACCATAAAACTGTATTTTGTGGGTTGGTTCCTTTCGCATAAATATTTTTTGAAAATATTTTTTTTTTTATTAAACAAAGTAAATTATTGTACAAACATTTGTCAAGGCTATACCTATATACAAATTTATTACTTAACTAATCTTAATTATATGTTATAATTTATGAACTTACTAAATCTTATTTTCCTACATACCATTTTAAAAGAATAATTTCGTGGAATAAATTAAAAAGGCTTTGAATGGGAAATAGGAAGAACCTGTTAGCATACACTACTGTTGTATTTGAGTTAAAAACTTTGAAAAAAGAGTTAGGGAAGATTTTTTTTTACCTGGCGAGCTTATTGCCTTGTGGCAATCTCTTCATTTGAGATGTTTCAAATGAAAAAAATCGGAGTTCGTCAACCACTTGAAAAAAAAATTCGTTTGATATCATTTATGGTTTACGCATTCTCCAGACGAGCCGAGGGGAATTGCAGCAGGAGTAACTTAAGCAATTCTCAAGATTAAAAAAAGCGTCAAATTAAGTTTAACATTATGAATAATCAAGTTAATTTCAATAATAATCCTCTGCTAATATGTTTCCCGTTCAAAAGCCATCCTTTTGACGCCTATATGTACCCCCTTCACTTTTTAGACACTTCTCCCCTCCTTACCTATTACAATTCTCGTTACCTATTACAATCAGAAAAAAATGTATTTTAGACATAATTTAGTTCAACTTCACCCGACGAGGAACACGGAGGTCTTTGAAACCGGTAGTGAACTCAAATAAAACGATGGTGTATACGAAATATAAAATAGAAGTATGTAGTTTATTTATATTATTGACAATTTATTTCACAAACGTTTATTTTTCAAAATTAAATTAAATTGTTGATCAAAAGGGATGTATGTAGATTTGTCTAAATCCGACTCCAAAATGCGCAAAAATATAATTCTAATAAATTAATGCAATGTAGAAGTTACATAAAATACGCAAGAAATCTTTTTGTTTTTCGATACACAAATATTCCGACAAACACGAAATACCGACACGCCAGCGCGGGCGGTACGTGACAGGACCAGAAGGTGAAGTTGGTATAATGAGAAGGGAACACAAGGCCTGGAGCAAACAGATCGTGAGATAATGCTTTGGCCCCAACACCGGAGACAATATCAATCAATAAGTGTTGACGACTTATCGTTGCTGATTTGATAAATCAATACGAAACCATTTTGTTATCGTGAAACCCTGTTACGGCAATCGGAGTTCACGACGAATCAACCAAGTAAAAATGTGTGCACTTCATATTACTTTTATTTATTTATTAATATACCTACCTAGTGGAATGTAAAATCATGTGATATTTATTATACGTGACTATTTTATCATTTCCTAAAGTGGAGGGGGGGGAGTAATTGATAATGAAATTATTTAATGAAAATAAAAAATAAGTGATTTATACTGCTTCGTTAAGTTGGCTACACAGCCTGAAAGGCGCTGAATGTATGTATATGATAAAGTCATATCATCAGCACTGGAAATGAAAAAAACTACTTTTTATTTCAGCGTATTATACCAACAACTTTAAAATAAAACAACTTTAAAATAAAACCGATTCCACAAACAGCTTCAGGATATATCCCCGATTCTACCAACAATTTTACGATACACCAACGATCCACCAACAACTTCAGGATGTACCACCGATTCCACCAACAGCTTCATACATGCCACCGAGCCCACCAACAACTTCAGGATATACCATCGATTCCACCAACAACTTCAGGATATACCACCGATTCCACCAGCAACATCAGAATTTACCACCGATTCCACCAACAACTTTAGGATATACCACCGATTCCATCAACAACTTGAAGATATACCACCGATTCCACCAACAACTTCAGGATACTCGTATATCATCGATAACTCGACAGGTTAAAAAAACTTCAGGATATACTACCAAATTCCACCAACAACTTCAGGATATACCACCGATTCCACCAAATATAATATATTAGGATATTCTACCGAATATAAAGATTACGTCGGCTTAAGCATTGGTCCATTATTGACCAATATAGTGGAGAACTTGTTAAGAACTCAACAAAACAAATGCTGCGATTTGATCTCCCTAGAAAGTTATGCATACGATTGAATAGTGTACGTGTTACGGGGTTTGTCTCTTAAAGTAACTCCGAAAGCTTCAAGGAGATATCTCATTTCAGCTCCCTGTATTCACGAACGTTATTTTTAAATGTAAACACCAAATTTGATTAACTATTCTAAACAAGTGCTGGAATTTGATCTCCGTAGAAAACCATGGATCAAGTTGAACCGTGTACGAATCGGACATGACAGATATGTATGCAAGTTACATAAGGAGAATTTAGAAAATAACCCAAATTTAATTGTGGTGATCCACATCAGACCATGCAACATATTGACAATAAGTGTTTGTTAACTTGGTATTACGGATTTTTAAAAACAACACAAGTTGCTATTGTATGGTTGGTGGCTTAAATTTCTTAAGATATTATACAAATCTTGTCATCAGAACGAACGAGCATAAGCACAACCCAGAAAGGATTATGAATCACAGTGGCAATTCCCTTGTATAGAGAACTCAACCACAATGTATGTGCGGCAACATTCAACCAATGTCGCGATTTGTTGGACCGAACAAGTGAATGACGCAACAATTATACCCTTAAATTCTTCTCTCTCCGAAGTGAATAGTGTAAAAATGAATTGAAAGGAATTGTCAAGGGCTGTCATATGAATTTTAATAATAAGCAAACGACCAGGAGAAGAATGAGGGTTAGTTATTAATCAAGTATCTGGATACTTCTATGTAAAAATAACGATTATCTGGATACTTATATGGAAAATTAAAGCTGTCCCTTAATGATAAGTCATCAAGGCGATATGAGCATGGTTCACTAACTCAATTAGGCGGCAAAGAATAAATCATCAAACAGAATTTTGTATCTCCGTCAAATTTGCACGATAAGAGTTATGTATGTTTATCTGGATAATATCGATTTTGATTTTAAAACTATAACTTGATATTAATTTGAGAAAAAACAACTCAGTGCAAAATTTAATTACGTATATCAATACCATTTCAAAGCGTCTTTAGTATATAAAGATTTTTTTACGGCTGCCTAGTAAAAAAAGGTTCTTAATTAATGATGAGATGGGTGAGTTTGATGGGTGAGTACTCATCACAATCTCTCAGAATCAACACAGCTACCCTCATTTTTGTTCCACGTTGAGTTTTTAGCAATATATTTGGTTTATATTAGTTACATCCGAAAATCCAGCTACGCGGAGCTAAGTACGAGTATTTGCAAATAGAACCAGCACTCCCAGAGCTTTAACACTCAGCGAAGGATATTCATCCTTTATGAGAACACTCAACCAGTTCCATATCGACAAATTTTGATTTCAATGCACTAAGATTGCTTGGAATTATTAAAATGTTCAAATAGCCCAAGTCATCCCTCGGAATTAATCGCAGTGCTCCTGGTCAAAGAGGTACAAACTTTGAAAATCTCTGGCGTAGGTTTCAATGACATGAGATTGGTACATTCTTCCGTTATGTTGCGGGTAGTAATTTGCTTGTATTGAGATGTGTTTGAACCTAAGTAAAAAATGAAGAGAAACTATCAGAGAAGTTTCACACGTTCACTTGTGGTAACTGTCGCCATATTATGTATTCGTATTTCAATAAATTTATGTTAAAATTAGTTCACCAACGAACAAGTTTTTAGAGTCAATTTTACCGTATATGGTTCAAGTACCTATTTTATGTGGTACAAACAACAAAACATAAACCTCAGACCATAACGTCATTTCCATATGGAAAGAGAGATCTCCATTTTTTTTCTATCCACGTGCACAGCCTTTGGTTTATTGGAAAATAACAAAATCGATACATAATATATAAATTCTTTGACACAATTTCTTTCTTTAAAAGAGATATAATGCCGTTTATTTTTTAAATATTCTTCTCGTTTGACTTTCTGCAGGGTACTTTATACATGTACAGTAAAAAGTCCTAACTCACGTTTATGCTGACTTTGAAAAATCAATAATTGTAAGTGACAAACTAAAATTTCACACCAGACTAGTAAGTCAATATATCAACATATTTTTTTGTAAATCTAAACTGTCAAAATAAAATAAAAATCACAACATAAACTAACGTGACTGCGAATAAAATAATAATTAAAAAAAAACAAATATTTTATAATAACGTCTGCCTCTCAACGTACACCTTGCACTTGTGACTCGTATCTTTCTTTCGCCATTCATTCTCTCCACATATCCAAACCATCTGAAAGCTCCTTCCTTCATCTTACTTAAAACATCCATTTTCTGTTGTTTATAGTTAAGGCATTAACGTTGTGGAGGTTTAAAGACATTGTAATTTATTTTTATCAAACACTGTTTATTCCACTTTTTTGTGACGGTATAGCCCTACCGGTTTCAAGGCTTTCACCTCATCTTCATTGCGCTCCCCTGAAGATGAGGTGAAAGCCTTGAAACCGGTAGGGTTATACCGTCACAAAAAAGTGGAATAAACAGTGTTTGATAAAAATAAATTACAAAATCCATTTTCTCGATGAATTCATTAGTAGATTGCGATATATTTATATTTATTTATTTTTTTATTTTTTTATTTTACACTTTTATTGCAAATACAATCTGGCGGGCTTATTGTCAGGCGGCAATCTCTTCCAACCAACCAGACAAAAGTAAATGAAGCAAATTACGAGGTCGCATAAATCATTCAAATGACTATCCATCTCCACGAAATCCATAAACATATACGTGAGCACATGCCCACGAGCCCCACAAAGACGGGTTATATATTGTTTGTAAACCTTAATTATCAAAATACGAAGAAAAATACGTAAATTAACAAGACTGCTAAAATTATTATTTAAAAAAACATATTTAAATTTTTTTTTACCGTGAAATGTATACCATACAAATTTTAAAGGGTCTATACCAGGGATGGCGAACCTTTTTGAGACTGAGTGCCAAAAAAAATTTTTTTTCAATAAAATAATATGTCGCGTGCCACATGCCATGGAAATAAAAATGCATCAAATGTTTGTGTAACTTCAGATTTTTAATAAAAACAAAAATTAATACACCGAGGAAAATAATTAAGTACTTATTAATGGCGAACTAAGAGAAATAAATAAAAAAATAGACTTGAAAAAAATTGTGAACCTCAAAACTTATTAGTGAGATTTTTGTTGTTGGATGCTAGATGCCAAATATTTTATATCGGGTTCATAGCTGGTAGCTTTTAATAAAATACAAGCAGTAGTACTTTCGTCTGTAAGTCTACTTCTTATGTCTGATTTAATAAAGTTCATTGAAGAAAATAATGATTCACAGGAATACGTCGACGAAAAAATTGTTAATATGCCCATTGCTATTTTTTTAAGACAAGAAAAAGTTTCCGGGATGGATTGCCAAGTTGTAAGTACTTCATTTTCGGCATTCCTCTGGACTGGTCCAACGAATCGATCTCGCTCAATTTCTTCCAAAACAATTCTTAAGTCTTTAAATTTTTGTGTCCATATCGAACTCGACTGAAAATCTACCAATTCCATTTCAAAATCATCTAATTCCATGTATTCAAACATTGTTAAGTTTAATTGTTGATACTTATATGTGTCTGGATGGGTAATAAATTTTGTAGTTTCTTCAAGTTGTCGAAACTGAACAAACCTTCTTGAAAATTGTTCTATTGTTGCGTCTAAAGCATTTTCAAATGATTATATTAATTTTCCTACATCTGGCTTTTCATGGATTTCCAGATCCATCATGTATTTTTTTAGGTTGGGAAAGTACTTAAAATTTCTGGTCATTATATCACGCTTAAATATTTGTAACTTAGCTTCAAATGCTTTTATATTATCAAACATAACAGTAATTATTTTGCCACGGCCTTGTAATTTTATATTTAGATCATTCAAATGGGAGCAAAAATCAGTAAAGAACATCAATCTCGAAATCCACTCAACATCTGATAATTCTTCATACTGAATTATTTTCTGGTTACTTAAAAACATATAAATTTCATCAAAGCACTCGACGAAACGCTGAAGTACTTTGCCGCGACTAAGCCAACGAACGTTATTTTATACATCGTTAATCCATTATACATCGAATTGACCTCATTTAATAATGATTCAAATTTTCTTTTGCATAAAGGATGCGCAGCAATATAATTGACTATCTTAGTCACAAGTTTCATCACATCTTCAAAAGATTTAAGACCATCCTTTGCACACAGCGCTTCCTGGTGTATTATACAATGAAATGCTAACAGTGGATGGCCAACAAACTTTGTAAATAAATTGACGAATCCTGCTGTTTGGCCAATCATACTGGGTGCACCATCTGTACTTACTGAAACGATTTTCGACAAATTTATTTCTGCTCTAGAAAGAGCCTCTACAACTGCTTTGCAAACATCTGTGCCTTTAGTAGTTTCTGGTAAAGATACCAAACTTATTAATTCTTCCATTATTTTATTGCCAACAAAATATCGAACAAAAATAGCTAATCGAGCCGAGAGAGTGACATCAGTGCTTTCATCAAGACAAATAGAAATCCAATCACATAATTTTATATCTGTTTTTTGTTGATATGTTACATTTTTACCCATCTTCAAGATTCTGTCTTTTATTGTATTTCGAGCGATAGGCAATTCTTTTATTCGTTCGAATATTTTTTCTTTATTTCCAAAATCCTCAAAAAGAAATGGTGCGCATTCTAAAAATGCATTCTTGATGTAGTCTCCATCGCTGAATGGTTTTCCATTTTTGGCAATTATTTTGGCTATTTCAAAGCTAGCAGCAACATAATTGGAATTACTATTAACAAACTTATTTAAAGCACTCGATTGTAGATTTTTGTTTTTGATTGCTCTTAAAATATATTCTTTTTGTTCATCTCTGCTTTTGCCAAGAAGTTCCTTATGAATTGTTTCATAGTGTCTTTTTACAGATGATGTTCTAGATACCACTGACACAGAACATATAACACATATTGCTTTGTCACTTCTTTCAATTACACCGTACATTTCAGTCCACCAATTTTGAAATTGTCTGCCAGAATTTTTACTGCTGGCTTCACCAAGTTTTTGTTTCTTATATGGTACAGCCATCTTTGTGGGTGCCAATAAACAGTTTGTTTTTGTATTAATTAGATTGTTTTTATAGCACAAATTGATAACAAAACTGCTCCGATCAGGTAAAGAGTTATTCTGTCACTGAAACATCAAATCGTCGAATTTAAATTGTCGATAAATCATATTCATCCACAAGAGTAGCAATTATACACCTAAACCACAGGAGAGCTGATGATCTAATGCGCATCGAGAGCGCGCAGTGCGACGTATGTCGTGGATAAATCAAACACTTCGGAACGGCTCGTGCCGGGAGCGAAGTTCATTACAAAAAAAAAATACACTTCAAGGGACTAGCACCGCGCGGGAAGCATTAAACAATGCGATTTATTTATGCATGAATGTCGTCATATCCTTCGTTTCTGAAATTATTTATGAACGAAGAAAATACACGTCGCTATTTAAATATTTTTTTAATACTATTTCTATAACTTTTTTTATTTTTTCTTATACACTTTTATTTTTTCTCCTCATTCGCGTGCCACGCAAAATCGTCTCGCGTGCCACCTGTGGCACGCGTGCCATAGGTTCGCCATCCCTGGTCTATACAAACCCATATTAGAGTCAACGGAGTATGAAAGAATGAATTATGTAAGACTGATTATAACGTTTAGATTTAGTGTCAATATCAAAAGTCATTAATTAAATATATTTAATTTAATGTGACTGCAGCTTAAGGAAAATCTTAAATGAGAAATGTTAAAAACGATCTCAAAACGAAAAAAATATATAAAGATGAATTTTACGGTTTTCAGGCACTTAGTTAATGGGATGCAGAGAGGTTGAAAATATCTCAAGAAGGTTGGCAACGCTAAAAACATTCACAGACAGGGAGGGTCCAAAAGCGTGTTTAACATCTGCATTTATTATTTTATATATTTACATGCAAGCTTGGTCGTGTGTCGCATTTCAATACATAAAAATTAATTAATTAATGTACCACACAAGCAGCCATAGTATACTATTTATTAATCAAATGTGACATTAAAGTAATATTAAAAACTCAATAATACATATATCACAAGGTTTTGGCACAAATTGGTTACTAACATTTTACTGTTTTCAAGATATTTCAATTTAAAAAATGAAAATTATTTGAAAATATATGCATCTGGGCACTTACATATATTTCAATCGTGTGAAAATAGTATTTCCAGTTGAAATATCAATCTGCTTCTTCCTAGTGTAATGTCAGGTCCCCCCAACGTTGACTATCACCTGATTAGGCATCTTTGTCCCCGGCAGCCCGAAAAAGATCCCCAACGCTCCTGATACCAGTCCAATCACGTATATTGCGGAGCCAGGGGATTTGCCTCCTGCCAACACCTCTTCGACCCTCTAGTTTGCCTTGAATTATCAGGTGCAGTAATTAGTACTTTGCTCCTCTAAGTACATGAAATATCAATCTTCTTCTTCCTAGTGTCATGACAGGCCACCCCAACGTTGACTATCATCTGAGTAGGCATCTTTGTCCCCGGCAGCCCGAAAAAGATCCCCAACGCTCCTGATACCAGTCCAATCACGTATATTGTGGAGCCAGGAGATTTGCCTCCTGCCAACACCTCTTCGACCCTTTATTTTGCCTTGAATGATCAGGTGCAGTAATTAGTACTTTGCTCCTCTAAGTACATGAAATATCAATAACAAATTTTTATCAGACATGTACTTTTTGATGACAATTAACCAAAGAATCTCATTTTCATTACCAAAAAATTCTCATTCATCTCATCAAATTTTGCATTTACCAATTTGTGCGGAAAACTCAACGATATATTATAATTTCATGTGATGGGTGAAAATTCACAATATTAAGTAATGTAACATGTTTTATGTGTAGATTATTGTACAAATTTATATATAAATAACATTTCTAACAAATATCTAAATTTTATTAGATAAATAAGTATTTTCCCATAGCGTAACATTGTTTAGTAAATTTCGTTTGAATATAAAGGCGGTTTAAAAAGTAAAAATATGAAGTATATATTGAAATCATGTATGTTACAAACCCCATCAATTTGTAGATAGAGAAAACCACCTAACTAGGCAGAGCCTGAGATCATGTGATCCTCATATTTAATTTATTTATATTTCATAAATGCTCAACTAATCAGTTAAAACATTTATACTCTGCATTCATAGCCCATGTCATCGACTACACAATTATAGATCAACTGCACAACATAGCCCATGTCATCAACTACACAATTATACATCAACTGCACAACATAGCCCATGTCATCAACTACACAATTATAGATCAACTGCACAACACAGCCTATGTCATCAACTACACAATTATAGATCAACTGCACAACATAGCCCATGTCATTAACTACACAATTATAGATCAACTGCACAACATAGCCCATGTCATCAACTACACAATTATAGATCAACTAAACAACAAACGTATCAATGTCAAAACTAAGTATTATGTCACGGTTTAAAAACGGCGCCAGTCAACTCTCTCTCTCTCTCTCTCTCTTTCATCCAGTTTGACTCTTAAGTCATCTAGTTATTTATTTTTTAACAGTTTAATTAAATACATCTTATTTGTCAACAGTAGATAAAACATTGAAATATCATTTTAAAATGTTGAATGATGAGTGTAAGTTACCTGCAAAAGCACGTAACAGTCTCCTCTACGTCAAAGGGTAGCGCGTATCCTCTGGCGGGGCCGCCGACGGTGGTGTAGCGGACGTGAAGGCCCCGCGCCCCCGCCCCGCGAGTGAACATGCCCCCGGGGCCCCACATGCCGCCCGCCCGCCACCACGCAAACCCGCAGACACTGTCCCAACACAGTCTAAACTCACACTTCACAGCGGCACACCAACTAGGAGCCAACTCTCCGTCTGAAGCCTTGAGGGGATTAAGCGTATGTTCAAACAACTCTTCCAACTTTTGTCTGTAAGAGACTCACTGATATTCAACTGTAGCACTGTGATCGAGGTCAACTGAACAATATAGCACCTTATCCTTCGCCTTGTATAAGTATTGTACATAAAGCCAATTTGACCCTTGTACAGAGTTTTCTGTAATTCTACTGGTACTGATTATCACGCGATCACATATATTAGAGAAATAAGGCGCCAAGTTTTCATCAACGATATAAGAAAACTCTAAGTGCCCTTCAGAGTTTTCCCAGTATTAGGAAAACAGTAATTATTATCACTGATACGAATGATAACCGAGGTTGGTTTAACAATCTGAGAGTTAACCCTCCAAGAACGCAAACAGTGTATGTCCGTATTTCTCGTCGGCAATCTTCACTGCAATTCCATTGGCATCGTGATATTTGTAATCGATATCATGAACTTGTCTCTTCAACAATGATGTAAATATTAAGTGTATGATCGTCTACAAGGAATTCACTGCAGCCAGACGGCCCCTGATGATAATTGTGATGGAAGTTTATTTGAAAAACTGAAGGCCAACTTTCCAACAATCATAAATGGATTAAGTGTATGCTGCAATTATTCCTCGAATTTTTTTCTGCAAGAGACTCGCTGCAATCTCACTGACAAACCGATGACAGCCGCGATCGATCGAGCGAATAACGAAGCCACTCTTATTCAAGACAATCGAATAATTTAAACGTTAACAAGCCAATATAGCACTGTCACTCGACCACAAAAATAAATAAATCTGATTTGATTTGATTGCTGAGCACAAAAAAATAAACTATTCATACAATTTGCGAAATATTGATGCAAATAAAACTTTACCAAATAAATTATAGTTGAAAATTATGTTTAAAACTAAATAAAATAATTCAAGATCAATTCATAGACATCACTGTCTATAAACCGCAAATTAAATTTAAAAAATATGAGACACAGCACTTTTGATAAATTTAAAGGAAACAAAACAATACTCGTATATAAAAAAAACGACGATTTTAAACCAATATGATCGTAATCTGATTTTTTCCAATGAAGATAATAAACACCTTAAATGTCAATGTCACTCGATCACAAATAAAGATATATTTAATTCGATTGCAAATTATGAAATAATCATTCAGGTAAAGAACACTTGCACGCTTTAGTATTGAAAGGGTCTTAAAATTTAATAAAATCTTTTTAATTGATACTTTAATGGAAAGATCGAAAAAAATTAAAAAAAACAAAAAGTACTGAAAGTATTATTTAAGATAAATAATATACATATTCAACTACGCCATGGTTTACAGCTGACTAAGTCGTTAATGGAAGTAATTTACGAATTATTGTATCTGCCAAGTTCTTGAGCAAAGTTTAATGTCTAAATATGAACGTCACGTTAAATTATAATACTTAAAAAAATTATTCTTATAAAAAAAACTATTTATGACAGCACAAACAGCCTGGTCAAAATACGAATAACAAATGAAAATTTTCAGTTTGCCATGAAAATCACCTGAGACGATCTTAATTTTCTAAATTACACAATTTATTTAGTTTCCAAAGTAAATTTTGTATGAATACTGTTATAATTATATGTGTCATAAAATGTTGAAAACAGTAAGGTAAATTATTATGAATTAATAGAGTTATAAAGACATGGGCGGCTCGTTAATTGGAAATGTAATTAATATGTGAAGAAAAACATCAAAACTTTTCTGAACGATTACATAGTTGAAGCAATAAAAAAAATAATAAGAAAAATGCAAGGTTATTAAGGTGAGTCAATACTAATATTGTTTATATATTGTGTAAGAAACCGAGCGTTTTTTACATTGAAAATTACTGTTGACCTTAAAAATATTGAGATACTGAGATTGTTCAGATAGATGTCGTTAGGACAAATTTTTCGTTACTAACTTAATTTCAAACGTGCTGAACGTATATTATTATTAAAGGTGATAAATAGTTAAGCACATTTTTCAGCCATTGTATGACCAAGTTGCTTGAGCGGTTTTTGGCATCGTTTTGAATATGGCCCAAATTAGTTCTTTTTGCGGTTTTTAATGCGTTTTTACTACCGCAAAGAAAAAAAAATCGACCTAAACTAAAAAAATACATAAAGTTTATTTTTTTTATTGTGATACTACACTCGAAAGTGGTGTCCGTCCTGGAAGACGGTGTTCGCCCGATTACTGATAACGACCAAATCAAGGCTTTTTTGATCGATATTATTCAGCGTTCTACGACATTATAGATTGCTGAGATTCTGAAAATATTGAAAACCGCGGTCAACGAGCATTTAGAGTAATTTTGCGTTTCAATTTGATAAAAAAATACGAAATTACTTTCCAGACACCTATTAATTATTTGAATTTTCGAATATAAATAATTGAATAAACATTTAGTTCACCCGAATGTCAAACCTTAGATATTGGAACATAAATGTCCAAAATATCTCTCAGAACATCCCAGTCAGAACTATCAGCGCTGATGTTCTTGCGGTTGCTAGACTTAATAAAAAACTATCTTTAAAGAAAGGAGTCCGCACGGAGAAATATCGAAGAATCACCTCAATTGTCAATGCGACGTTCGAAGATATTTCAAATACTTGCTATATGATGATAAGGGAATATTCACCAATCGGAGAACACTTAAGCCATTTTAGATTCGCATTATGATCATTGCATATTCGCTACAAGCGTAAAACAGTGGGTCTTAAAATGAACACACAAAAGTTCAAATTTATGACAAATAAATTGTGAAATACTGCAATAATGCAAGTGAAAAATAACTAGTATGACATTACATCTGCTTAGGTCATGGTTTTTACATCGATACAATCACATAAATTCAACGGGATAAGATATAGACGTAATCAATTGAAGCGCTGTTTAATAAACGAAAATCACTCCAACCGGCAGCTATCAACAGCCACTACAACAAAAAATTCAAAGGTTCAAATAAATCAACCATGTACACGCAGGAAATCAAACCTGGGACGTCAGAATAAAAGCAAAAATGCTGAGTTTTACATCACGACGCTTTAAATAACTTCTAACAATTTCAGAAATCAAAAACTACTATTAAACCCCCGAAGGTGTAAATATAAAACAAAATTTCAGCTCGACGCATAAATTAAGTGTTTAACCAATAACGACAAAACAGAAAACTAATAATTTGTCCTATAAGAGAAAAAAAAAACACTTATTTCACGAACCGCACGCAACGACAACAAGCGAATCACATTATGTTAATGTGGTAGGCGATGCAGAAACTTTTTGTGAAACCAGAATTATTTTGAATATAAATTTAACAATGCGAGTTGATACGTCCACGGTAAGCATGTGTGTATGTGTACAGGCCGTACAACACAGCCATATGTAGCCATGAGTCACTAACAACTTATTTGAGAAGTATTTACAAGAAAGGAACACTATAATAAAACACAAACTTCCGATTTTAGTAAAATAGCGAATGAAACTGGCGCTACAGCGAGTATTTGGTTTAAGAAGCTGAACACAAAAGAACACGGTGCACACTGACGCACAGTCTCAACAATACGAGAATACCGAGTAATGATAAGACAATCATAAAATCAGATTATTACCAGCGCGACGATCCACCAATGACTGTTTAAAACAAAGCTACGGCACGAATGCGCACGCGTTCGCTGAGATAACGTATCAACCGAATTAGTAAAGACTCACCTGTGAACACACAAGTGAAAAAGAGCAGCAGTCCGTTAGCCAATTTATACGAGTTAAGTACACATTGTCTCGCGAGTATGCCGATGTTGTGTTCGAACCATAATCATACAACACGCGCTAATGAACAGGTGTTTTGCTGCGAAGACGGTACAGGGAAACAACAATATTCACAGTATTTAGTAAGAGGTACGTCGGATAAGGAAACGCGGCGGATCTGCATTACGATGCACACAGAGACACTGTTGAAAAGTTTTGCACGCTCGATGATTGAGTCGATTATGAAGTAATACCGTATGGACATATCCTACGCTATACGTTTGGAATAGACGCCTTCGCGTCATAATGAGAAATTGAAATAGTGTGGGAGGAACCGATTCATTTTTAAATAAATTCGTAGCAGAAAATACCTTAGATTTCTTCACAAGTTGGTGTTAACTTGGAAGCTTATTTGATTACCATTTTAAACTAAATAAACACGTTACGAAAATGTTAATTTTCTAGTCCTACAATGGAAAAATCTACGTAGAATTGTAAAGAACTCGCATCATAACGTAAACGTGAACCATACCTAGTATTTTAATAAGTATTCGCAGTTTCTTAATGTAAATAAATATATACCATCATGCCATGTCTTTTTTGGGGTAGGCAGAAGACAGATCTCTTAGCCTTTATATCCACACGCACAGGTCCCATCCACATCCATACATCTCATTATACATGATCTCTTGTTTCTCATAATTTTACCTTTTCCTCAGTTATTTTTGTCCCATATATCTTAATCCACTCTTTCCGCGGTCTAACCCCTTCTTCGTTCTCCATCCATTCCAAAAACATAAACATGTTTCGTAAGTCTTGCACAACTTATTCTCTAAATGTTGTGAATGACTAAAAAGTGATCTAGGGTTAGATATATGTAAATATAAAATTTAGTGCCAAATGTGCGGACATGGTTATGCATATAATCTAATTTTCCCCTAAAAGAACTGTGGAAAATTTCACTCCGTTTTTAGGTATACATTTTTTGTATGTACTCGTACAATATTATTTCACCTACAAGGGAAAGTGCGTTGTCACTCGTGCGAAATATTTGGTAAGAAAAATTACTTTCCTAATTCTTCGTCTAATATAATAATTTGCAATATTTATTTCGAACAATAAAGACAATACACTTTATCTGTGAACTAGTTGTGACATTAAAGAAATTGTTTGATGTCATAACCAGTTAGTTGTAGACAGTTACGAGTATGACATCAAACAATCTCTAAATCTTTACCGAATAAGAAAATGGATTTCTGAGAATCCCTGTTCAATGACTTAACGTTTTCGTTGTACAGTGCTAAGTATGTACAGTGCTAAGTATGTAAAGAAGTCAGTATTTTTTTTTACAAAATTAATTGAATAATTTACATAGCAAAAATTGGAAATATTTTTTAATTTATCTCATTTCCGTTCATCCATCAATAATGTTCTCCGGCAATACTACCTTGATCAAAAAGTTTTAGGACCGACCACCGTGTGGCGCTGTCAGTCACCCGATTGGAATTCTTTTTTTTTTTGTTAGATTGACACTTCCCTCCAAATTTCAGCGTCATAGCTTGACATTTGTAAAAGTTACGCTGTACTGAGTACATCTACCTTTGTGCGTGTTTTCGATTTTTTACAAGTTCGTGAGTCGGTCGAGGATGACGAACGCAGTGGCAGTCGAAAACCGACGAAAACATCGATAAAATCAAAGAAATGTTGGCCGAAAACCGCAAATTGACCATCAGAGAGCTGGCAGAGGACTTGAACATCGCTTATGTATCCGCTCAAGACATTTTGGTTAGTGATTTAGGCCCCAGACGTGTCGCTGCAAAACTGGTGCCGAAAGACCTCAATTTCATGCAAAAAAAGGACCGCGTTGAAATCGCGAAAGACATGATTTCCATGAGTTTTTGACCAAAAACAACACGACTACTATCCAGCAGCTTTTGAATTCACCTGATCTGGCTCCCTGCGACTTTTGGGTCCTGTTCAACCGATTTTAAAAACCGCTTCGCGGAACGCGTTGCAGCACCCGAGAGGATGTCATGAAAAAATCGAAGACGGCTCTGATGGACATACCGAAAATTGAGTACCAGCGGTGTTTCGAGGATTGGATCAAGCGCTGGCGTAAGTGCGTTGCAGTCGATAAGGAGTACTTTGAAGGGGACCATATCGATTTTGATGAATAAACTTGTATTTTCGATTTTATGAATTAGTCCTAAAACTTTTTGATCAAGGTAGTATACAGCCACAAATAAATATGCCATGAAGAACATTTGAAAATTTAAATTTAACATATAAATAAATATTAATTATTTATTTTCGCAGATTACAAGAAATATTGAAAATTAGGCATTAAACATATGTACATTAAGTTGAATATTAAATTTAAATGTAAGCAGAAATTAAATTAAATTAAAAACAATTTAAGTTTAATATTACATTCAAATTTATTTGGTTATAGAAAAAAAATGATATATCATAGATTTCGATTGCGTAACCTTAAAAATATATATCATTTACAGATTGGAATATTTAAACATACTAAAAGAGTAGAAATATTAATTGGCAGTGGAATATCTTCTATTAGTATAATGAGAATCACAATACTTGCTAATGTAAATAAAAATATTATTTGTGGAAATTGGAAAATTGTATTTCGATGATGTGGAAAATTGTCATACTGGAAATTGCACACAATGTAATTGTTTTGAAACTATTTTAAAGAAACAAATGAACCATTCATAAAATGGAAAAAAGACAAAAAAAAGCATAATAATAGGAATTATTTGCTCGTAAATGTACGAGTATATCCTAAAGGATAATTTCAAAATGACGAATAGTGATAGAAAAAAATAGAAATATAGGCGAGAATTTCAAAATAAGAAACTTTTCCTAACTATTATATTGTAAAAGCGGAGGTTTTAAAAATAAGAAGCAGAAACTTTTCCCAACTATTGTAAAAGCGGAGGTTTTAAAAATAAGAAGCAGAAACTTTTCTCAACTATTGTAAAAGCGGAGGTTTTAAAAATAAGAAGCAGAAACGTTTCCTAACTATTGTAAAAGCGGAGGTTTTAAAAATAAGAAGCAGAAACTTTTCCTAACTATTGTAAAAGCGGAGGTTTTAAAAAAATGCATCGGGATTTTCTAAACGGAACATATCCCCACGGAATATATCATCACTCCTTTTTATTTGATCGTAGTAATCTTGATATTTGCTCAAACATCAGAAGGAGCATTACTAGAGCTATGATAATTGCCTAGTGGATAGTAACATTGATATACTCGTACATTATCGACATTCTGGTTTTTATACCAAATTCAATACACACGTAGATACCATCACGCCGTTTCGCTGTAGGGATAAGCAGAGAGTACAGAGCGCCAGACTTTCCTATCCCGACAGACATATTTCGCCTCTTCCACATCCACACAACTACGATTTCTCTAACTTCTTACATTTCCTTTTTTTTTTAAATGCCATTCAATTGATCCAATCTTACTTTTTTAGGGACGGTTGTCGCGAATGGAAAAATGATGAGGATGATAGTTGTTTTAATAAAACTCGTTTGAAATCGGAATATGAAAAGAGGTATTTTATTGTTAAACGTCGATATTTATAATATTTGGAATGTGTGTAGAAAGGCGCGGAAGATATGTCGCTGTCTCGTTCTCGCTAAACAATATTTATTGTTACACGTCCCGTATTTATATGATTTGTAGAAAGGCGCAGAAGATATGTCGCTGTCTCGTTCTCGCTAAACAATAACAAGCGGCTTGCGCTGTGATCACGGGGAGTGAGGATCGCTACACTATCTTTGGTTTTCCTCTACTACACCTTGCCCTTATATTTGCACTGTAAATTCATTCGTTCCTCAAGTCCAAACAATGCTCTTTTTTATCTTTCTTAATACATCAGTCATAAGTTCGCATTGATCCACACACACTTCATTTCGTATTCTGCCATACGTTGTAACCCCGTGTGTTCTTCTCAGTGCACGCATTTTTATAGCATTTATTTTGGTCCTTTCAGTCTTTTCCACGTCTACGTTTCGCTCTCATTCATCAAAGTTGGTACTAAAATACTTAACAAATATTGATTCTGTCTACGACTTTCAAATCTTATTTATTTTGTATTTATTTACAATACATAGTGGCGTTTGTGAGGTGCTTAATTATTCAGAAACACAGCGATTTTGAGGTGATATTCAAATACAACACAGCGCGTATACGCGTCATGTAGTTTTTGTTATTAATTAAAGCTAATAAATAAGCAATATTTACTAATAAAAATGTTTCGATAACTAGTTTGGTAATTTGTAGAGTTCAAAAGGCACGTCGGTCTAAAAGGATTAACATTTCAGACAGAGTTGATTCATTAACAGGGGTTGTCTTCAGTTCAAATTTTTCGCATTTGATAAATACAACAAAGTACAATAAAATATGCCTGTAAAAAGTCCCAATAGGTTTTTAAAAGGATAAATTTATCATTTATTTATATTGCAGAAGGCTTTTAAAGATAAAGGAAGTCGTTAAATATTTTTCAAAAATTGGAAAAAAACTGTAAAACTATCCCTGATCGCCACAAGGTTAGAGTAACCAATCGGACCGAAGGTAGTCCGATGTATAGCTGCGTGGAGCTCTTTCCTATTTGAAATATTCTACTTTCCTCACAGTCCAACAAAACGTGGTCAGCGGATTGATTTGGCCGACCACATAAATTGCACAAGGGCGAAAGGACTACTAGATCGAGCGAAAAAAGTTTGCTGTTGGAACTCCCGTGGACAGCGAGGAATTGAGAAGTCAAATAGAATTAAGAACCACCCAAGGGGAGTTTAAACGGGCCCTGATGCAAGGAAAGAATTTATGAGTGTGTCGTGTCCTCCCTTTCAGGATGACATCCAATGCGCAAGCCATGCTGTTATTAATGAGTTGAAGTAGGGTTTCTCTACAACGTTACAAACAAAAGTCCCAATAGGTTACAGATATTAAAGGTTTCCCTTTTACTTACTTATGAAAACTTTCAACCGCAATGCAAAGCGGGACAACTTACGATAAAGACGTGCCAAATACGAATATACTACGTTTAACTTTGAGGAATGTTTTCCGTATGTGTGAATATTTCGAAAACACACATGATGGAGGATAGAAATTAAAATACACATCATCTGTTTAATAGACAATAAAAAAATAATAAACATACATACATACCATCACGCCATTTCCCTGTCGGGGTTGGCAGAGAGGACAGAGCGCCAAACTTTTCTATCTAGACAGACATCCTTCGATTATTTAACATTTTTACACCTGATTCCACTCTTACGATTTCTTTGACTTTTTACTTTTCCTTCTTTCAAAATATGATTCACTTGATCCAACCATACTTTCCTTGGTCTTTCTCTACCACGCCTTCCACACACAATTGTAATATATTTGTTTTATTAGTCTTTCTTCGTTCATTCATTCGACATCTGCAAACCATCTCAGAGTACTCTTCTTCAACTTTCTCAATACAACCTTAAGTTCACATTCATCCCATATCACTTCATTCCGTGAATTAATGTACAAAAGTAAGAGATTCCGCTGAACACAGTGTATATATTTTTTTGTAGAAAAAATACTAAATGTTAAATAAATCCTGTGCTTGGTAAAACGGGTCAATCGCGTTTAAAATTAGATTAAAAAAATACACTCCAACACGCGAAAACTTCAAAAGTCAACATCACATTGTCCATCAACCCAACATGAAATTGTCGCCGAAACGCAAAAATGAAATAAAAATAATATACAAAAAACAAAAATAATATTTGGACATATCGCGGAAAACACTTTTCCTGGTCGACATATAATATGTACTGAAATGTAGACAATCCGCAAAACGGCCGCGAAGGTTTTCCATTTGCAGAAAGGAACAGGGGCTGGGGTTCGGAGCGAGGGGGAAGCACTTCAACACTCAGGAAACCTCGCTCCGGGGATCGTGGGGTTGCACCCCCTCCTCCAACACGTGATCGCCGAGAACACATGTGTTCCACTAATTTCCATCTAACTGGGCATGTGTAACCCGTCTCAGAATTGTTCATCTGGTTCAAATCCTCATTTGACATTCTAGCAGCTAGAGTATAGGGATTATTTAACATAAGAAATTGGTAGTTTATTTCATTTTTGTAACATATCCTTGATTAATAGTAAAACCGTCATTTGTAGCCTAGTTTTTTTAGTAAAAAAATCAAAAAGGTCCCAGTCGGTTAAAGTAGTTCGTTCATTTAATAATATTTACACGCGCAAGACGTGTGTGAGAGTTATTAAATCTTCACATACGGAAGTATTGCTCTCACCTCACCCACATCCAAGCATCTCGTCATACATGCTCTCCTATTTCTCATAAACTTACCATTTAATCAGTTAAAATTTCCCCAAATATCTTCTTCCACTCTTTCACGGCATAATCCTTCCTCATTCTCCATTCATTCCAGATACATACATTTAATATCAAAAGGACAATTTATATAGTTTCGTTTAGAGATCAGACTCTCCTTAAGATCGCTGTAACTCGGGAATCGAACCCACTATTAGCGAGATTATAAATAACATACTACGAAAAATTAAGTGTCAGGATAAAAAGGTGGTGGCTGCGGCCATAATAGTGGGTACTGACTTAAGCGCATTTACATTTGTTTAGTAAAACATGTTTGGTACGAAACAACTAACTAGCTAACAAACTCGATTACGAACAATGAATTCCGTGTCTACTTCAGTGGTTCTAACACAAAGGATCGATTACTGGGGCGAACACAATACTGTCTCCCAGTCACGTTTTTTATTATACTTTCGCTGTCTGTAGTACAACATGACAGGATTATTGCCATGTGGTAATATCTTCCAACTTACCAAAAATATGTTAAACAGGGCTTAAATGAATACTGAACTGGAATCCGAAATTTGTGTTCCAACAAGAATCTAATCCGCAACCTCAGAGTTGGGAGACAGATGTGTTACCAGTTAGACCACGGAGGTCGACATGTCCGAATTACAAAATCGGTATGTTGAAGGATGATATACGAAAGAAGAAAAATAGCCAAGTATCTCAAGATGATAAATAATTAACTATATTTAAAACATCGTGCAAACATGTTCGATTATCAACTAATTTGGTTTGCATTTGTTGTGAAGCTAATTAAAGCAACAGAGTACTGCGTATAATACTAAAATATGAATCCAGCGTAATGCAAACACAATATCGGCAAACATTATGAATATTGTGTGCCTTCCAGAGAGCTAAAACAGATCAATATATAACAAACACGGTTCCATTATATGACGACCTTCAATTTGTTGGAGACCTATTTTCATTCAAATGTCCTTGTCAAAATCAATACACATATGTAAATCATAATATACTACACTTTAGTTGTATACAATATAACCTGACGGGTTTATCGCCATGTGGTAATATCTTCCAACTAACTAATGAAAACCAGACAAACGATTTTTATAAAAAAATCTGTGGGACAAATAAATGTAAAAAATATTCGGGTTGGGAATGAGGTGTCTCACCACCCCTAGGCCTCAGAAATTGACCTATCATAGTCATGGCAAAGTCACAGAGGTCATCACAGAGTCTAAGATGAGGAGACATTAAAATTGTCGAGTTTGGTTAAGAAATAACTGATTATTTTTATCACATTTAAAGATGTCTCATTAACTATGTTTTGAGGTTTTTGCGGTGTTTCGTATCAGTTGTAGGAGTATAAGATCTTTAAGAAGCGAAGTTAATTATAAACAAACCCTGAAGATGAAAACTGCAACAATTTATAAACGTTGACATCATAAGCCAAATCACGCGGTACAATACAAGGCCTTATAAAACTGATATGTTGTTAAAGGTTACCTGCTTACTCCGATGGTTTAAACCCGAAGACTCCATTATTGAGGTCAAATAAAATATTGTCTTCCGGCCTCGCTTTTCGACATGTCCGCATCATCGTATTTAGATATGTTACCAAGTACCATATGAGTGAATGAATGAACGAACCATATTCTTATTTGTTTCGCATAAGGTTTTTAACACTTTGACGATCCTTGCAAATCTACAGCGCGAACAAAGACGGGAGAAGAACGTATGATTGGATCAAGTGAATAAAAGTTGGTAAGTAACAGTAGCTATCAGCAGTCGTTGCCATTCCCCCCAGGATAGGGGGGAATGGCAACGACTGCTGGAGGAGGCCGGGGCCCACAATGGGCTGTAGTGCCATTGATGATGATGATGATGATGATGATGATGATGAAGTAACTTTTTTAAATTGTACCACCTAATGGAAGTTCCAAAGAGTGACGTACCATTTCTGTGGCGTTATGGCAGAAGTTGATATGTCCGTTTTACCTTAGTTTACAGGAGAAGCAATGTTTACTTTGGTAAGTTGTTAAAATCAGTAAAAATAAGCATTTTTTAAGTTTTTCCAAACAATATATATTTTGTTTGGATAATGACTGATACATCAAGTTTTGCCACAACATGCTGAGAAATATTTTCTATAAATTGAGAGAATAAACACAAAATGACAAAAAACGGACATATCAACTTCTGCATAACGTCACATATTTATAACCCTCTCAGTCCCTCTTCCGTCCCCTGCCATTTCATAACCAAATTTTCATAATATATATATATATATATATATACCAACTCCTACCCTCTTCACCCATTGCCTAATCAATATTCTCGTATCTTAGAATTTACTACAACAAAAATTAACGAATAAATATAGGGCATAATACTTCCTATATGTTCAATATTTGTATAATTTAAGGATGAAATCTATAGAAACTTAATACATGTACTCAGTAAATGCAATGCATTTTATTATTTTCATTGGGTAACCCTGGGTTACCTCGATTGATATCGTTGGTACAAGTCAGCCTTAACATGTTATAAATGATGTTGAAGTTTCATGGAACTTCAGTGTTTTGCTTGCTCGCGTATCACTAGACTGGGGCTCGCGTACCACTAGACTGGGGCTCGCGTATCACTAGACTGGGGCTCGCGTACAACTAGACTGGGGCTCGCGTACCACTAGACTGGGGCTCGCGTATCACAAGTGGTACGCGTACCATAGTTTGCAGATTATTGCTTTATTCGGCTCTGAATCTTTTTAATTGTCACGAAGCCCGATAAAAAGACAGCTCACTTTTGAGAACTTGCGTGTGAAGGTGCGTGTTAGTAATAAACGAAACAGTTCGTCTTTGGACGCAAAAGCAGCCTATAACTACCACAATAAGTGCGAGGCGCTGGATATAATTGGGTCACCTATTGGGAATGCCGTCTGGGAGTTAACCAAGAGCTGGACTGTTTTACCGTCCACTAGGGACTCGAGAAATCTTATACCATACATCGGTGTTATGGAAATAAGATTCGCAGTATTGGCCTAACGTGGAGTGCCAAGAATGGACCGAAATAGGGGGAAACATTTGTGGCCTCTCCATGTATTATATTATATTACACTTTCGTTGTATACTGTATAGCCTGACGGACTTATTGCTATGTGACAATATCTTCCAACTAACCAAAAAGCCGTTTAAAAAGTCAAATGAAAACTAGGCTGGAACCCTTTTTTTTCAATCTGGATTCTAGCGGGAATGGAATCCGCAGCTACCGTGTTAGAAGATATGTGTCTTATCAACTAGGCCACGGAGGTCGCCCTGCTTTGTGCCTAGAACACGACACGAAAATGATATAATACTTAGTTGTTACTTAGTTTACGTTTAAAATAGTATAAAAATAAAATAACTTGTTTTTTATCTTTTTTTACTGTCTACTGTCTAACTGCATAAAATACATAAGATAAGACCTTAATGAATGTGACGCAAAAATTAAGACATAATTTTGATAATTTCATGTGTTTACATTTTGAAATAGCCAAAAACGCTAAATTAGAGATGAACGCACAATCTATGATATTTATTCGTGGTGTGAATTAAAAATAATAACCCTTTGGAGGGTTCGGCTTAAAAAAGGAACAATCAAATGGAGGTTGAAAAGATCACAAAAATTTGAACAAATTATACCGAAACCTTAAACAAAGTGAGTATTTATTTCGGAGTATGGTGGCATATTGTGCTCAATATTATGTTCAGAAATCATATAAACCATATCATACTATCCATAGATTAAAATAAAAAATACAAGCGTTGTTAAAATATATGTACAATAACATCCTAACATCTTAGACAAAATTTGAACTATAAGAAAAAAATATTCTGTATGTAGTTAAAAAGAACTAGCCTGCAATTTTTTATGACCGTGCTTTTTTTAATTTTTTATTGCCATGAGGCAATCTCTTCCAACCGACCAGAAAGATGTTTTAATGGGCCCTAAGTGAAAACCAGACTGGAATTACATTAAAAAAAATCTGGATTCCAGCGGGGATCGCACCCGCAGCCTCCGGATCGGCAGACAAGCGTCTTACCACCAGGCCACGGAGGTCCTTTTTGGGAAGACTTGTCGAAATTTGTGTGTACATATGAAAACCACACAATTTACACTCCACCCAAAGCTGAATGTGTTTCTTCCACATATCGGTTGATCTAAAAAAGTTTTTTTGTAATTCGTCTTCCCTAGGTAAGTTTTCTACGGTTTTCTTACCAAATATGTTTTCCAAACGTATGCAAATGCGGACAATCACCCAATATAATGGCCGCAGTCGCCATCTTATACTTATACTCAATTTTTTTTTGTAATATTGTTAATCTTACAACAATATTGGGTTCGATTCTCGATTTAGTGCCTTAGAGAAGTCTGCTCTGTAAACGTCACTATCTAAAATGTGTTTTTATTATTATTATTCTGTGACAGTTCAATAAAAAAATACTAAAGTCAATATGAAATGTGTTTAAGTATTTTACAAAACAGAAATGAGAATTTACGAACAAAGCGTCTACGTTGATACAGAGATATTTAGAGAAGATTACAATTGGTCGATGCTAATCAAACTTTGTGAACTACCTCGGACGTCAAACTGGGAAAATCGATGTTGTGCCACGTTACCTAAAGTCAAGCAATACTTTTCACGGGAAAACGTCGATTTTCCCAGCTTGATGGCCAAGGAAATTTAGCAAGTTTAATTTGAACACACAGTTGCGTCCCCAAGAAACTTGGATTTTTTTAGAAATGGTATGTTAGATAGTGGATTTAGTTTTGTCCCTTTTGTCATTCTGCGAGAGATCATAGTGATAGTTTTCTCTCAACTGATAGTTGTGTGGTCAAGTGCCTCATTTGAAAGAAAATGTGAATTTATTGGAAGTTTTCCGATAGAGCTTTCAGTGTATCTATACAGTTAAATGGTCTACATGCAGAGCACTGATTAAAGTATAGTAGAACGGCTTTCAGAAATAGAAAGAAAACCGTCAATTATTCAATTATAAAAATGGAGTCGTATACAATATAACAATGCGTTCAAATTGAGAATTATTGTATCTATTATAATCTTCGGAAACGGTGATGTTAATTGGTCACCAAGATCATGTGATCTGACACCGTTGGACTATTTTATCTGGGGTTACGTGAAAATCCAGGTCTATAAGAATGACCCCCGATCAATTCCTGAGCTGAAGGACGAAATTATTCGCGTTATTGGTGAGTTAGAACCGCAATTATGCAAAAATGTCATCGAAAATTTTGACAAAAGAGTGGACATCTGTGGAGCTGCAAGAGGTGGACATTTGGCGGATATTGTTTATCATGTTTAAATGGCATGCGTTATACTTCAATGACCAATAAAAAGTTTTTTGAAATCAAAGCAAATTGTATGTTTTATTCAAGAGTTAAAAAAATCGCTTATTAAAAAAACCGCTCAATTTGAAAGACCCTGTATTACACATTCGTTGAATACATCACAACCTGCCGAATTTATTGTCATGTGATGTTAAGTGAAAACCATAAAAGATGTTAAGTGAAAACCAGGCTGAAACTTTTGTTACGAAAATTGGATGCCAACGAGAATCGAACCCGCAACCCCCGGATCGGGAAACAGGCATCTTGCCAACTAGAACACGGAGGTCGGTCGGAGAAGATCATCATTACAAATCTTGACGTAGAAGTTCGAATCAACAGTAGAAGTTCTCATCAAAAGATGAAGAAGGCTAAATAATAACACAAAAAGGCATCAAATTAGATTTAAGAGGAAAATTAGTCTTGTAACCGAGGTTTAAGAATTCGTTTTCCAATGGTGTACAAAAAGGGTCGTCCATTTTTTTCACATCCAGGTTACATACATGCATATAAGGAAATTGCCTCATGGCAATGTGTCCGCCAGTTTGTCCTGTACATAACAAAGTATTGCAGTATGTAGCACTAAGTACATCAATATTACATTACACCTTCACATATCAAAATAACATTTCGAATATTGTTCAATAAATTAATAACTCTGGTCAGACTTTCCACTTCGTTCTAGTTTTATAAAAAAATGTGTTTTTTACGGTATTTTATATTTAATTTTGATGATGGCGTATCCTCGTTTATAACGTCGTGAAGCATTCAGTCGAAAAAAACTCAAAAAATATAAAGCAACAATCGACAATGAACGAAACAACCGTGGTTTAAGACTTTTTGTAGTCAAAAAGGAATTTCACAAAACTGTTTTCTCTTTTTAAATCTTGAATTGACTTTCGAAGTATACGAATATTCGTTAGCTGTGTGAAAGAGATTTATTCATATATAGTATAAAAAAAATATTGTAAAATGTCTATCAAAAGGACACAGATTATTTTCTTATTTGTTTTATCGATAGGTTTGCTGTCCCGATGTCTCAATCCATTTTTTACTATTATTGATGACTGATCAACCCACAAAATTGATTAAATGTAAGCGATTACAGATAAATAATTTGACGATTTTTTTTGCTTAGCTAAAAAGTTATAGTTAATAGTTTGATTCAATAAGTTTTTTCAATTATTCTTAGGTTTTTAATTGATAAAAATAGGAAAAACAAAATAAACGTCTATACAGGCTGTCGTATGATGTTATTGTACTGTTTTTTTTAATAATCTATTATTTAGTTTATAAATCTCATTCAATATAAATTAAGGTCCATAGTTAATGGTTTTCAATTATCTTTATTTTTGAGGTGCTCTGAAATAACCCCCTCCTACTGTGAAAAATTAATCATGAATATTTGAAAATATTTATTTTTAGGCATTTTAGAATTATATTTACGCTGCATTAATTTTCCTGATACGTGGTTTTAAATAATATCTTAAAATGATTTACTATTTTTCTGATAGACGATAACATTTCAGGTCACAGTTTTCGATTATTTTGTACGAGAGTTAAACATTGTTCAAACATCAGCAGGATGGGCAAGTTTAAAGTAAGGCTGCTGAAAATCATTTTTACATAATATAAAAAGGGACTGACTATTCACAAGAAATTGAAGAAAACTGTGCCATAGTAAATTGGTCAATTTTAATATTTCAAACACTTGTGTTGCACAAAGGATGGAAAAATCAATCAAAACACCATGGAAACAGAGGAATACTGTACACGAACTTAACACAAACCGTCAACGATTTAAGACGTTTCACTGGATTTAAATCAATGTTTCGTTAATTAACACCTAATTAAATATTTCATATAAAACTTTGCAAAAATTTTATGGAAAAGAAAAACACACGTAGAACGTTTTTTTTCCCTGGACATTACTAAATCTACAATTATATAAAATACATACCCCATAAACCAGTCGACAGTATCCCTTAAGTATTCTGGTAGGCGCTCCAGCTTGACGAATATTAATGTTTCCTTGAAATTCGCAAAAATAATTCGGGAAATCAATCCCAAGATCACCTGCTGTAACTGTCAATATATATGTATCACCAAGTCCGTCAAATCAAAATACACTTCACTCTTACTTAACAAACAATTTAAAACCTGAAAGCACAAAAATCATCAATATTTATTAACGTCAACGCACAACAAATCGCGGAGACGAATTCATATATAATTTACATTTCATAATAGATTTAACGCCGCGCATTGCCGTTCAGAGGCTAGCAGCTGAGCGAAAATTCGCCATCTTCAAGAATCACAAGAAATGTTGTCATATTTATGGCAACAATTGACATCTACGCTTTCAAACTGATATTTAGTTCCTACCCATGTATAACATTTTTAATATAATTTTTTTTAATCCAGAAAAAATATATATATTTCATCTTATTAATTAATTTAAAAGTTTGATAAATATTTTTGTTTGAATTATAAATATTAATTGTTTTTCAACAATACAAAGCTGAGGTGAGTTTATCATATCTCATCAATAAATTATGTGTGAAGTGAATCATTTTTTTTTCAAGAATTGCAATTATTTTTTATCATTGCGTATTTTTTATATAATAAATTTTAAAATTTAGACTGGAATAAAAGTGAACTATGATTACAACACGAACTTTCTTCATGCTGGACATATAATGATCATATAATCAAAGATCTTGCATACATTTTTTCTGAAGGATTAAATAATCATTTTTATGTTAAACAACAAAATAAAACACAAAAATTTGGATATTAATAAATTATCGTAGTGTATGAAAGGAGAAGAAACCTAAACCTTATGACGTTCTCTTAAGGTAACAATTAAAACTAAATAAATAATAATTTTTGGAATAATAATTGATCGTTTGGTTTAGATTTATCTAATTTAGGTTCCAAATAACAAATAACATTAATATCTAATGAATTTTTCAAGGTAATATTATATTATTTGTTCACGGACATTATTTAAAGACAGAAAAAAGGATTTATCTACATATTCGCAATTTGTTCAAAGGTTTGGATCATAATATTTTGCAATATGTTTAGTTCTGCAGATCACATTTGATTTAATGTATGTACACCGAATATAGCATAATGTGTAATATTGCAGAAATATAAAAACCGTAAGTTTTTAAATTTTTTATGTGTTGCATGAAAATGTCCGGTTTCATCTTTCAGCAAGGCGAGGATGCAATATATAAATATAATATGAGTATAATGCGTCAAATCGGCGGTCATAATTTGGTATTTTAGGTATCATTTCATTTTTTGACATACATGTAAACATTTAGATTTTTCAAAATACTTTTTTAATGCATGTTCTTCAATTGTTTATAGTAATGTGTAAATATTATTGCGCTAGAAATGTTTGTTGCCGGAGTCAGAGATGTCGAATTGACATTTGTTGACTTTCTACCGCCTTGTAGCTTAGGGACTCGAAATTTTTTATATGTATTGCTTTACTTATTTTCTTGACTTTATGGCCCTATAGTTCAATACATTTTCATTCAATTTTAAGGAAAATTGATTAGTAAAATTATTTACTTTTTTAAATTTATTGTACGATCAAAATAAAAAATCTATTGAAAGTGTTGTTGGGTGAATTTTGTTTTTTATTTTCTAGACTATAAGTACTAAGAGTTTGATTGTTAAAAAAACCTCAAACTAAACCAAAATTTATTTTAAAACAAAGCATATTTTTCTTAAATTATAATCATTTTCATCTAACATTAATACTGGCGCCATAATGAAATGACTCGATACATATTATTTATGTACTGCCCTGTCAGTTTTTATTAGCTTCACGAGTGTTTTCAAAGTACATATACTACGTCAATCTACATCAATTCATTATTACTACATATCCATCCATTGTCATTTCGTTTACTTTATTTGCTCTATCACTATCTCAAATTTAGTTCTTGTTCGATTTTGATCTAAGTATTTCACTTTTAGTCAAATCTTGTTAGATCGAGCATGCCATGCTTCATTCTTTTTTTATGTTTTTGAAAGCGCTTGAATGGAACTTTTCGTCATCGATCATATCTCATATGGTTTTGATATTTTTTTATTTTACTTACACGAATTAATAATGCACAACGATCTTTAAGTACAAACTTTTTGACTATGCCAAATATTTTTATTTCTATTGTCTCTGTTTAGCACGCTGAAGCTGTCATTTGACAATCGACAAAATCGTGGGTAGTGGCCTGTTGCGATTTGGTATAATTTCTGATTTCTATTAAAGTATTACGAAAAGAACATGTTTCGATTGCCATTAGGTGAAAGGATTGATCCCGCTGAAGAAAAAAGAAAAGTTCGGGAAAATACGATACAAAATGTCGTTCTTTTCGCGTTTCTTGTTGGAGCTATTAAAATAGGTAAGAGGTTAACATTTTTCTAACAATAAAATATGAATATTTCAATGTAATCGTTGATAGTGTTTACATTTTGAATATAATTTATATCAGGTGCCGAAATGTGATATTTTGTAACAAATAGATTTTTACTTTTTGAGTAAATTTTTTTACTTAAAATTTAGCTTGTAACAGTAGTTCTTTGTTTCGTCACAGTTACCACAGGTTCTAGGAATTTCATTTTACCAATAAATTGATTGATTTTTACATCCTGAATTCCAAAATACAATATTACATTGATGCACGACATCATTTTCAATATTCTTGTACTACTCTTTCTTTTTTTTTTTTACATCCTTTTTGGGACATCTAGAGAGGATAGATTTTCATATATTTAATCTTCATTTCAATATATAAGATGTTCGCTCCTTCATTTTAGTGATTCTAAGGTGCATCTTAATCCCACCAATAGAAAAAAGAACTTTGGTTTCAAGATTAAAACTTTAGTTTACTAACAACAATAGTATTTATCAGTAGGTGTGTTTCATCACTTTCTTTTGAATCATATCAGAGTTTGATTCTTCTGAGCCGTCCATATCTGCATCTAAATTAATATTATTTCAATGCTTCACATTTAGAGCCTGATTTTTCTGAGTCGTTGTTATCTTCATTATCCCACAATATATAGAGAGTATTGGTGATGTAAAAGTTTTTAAATTAGTGGTTCACTGTTTTTTCTGGAACTTGCTTCTAAATCGTTGATACCTATTCTGCCAATTTTGATGTTGACACATTCTTGGTTTTTCTGAAAGATGTCAGTAGAAGGTTATCAGTCGACAGCCAGGATTCATATTCTTGATAAAGGTACACACATGGTGTTATATGCCAAGCGTGGGAAATTTTTCAAAATAAACTGTTATTATGAGACACTCCATTGTTAGCGACGTTTATATGGGGAAAAGAGTGCATCTTAGAATTGAAGAAACAGTATATAATGATCAATATATACATAACCTTGGCAAGTTTATTGCTTTTAAGGAAAAATATACAGTAACATACTGAAACAATACTTGAAGTTTTAAACATCTGTTCTAATAATTCATAAAAATATTCATTCTTATTATAATATATATTCTTTTTTGTCTTTTTACACTGTCAATAACCTGAATAATGTAAAGTGGTTTCTCAACATGTAATATAATTTATATTTTTCATTATATAATAACAATATTTTTGTTACTCCAATGAAAAGCTATCCTTATCCAAAAACAATATCTACAGCACAAATTGTTGGATTTTCATACATGCCGATTTTTTCAGCATGAGAATGTCTGAGTTTTACCTTCATTATTTTGTTTGCATAAATTTGCAGCTATTCACTGTCAAACATTTCCCGTGTACAGTATTTTTTTTTCCAGTTTTGCCTTCTTGGATCTTAGATCTGAATGCTACCCTTCAATAATCAATCAATACCCTTGCAATTTATTTTATAATGCTGCATGTCGCATACTTTTTTGCCCGTTGAACAATATTTGTCGATGTAGCGGCCTAGTGATTAGCATGTAGCCGTTGGATTTATTTTCAGGCCTTTTTTATCTGAATTTATTGTGATACTTGCGCTTAGTAAGTGTTAAATATAAGCCATTGTTTTTTTTAAATATCTTAAGATAGTGGTATAATATTTGAGACTAATATAATTCACTGGTACTTGGCTATGATTCTCATGTTGTCAGCATCAAGGTGTTTTAAGTTCATCTCTTTACACAGTGTTTAATCTCGTTCTTCCGGCTTTGTCTGAGGATAGGAGCAATTAATTAGCTGCAGAAATGAGTTTTTCCCAGAATTCCTGCATTAAGTTTGAATACTTTTAACTACATTCCATTATAAGAGTAACTTTTTACTTAAGTTATACTATCTTCCAATCCCTTGACTATCCATCCCTCTATCATTCCTCAGAGGTGTTTTGTTTTCTTACAAATAATAATAAAACGTAAACTCAGTCATGGATGCAAATCTTTTTATTGGCTGTAATCAATAAACCTACCAACTGAAATTGGTAATAAAGATAAATGAAAAAGGATTATTAAAAAACAGAACAGAGAAAAGTTTATTTTGGTTATTTAAATAATTTTGTTATTTGACAAATTAATACTTTATTTACAAATAAAAATATGTCTATAACTCTTCTAAATACTATTGTTTATATGAACTTAAAATAACTAATCGAAAATCTTCACGATTAAATTTTTTTAAATTAAAGAAATTATGAAAAAATCAGAGACTTAAATTATTCTTGTATGTATTTGGGAATACTAGCTATATTTTGCTTGACAAGCTCTGACTTATTTGGTAAAACACTTATCTTTCACCTGGTGATTTAACCCTTTGTAATCCTTTATTATTATTTTTTACCTACCACCAACTCCTTAATTAATTTACAAAATAGATTAAAAAAAGGGGTCTCAATAAAGTGTTGTATTGGAACCGTATAGAGTGCGTAATTATTATTATTTTTGTTTATATTAAGTAGTAAAGTAGTAATTAAATGAAAATGTATATACTCCACAAATTTATTTACTAGAATTATTTATAATTTTTCAAAGTATGGTACTTTTTAAAACATTCTGGATGAAGGCCGGGCTTCTATCACAAGTATCACAATAAAACGTAGTTTATTTTCTCCTTTGACCTTCGATTGGAACATACCATACAGTCCTTGTTGTTATGGGTAAAAATAAAATTACTCTTCCAAACGCTGGATAGTATCATCTGTGGACAATCGGCCCGGTTTTTGTATCGGTGCACGAATGTCTCCGATTAGACTCATCAATAATTTGTTTCAAAAATTTTTGTGATATTCTTTGCATATTTTCCTTCGTAGCATATTTATTGAATAAAATGTATGAATTCACATTACATCATAAAAAACACGAAACATCACAAAAAACACTAAATATTTTTTTCTAAGACGTACCACACTTCCTTTCGAGGACACAGGCACTTCACTACTGATAATAGTAGTATAGGTGCTTGAATCATATTTCCAACTACCTGCAAACATTATAAAAGTATCCCTTGGACCTTGAATTCGTGGAATACCGCTATGTCTATTGTTAATTACTGCGCACTACAAATTACTCTCTTGGTCCTATTACAATAATAATAATCATAACAATGTAAAACTGCATAGAAAATCTGAATATGACAAATTCAGTCCCTTTTTAAGTATTACAAAGTATTTGAAAGAAAAAAAAATCAGATTTTATAATTTTAAGTTATTTTAGAAATAGCGTCGTATAATGTTGAGTCTAGCTCGACATAGGAGTTGGCGTAAGAAATACGATGTCGAGCCACACTCGACATAGGAGTGCAAAGGGTTAAAAGATCAATTATGAATCATACATACATACCATCACTTTTTTTCCCTGTTGGAGTAAGCAAAGAGGACAGAGTGCGAGACTTTCCTATTGCTATACAAAATTTACGCCTACATTCATAAAACTTTATATACAACTACGATTTCTCTGACTATATATTTCCTTTCCTTCTTTCAAGATATACACAATCATACCATAAACAAATAATAATAAAGATTAATTGTTTGTCAATGATGTTATTGTTATCTCTAGGATTATATTTACCAACATTTACAATCAAATAAAGTGAGTTGTGTGTCAACTCTAGTAGCTCTAAACTCGAAGACTCTTCCAGGATGAAAGAGAATATTAATTAAATTATGGAAATATTTAAATAATAAAATGTTCACATTACGAAAAAAAGACATTTTGACAAGCTAATAAAAAAATATAAAGGAATGAATATCTTCATTATTTTTCAGTCACAATTTCATTTACTTGCAAGGTTGTTTTTAAACCATACTTAAGTCTAAAAAACTATCGACATATGTTTTCAATAAAAGGCCATGAACTTTTTCTGGCAAATCCAATCAATCTCTTATCCTTTAAATTGCCACGTTCAAATTGATTCTTAATATTTTTGTATCCATGATTGTTAAAAAAAAATATTTATTTTATAATAATTTTAACTACCGTTCATGTCATTTAAATTATTACACTAAAGTAAGTGTATAGAGAAAATATGAAATCATGTATGTGGTGATGTTTTTTTATGAATAGTAATGATTTTCTTCACAATTCATGTTTGAAACACTTATCTTGTTTCATTTTGAAAAAAACAAATAGGACTGGGTTTCTATTTGATTCTGGTAATACCTTAACCTCTCGAGTAGTAAGATATTTTAAAAATTTTAAAACATCGTTTGTTCAGTTGGTAAAACATGTAACTAGCCGATAAATTATTTAATTGTGTGGTATCATAAATAGATGTCATTGGTACTCCAAATCCTGACATAATCTGGAAATATTCGAGAAATAATCACTGCGCCCCAACTGCGGGGCCAAACGCTATCTGACTCAGTATTTCATGGCCCCACGGTTGGGGTGGTACGCACGGAGAGGTTAAGTTGCTCGCGATCCTCCTTCGGGTCGACAATGAGCTGATCATGGTAGTAGGCCCACAAACGGAGAGATAGCTTGCAAGCATTTTTTTCTGATGGTGTGTCAAGTCAAATTGTTTGGCTGCTGCCTGCTTCCTTTCTGTCGCCATTTATTAATCATTTTAAAGTTCACACATACAAGCTCGTGGTATGATTGCGGTCTAAGAATCCAGCTGATGAGGCTGCATTTATTTAAATTGCAATATGTGCAAATGTTGTTGAAAGATCTTGTTTCTTGCAGCAAATTTCTCTCTTGAAAACATGCTTCATAGATAGCATAATTTCTCAACTTTCTTTATCTTTCATTGTTCATCCCGTACATTACAACTACTAAAGTCACCTTTTTTCGACAATCACAATTACACTTTTTTTCTAAACACTGCATACATACTTTCAACTTATACAGCAGCAATAGTACTTTAATGCCCCCTCTTTCTCGACAAATATTTTTTTGTTGAAGAAATGACCATATATGTACAAAAAGAACCCAATCTGCAATTGACCTGTTTCGAGATAATGGAGAAAATGTTTCACAGTTTGTATAGATTTGTAGGGAATTATTTTTAAGATGAAATTCACATTTTACTAGCTTGCATATATACATACCATCACACCATTTTTCTGTCGGGGTAGGCAGAGGTCAGAGTGCCAGAATTTCCTATCTAGACACATCCTTTGTCTCTTCTACATCCATACAACTCCTATGATTTCTCAGACTTTTCAATCCCTCCTTAATATCATTCACTTGATCCAACCATACTTTCCTTGGTCTTCGTCTACCATGCCTTCCACTCACATATTAGATTAAGATATGTTTATTTAATATTTCGAATTATATTTCAATTGCTTTTGGATTTATCCAATTGTTTAAATAACTTAAATCCACTGACTAATTATTTTTACAATTAACTTATACATTTGAAACCTTGTTCATAAGAAAACAAAAATGTAGCCATATTGAAAACTTTTCAACTACAATATTTTTTTACCAGTCACAGATAAAGATTTGTCATTTGCTGATCTCGCCGCTTGGCTAAACTGTTGTGGATTTGTGAAGTTTCCGGACTCTATATTTCTATGGTCTTTGATGATAACTTGCATATATAATACTTCTTTACATTTGGAAACTTTTTTATATTCTCTTCCAAATTTGTAGCATGCTTTGTGAATTAATGAATTCTATGTGTACTCTAATCTGCTATTCTATTATCAAGAAGCACTATATTAAAAAAAAAAAAAAAGGTCAAATTTATAAATAGTTTTTTTATTTCTATCCAATACAGATAAAAGTAACAAAACAAATCCTTTTAAATCATTTTAGGTGTTGTCAAAATTTTATTTATTCATATTTCAAATAGATTGAACTAATATTGTTTTTTTCTCTTTGTTTCAGCTCCATATTTCTTGGAAACTTTTGATTTAGTTTAATTAAGTAGATAATGTTTTAATATTATATAAAGGTTATGCAATAAAACACAGTTATAATAAATTACACCAAGGCTTTTAATATTTTGATTCCAAATACAAGTAATATATTCAGAGATTAAATCCTTTTCCTAGAGCTTCCAATCCCAATATATATATTTATAATGATCACATACTGAAGACAGGGCACAACATACTAATATATATATATTTATAAGTTACAAGTATTTTTTAGAATATAATATTAATTGGCATTTTTATAGAAAATATGGAACGTGAAGTAAATTAATTATAGCCCTCCAAATATGTTAACAAAAGAAAATGGATACTGAAAATTATGAATGAATTTAATGAATGAATAATTCAATTCTTGATCAAGATTACTTTATATGTATAATTAAACAAAACATGTTACTGTACAGAAGCTCGAAGTCGAGTGGAAAATATGCTTTTATGGTAAATATAAATCAAAAATTAAAAACAAATACATACTAAAATATATTCCACAAAGTATCAAAATATATTAAAAAGGTATACACAGAAAGATTATAAGATATATTATGAGGTACACCTTAACAAAATGAAAGCTATTCTGTTCTATACGACTTTTAAATAAAAAATCTAAAGGCTGGGAACCTAATATTTATTTCTATAAAGATTTCTCTAAAGAGCCGCTTACTTTGATAAGTTCATATGAGTTTTCCAAAATCAGTTAAGATAGTGTTCCTATCTGCAGAAGGATTCTGTTTGCGAGTGTGGGAGCAGATGAGTATATATCTATCGGTCTCCACTTTAAAATTTACCTTAATAGTAGATGTTAAAAATTAGCTATTTCTCTATGTCTATCTACATATTTGAGTGAAGACAATATGGCAGGAGCCAGGATATGCTATTTTAGTCTAACCAGTCATACTGAGACTCCTGTCACACTACTCATCAATGTTCAGCTTGTAGTAATAACCGTTCATTAGAAATATATGTGTATTGAACTAACTATATGTGATTTACAACATTCATCTGTCATGTATACAACCTAATATTCATATCCGACATTCGAACAACACATATTTGCCACTCCTTAGATCAGTCAATGACAACTTAAATTCATATCACATGTAAAACTGCTACTAAAATTACAAAAGTATAAGATCTAATATGAAAATCTCAATTTGCTGTTTGACTTGTTTCCGTAGCTTAAACATCGTAGATGTATAAGAAATCAATGACCATTATCGCATAAATATGCGAGCAATTCATTTTGGTTACAAATACTTGATTTTAAAAAATGTTTCAAGAAAGGCAGTTTACATGTATCAGAATTCAACATTACAAGTATAAAAAAGACTCAATAATTACATGACATGTTGATCTGGTCAAATAGTAATTTTAATTATTAAAACTATCTTTAAGTTTCCGTTGAGTGATCAATTTGGTTGGCAATTAAACTTACAATTTAATAATTGAAGATTTTATTGAAAAATAACTTATTTAATTTCGAAGGGTTTTAATGACATGCAATTGAATAAACCAATAAAATAAGCTTGATTGGTAAAATTATTTTAGACACCTCCTTTAATTCATTTTTCAATATTGAATATTATTTCGTTAATTATTCCACAGGAAAGAGATGTAATGTATTTGGAAAATAAAACTAAGTAACGAATAGATGGAAGTAAAACTTCTGGTCATTCAATGGTTACATTTCTATTCTGTTAAAATACCTTATTGCTCCATGTAAGGCATTACAAAAGAAAGCATAATTGATCATATATTCTGCTAACATTAAATTAGTAGGTACATTAATAATTCATCGTTAGGTGTGCTAGTGTCAGGTTTTATTATTATTCAAGATTTCAAATTATTTTACACATTTCCATAGTTCTAAATCCATTAAGTTCACAAATTGATAAACACTTGAAGGAAATATGAAACTGTATAAATGGGTTTTTATTTTAAAACATGTATTATTTCACATTTAAAATTCATAATCAGATAATTAAGTGCAGTTAGGAATTTATTTAGTTTATCACGAGAACTTTCATGGGCCCGATCAACACAACGTTTTTTGGACTATTAATTAAACAATAAATTATTTGAAATTTTGGAGGATATTTCATTTAATAGAAAAAAATATCCTATAATAATATAGAATAAAAAAACCCATGTTAATTCGACCCATACATTATTTTTTTGGCAGTGATTTTTACGCTACACATGTAATAATTTCATAAAAATTCGTAAACCAATATTTCACAAAACTGATTAAATTATGGACTTTATTATTTATTAAAAACGTATTTTTATTTTTAAAAAAAATTAAAAGTTGGCTTGAAATTATTAAAAATTTTAACACACCCCGAACTTTATTTTTTTTACGTAACGAAAACCGTTCTTTAATGGTGGCCAGTGGTTTTATTTAGATGAAGAGAACACTTATTTTTCAGTCTCGTCTGAATCTGAAACACTTTCTGCTTCTTGCAACCAAATTAGCCAACTGTTGACCTGGAACAGTGCTTGTCCTTTTCCAGGATACGTGTCTGTAATGTCTTCCTTCCACATGAAGAATGCATCTTCTTCACATATTGCCTTATCATACAAGGCATCAAACCACCTTAGCAACATCCCTGCAAACAAACAAACAAACATTGAATTATTTACTTTCAAGAGTAAACCAATGCGCGAGATTCAAATATTGTTAGCTAATATTCCTTGATCAATTCAAGTTGAAAAACTTTTATTTTATATAAAACTACCAGTTTTTTTATAAGCAATAATATTTAATATATTGACAATAACAAATCAAATGTTTACACTGTGCAAGTCACATATCAAGTAATATTTTGAAATTAAACATAAAACACCAAAAAATACCGATATTTAATAAAACCATGGTTTACACCCTTTATGTAAAAACAATGTGCATAAAGGGTGTAACAACTTTTTTATATATTTATTCTCAATTATATTGACTCGGTTTAAAAACCAGTAAAAAATATATTTTTTTAATGTTTATTAAATTTTACATTGATATCATCAACTTTCATGCCGCACAAACATTTAAAATAACAAATTTCTTACAAAATGTCACAACGACATAGCGACCTTTCAAAAAGCATAGAGGAAAGTAGCAATACCTTTGGGGAAGCCAAGTGAGTAGCAGTAGACCTGCAGGGAATGGATAGCCATGAGCTGCAGCTGCAGATTGTGTCTGAGGAAGGAACGCAGCACGGGGGTGTACTGCTCCAGCAGAACGCGCTCCTTTTCCAGCAAGGACTTGTCAGGCGGGTTAGTAACCGCTACACCAGGTGTCATAGTCGACTCCTTCATAAATAAAAAGATCTATTTAGACATGTTATATAAAATGTGGCGTATCATTTTATCACATCGGAAATCATCACATTGATCGGAAACTTTTGGACCTTACTATGTATAAGGTGATAATAATAAAAAATGTCCATTTTTGCCGAACAAACAAGTCATGTCAATTTTGTTGTTACATATTTGTGTTTTATTTCTGATTCCAGGATTATAATGGTATATTGAAAATTACCATACAGGCCAAAAAGAATTATTCAGTAAGCCATATGGTAGAAACCACTGGAGGTTCTTGAAGGCCACCAAGGTTGATAAAATAAGCTGTGCGATAATTACCTGGGTGATGTATTTGATCAACACAGTAACAAGGGCATTGATGAAGCCTGGATCTGTGTGGCACGATGGGTCCAGGTTCTCTTTGATCCACTTGTAGAACTGGTTAGGGTTGGGATCCGCCTGCAGCTGCTTGGAAAGCTCAGCCTGAATACGAAGTAGAGGGAAAAGGAAGGAGAGTCCACGCTCCTCCAGTATCTCGGCTAGCCTCTCTTTGGTGCGCTCGCTTGCTGGTAATAGCGACATGAGATTCACCTGAAATGGACAGTTCATAAAATAATGACAATATATAGGTCATAAATCTGTTTCCCAACCAAAAGCCACTACCTCAAGAAAGATACAATTAAGTCATAGGAAATTGAAAAGGGATCCAATTTGTGAAAGAATGTTATATACTAAATAGTAATAGCCAATGCAGAAAATCATCTCAACATACAACAGGTCTCAATGTGAGTGTTTTATCAGCAGTCTGATCTTGCACACAGGTCAGCAATGTATGTCAGAGCAGCTCCATGCATTAAACAAGTCTTATAAATACTCCTTTCATGACTCGGTAACCAATACAGATGATATTCATGCGAGAAGTAATATGGCAAAAAGACACTGAATACCATTTGAGTGAATGATTTTCGTCTTCAGCTTCAGTATTAAGCTTATAAAATTATTGAACTATTTGAATCTATCTCAATCTTTAAATTATTTATATGAAATGAAAAGATTAAAAAGACAATAAAAGAAAAATGGTAAGAGGTAGACAGCGGTTGCAAAAATGGTAAGAGGTAGACAGCGGTTGCAAAAATGGTTATTGGATCAATCAATTAGTATCTCAACTGACTCTGTCATATCGTTTGTGGGCTGGTAGTACAGAATGTATATCATTGAACAAAAAAAATATTGACAGCGCAGGAAGTTACGAGTTTTCGAAGTAAAATGCGAAATTTGTTTTAGCTTCATGATATGAAAGTAAGTTGTGGAAATTTTCATTTGATTGATTTAATTTTGCAACCTTATTCAATTATTAGGGAGATACGTCTCAAACCTCTTGATTTTTCAAATGGCATTTAGTCAATCTGGAATATGGCTCGTATTAAGAATATTCAAAACAAACTGGCAAATAATAAAAAAATATTAATAATCATACTGTACCTTACTATTGTTGTACATCTCAGTGAGAGTTTGTTTGCCTAGTGTCTTATTCATTTGTTGCAGAACAAGAAGGAATAGTGGATAATGTGCACCGTTTTCAGTGAGTGATGCAATTTCAGCTAGAGTAGTGAGGCCCTGAAATAAAGTGAAAGTATAACTACTTAGAAAATAATATACTTGTGTATTACACTCTCATTGTATACAGTAAAACCTGGAAGATATTGCCATGTGACAATTTCTATTAATAATCCAGAATGATGTTCAAGAGGCTTAGATATTAAAAAACCATGCTAAAACCCTTTTTGCAAAAATCAGATATCAATGGCAATCGAACCCACAGATCCTAGATTGGAAGACAGGCATCTTACCAACTGGAGGAGGCATCTTACCAACTGGCCACGGAGATAGTCGATATTTCAAGTTCCCTAAAATTTACGAGTTAATAAATGTTGAAACCAAGATATTTATTAATATTTTAAATAAATTTGAATCTTTGCATACTTATAGTAACTTGCATATTTTTTATTCTAACTGCAGTGATTCTTATTTATCCATAAAATTAATAATCCAGAAGGCACAAAACACTCACCAAGGTGAATCTCCTTAATTAGATTATAAAAACAAAATGCTGTAAAATACACTTAAAGCAAAAGAGTTCAGATCAAATAATCTTACTTGCTGCATTGAATTGGTGAGGAGTTGAGCAACAGCTGTGCCGATCCTGGGCGTGGATGCCTCTCGTTGAGATATCACTTGAGCTAGAGATCTTATGCCTTCGTTGCACACTGCTGTTGTGAGTAATGAATCCTTCTTCAATGCAACTAATAAGCCAACACATTTCTCGGATTGTTCATCTGAAAAAAAAAAAATAATAATAATTGACAAATAACATGAACCTATTCAATTTAAGGACATCAACTTTTGGTTTTTGTTATCAGCCAGAAAAATAGTATTAAGCTCACTTCCAGCTAGAGACCAAAGTTCATTTTCCGCAAGACTCTTAAAACACTTACGTCACTTACCCTATTGCATTGGCTTGCAAGACTTTCCAGTATACTGATAATTTTGTTTGCTTATATAATTTTTTTTGCTTATATTTACAAAAAATTTTGTTTGCTTATATTTACAAAAAACAATAAAAGCCTTGTATGAAAAATTACATTTAAGTATTTTTTTAGTTTCAGTCCAATTCTAATTTGTTCTTTCACCCTTGTCCATAGAGTTGGGTGTGGTCCTTCCTCCAGAACCAAGGTCTCTTACTAGGTAGAGTCAAGTTACATAACAAGCGCCTTTATCTGACTATTCCACCTCTTCCTTAGTCTCATTTTGGTCTGACTCCAGCAAGTCTAGTAGAACAATTATGTTCAGTAACAAAGTGAAGAAATGAGTTTCTCAGGGCATTGTTGAATCTGAGTGTCATCGCATATTGATACAGAAATAGTGGTGAAGATCTTATTATCCATAGGTTGTTGAGTTGAAATACTGAATTCTTAATGGTTATGCATCATATAACACATCGATCAACAAGTCCCGGGACTAAACATCAGATGGCGCCTCTAATAACAAATCCATACCATTCTCAGTTAGTACCAACCTTTAGAAGTTACGTGTCCAACTTTCATGACATTCCGACATTGTGTCAAGTTACAGTGGTTTTAGTGACGCTACTTTTGCTATTTTCAAAACGATGGAAAAAACCGAATTTCGTGTGTTGATAAAACATTGCTTTTTAATGGGAAAAAAATACCGTTCAAACTCAGCGATGGCTTGAAAAGTGTTATCCGGGCTCTACTCCGTCGAAAACAACCATTTGTCTGTGGTATGCTGATTTCAAACGCAGTTGTACAGCCATAAATCGTGATGGAAAATCGCAAAGTCAAGTTGCGTGAGATAGCTGACATCCTGAAGATATCATTTGGTAGTGTTTACACTATTTCGCATGAACATTTATTTGGTCAAGAAACCGCTTTTTTCGAAATGGGTGCCGCGTTTGCTCACAATAGAACAACGCATTGATGATTCAGAGCGCTGTTTGGCACTGTTTACGCGAAATAAACAGGAGTTTCTGAGTCGGTATGTGACAATGGATTAAACTTGGATCCACCACTATACTCTGGAATCAAATCGGCAGTCAGCTGAGTGGAGAGCAGCCGGTGAAAGTCGTCCGAAGCGACCAAAAACTCAACAGTCGGCCGGGAAGGTTATGGCCTCCGTATTTTGGGATGCGCATGATATAATATTCATCGATCACCTTGAAAAGGGAAAAACCATCAATAGCGAATATTACATAGCGCTATTAGAGCGTTTGAAGGCAGAAATTGCAAAAAAACGGCCCCATATGAAGAAGAAAAAAGTTCATCAGAACAATGCACCGTGTCACAAGTCGATGGTAACGATGGCCAAATTGCATGAGTTGAACTTCGAATTGTTTTCGCACCCACCTTAATCTCCAGATTGGCCCACAGCGATTATTGACTGTTCGCAGACCTCAAAAAGATGCTCTAAGGAGAGATTTGGCTCCAATGAAGAAGTGATTGCCGAAACTAACGCCTATTTTGAAACCAAAGATAAATCGTTCTACACGGCTGGCATAGAAAAGTTAGGAAAGCGTTGGAATGAATGTATCGCTCTTGAAGGAGACTATGTTGATGAAGAAGAATTTTGGTAAACAAACGTTGTTTTAGTAGTTAGTCCCGGGACTTATTGATCGATGTGTTACTTATTTGAGTGCGGTTATTATTTTTTTTAATAACTAAAATTTATTTTTTAATTTATCTATATCTTAATTTTGTATTTTTTCATGCTCTTTTCATTAACAAATATATAATATTAACATTTATGATAACCTGGTGGACTTAACACAGAAATCATTAGTAAGTCAGACAGTTTACGGTATTGTAGAATAAAAATTAAATGTGACGGGAGAAGAGGAATACATTTTTATATGATTATTGAAGTGTACCTCTTTTAAACTGTTACTTTTGTTATTCTAATATTATATATTTCCTTACCATATAAATAAAAATTATGAACAAATATGTGCGCGAGAGAGGGAGGTACTAAACTAATTAATTTAATTGTTTTAAGAAATTTATGGAGAAAACTATAGCCAAAATTGACATCTGAATAAAATGATTGTAAATGATGGCATTAAAGTGATAAAATCAAAATAAAAAACGAAGTCAGGCCTAGCATATGTAGATTTTACAGATATAGTTATTTTACGAGGCGTATCCAGAAAGTAAGTGTACTGAGGCTCTCACGACCGGATGGATTTTATTTTCGACATGTTGGCTACACTTCCGTGTAGCCTGACCCTTACCCTCCACAACGAGACCGGTTCGAGGTCAGTACGTTGAGAAGTGTCGACGCGACAACACGTTTCGTGAAAAATGTCAACCCAATCTCCCGCCAAGAGCGAAATTTTGTAAAAAGGCAAGAGTTTTTGAGACGCTGCAAACTCCATGGAGATGAATTTCTCCGCTCCATCGTTACTGGAGATGAAACTTGGGTTGCACACTACACGCCTGAAACCAAAAGGCAGTCTCAACAGTGACGTCACACCTCTTCACCCTACGCCAAAAAGTTCAAAACCACAATTCAGCCAAGAAAATCATGGCATCCGTATTTTGGGACTGTCAAGGCATAATTTTAATTGAATATATGTCTCAAGGGGAGACCATCAACTCTGCAAGATACTGTGAGACCCTAAAAAATTGCGGAGGGCGATTCAAAACAAGAGGAGAGGCATGCTGACAAAGGGAGTCTGCCTGCTGCATGACAATGCCAGACCACACACGGCCAACGCCACGAAGGAACTGCTCGCCTCGTTTAAATGGGATGTCCTGAACCATCCCGCACATTCCCCTGACCTAGCACATTCAGATTACTATCTCTTTACCTCCCTGAAGCTGTACATGGGTGGAAAAAGGTTTTCAACCGACGAGGAGCTAAAGAGGTGGAGAAGTAGACGGAGGGGTTGGCGGGAAACTACTTCGAGGAAGGCATCAAAAAGTTGATACCCCGCTTCACTACCTGCATTGAGAGGAATGGCGACTATGTCGAAAAATAGCTTACATATGTACTACGGTAACCACGTAATTTTTTTGTTTAAATAAAAAAAATTGTAACCTACAAAAATTCAGTACACTTAATTTCTGGATATGCCTCGTATAACAAATTAACAATCAAAAATAATTTCTTACCTAATTTTTCAAGTGCGTAATTGAGCACAGTGAATGGAACATCCTTAACAACCTTATCTGGGACTTTCAAATCCTTGTATGCAGCCAAAGCTACGTCCATGGAGTCTTCTTTAGGCTGCTCTTCTTGTGTCTCTTCTTGATTGTTAGCAGTCACATTGTCCAGTATGGCTGTCACACGCTTGAGAATTTCTTCTCTGTTAGGGCCCTTTAAATATAAAATATATACATGTTATATTTCTTCAAGAGTCTATGAAATGCTCTTTTATAAACAATAAACGAACCTCATGAAGTTTTTTTTAAATATATTTAATTTCTTCTAAAATAAAAGGTATCCGTTGCATCTTATCGAAAACAAAATTATATTGTTTATTTTTATACAATGAAATAAATCTATAGATATCCCGGAGGCATAAAACACACCATATATGCATTTTGCTAATTTTATAAGAGAGCAAAAAGAATATAAATGGTTTTTTATTTGAATACTTTGATAGCGAAAGACGTTTTACACTCTTCTATTATTATTTATTCAAAAAAGTGAACTAACATTGTAATACTACCGAAAAATAAAAAATAATATCACATCATAATTCAAAAGTAATTTTCAATAAAAATGTACATGGTGCCTTGTTTCTCCAGTACATACACACACAGATATGATGATTTATTACAAATAAAAATTTGTTATTTTTACTACAATTTTTTTTCCTCATGGAAACCAGTTACTAATCTTCCTGCTTCAATTTGAATTTACTCATCACGTTGCAAATGGATAAAGAAAAGTTAGCGAAGGAAAAAGTCACTTCGCAAAAGGAAAGAGAAATAAACAGTATTTGATTTTTTCACATTTTATGAATATTTAATCTAATTTTACAATACAAAAACAAAACACTTTTATTTCATATCTTGGATTTTTGTATTGTTTAAGATTAAAATAATAAAAATTGAAATGTAAAGTTTTTTTACACTTTCTGTCTTAACAGTTGCGGCTATATTATTAAAACTAAAAGTTGAATGTGGCTCGTAACTCTGAAAAAGTTACCGACCACTGGAATATAGCGTACCCTCGGTAAGACAGGGCTTGTATCCAGCTTACTAAAATGTTTGTAGGTCCATAATATATATGCCCACATCGGAATTTTGTAAACTAAAATCGCGGTCAATGTGAATGCAGCCTTATGCACACTTCATGTTTTCACTCTCTCTATTTATATTTTTATCAGACTACCTTGTCCTTCTTGGCTTTGCCACCCTTGTCCTGCGCCTGTTTGATGGTGATCGCGGGTTCCTTAAGCAGCGAGGGAGGCCCACCCATCTGGCTGGCGGCCGGGGCCTTGGGAGGAGCAGGCATGAAGTCAGTTACCCCTCCGCCTCTCTCCCCTGAATTTGGCCTCAAACCTTTAAAATTTAACCACAAAAGAAATATTATACATGCCCAATTCAACATCTACGAAAGAACATCATTTAGATAATATGGGAATTTTCAAGATGTATATAAACTTTTCCCATAAAGTAACAGTTTTATAAATATTTTAATAAGTACACTGTAAAAATATGATTAATGGAGCGATGTGTAACCTAGAAATTATTTGGAGGAATCGAAGAATCTAAAGAAAACCCACAACTCAATTGGTTTCCACTTTAGTTTTCTCCATTTTCTTCTATAGAGTGGAGACTAAGACGCTCCAAGTTTGTGATAAAACAAATATTTGATGCCTTTGAGATGGGGTGTTTTAGGCGTATTTTGGGCATTCCATGAACAGCCAGAAGATCGATTATTGCAGAGCTTGGGGAAAATCAAACGGAACACAATAATTGATGGACCAAGACATCGCTACATGGAAGATGTGGTACCTGACCAGGAGAAACTTCAGGAATAGTAAAGATGCTTAAAAGAGTCAAGATCATAACAGATGAAGAGACATCACTCTGGAGGCTAAAGTTATGCTAGAGTCGAATTGCCATCTGAATTAAGTAAGTTTGGATACATATCTTGTGCAAGAATAATCTTAAGATATTTTGGACATAGATAGCGTTCAGTGGTCAATTTTGACTGGAAGTGTGAATGACACAAGGAGCAGCAGTCACGCATCCATCCAATGAACGCACAGTGTTGATTTCTGGAGGTACTGCATAGGGCAAGAGATAATCTACAAGAGAATACTGTCCAAATTCTGCTATATCAATAAAAATGTATGCATTAGGCAGTATTAAAGCACAATCCCCAGAGCGAAAGCTAGACTACCTTGAATCAGATAACAAAACTAGTACTCGATCCAGTTTTTGATGTTGCGAAGCCATGACATCTGTCTTCTTCAGACATCTTTATGATAGTCCACCTTTCTCTTGATGAGTTGTAAGAGACTATTCATCTGACCACGTAAGATATGTCCCAAATATGAACTTTAATATTAGTGAGCCACTTCCCTTTGGGTTCCAGCACTAATGAGGGCATTGGATTTACTAAATCTGTCCAACATATCCTTAGCATTCTTCTGTGTATCAATCAACATTTCAAATGCCTCCAATATATTCAATGTGGATACCTTCAGGATCCACATCTTAACTCCATAGAGTAAAATTGACGATAAATAGCATTTGATAATGTTCTATCTAAATTTAAATGATGTTCTCATTCTATTAGAAGCTGATGTTGCTGCTTAAATTCTGCATTAGATTTCTATTTCTGGGTTGAGTATGTCGCTCACAATGCTGCCGAGATACTTGAACTGTTTAACTTTCTCCATCTGCTGCCTATTCAATATTAAGAATAATTCAGTCAATTGTGTTCTCACGTTTCAAGATTTTTTTAATTAAAATTCGTTTTCTATAATAACTCATGTAAAAATATTATCTGTATATAAATATGTACTTGGTTGAGGAAGTTTTGTGCACTGTATTAGTTTTCAACGACTTTCAAAATACAAAGCGATGCCAAGTGTAATTTACAGTGTTATATTTAAATTAGTCATTGTTTACGTAAATACACATACAGTACGCAGCGGTAAGTAATACACATTGGGCTTAAGAAAGAGATTAACTTCGGCTTTGTAGAGCGTCGTCACTGCCATTGTAGATACCAGACTCTTAGTGCATTGTGCGAGACGATGCTCTACAAAGCCGAAGTTAGCCGATGCTAAGATACCGGACTGTTAGTGCATCATGCGAGAGACGATGCTCTACAAAGCCGAAGTTAGCCGACAGTCTCTTTCTTAAGCCCAATGTGTATTACTTACCGCCGGATACTGTACATATCGTACCGTGTCCTTTGCGGGGTAGGCAGAGAGAACCGATCTATACATACATAACTTTTCTATTCAAACACATAACTTTCACCTCCACATTCATACATATCATCATGTGCAATCTTCTATTATTAATGTCTCTCATTTTACATTCATTCAAAATCTGGTACACTTGATCTAGCCACGTTATTCTCAGTCTACCTCTAGCAAGCACACCATGCATTTTTAACTTGTATACTCACTTAAGTCATTATTTCCATATTCATTATCCCCACATGTACAAACCACCTTGACACCTTATGTAAAACATCCATTTTATCCATGTATTCATTTTTTATGTCTTCACTACATTGACACTCCATATTTTTTTCTGAGTGCACACATCCCTACAACATTGATCGTAATTTTAACCCTTTTTCTGCATTGTTATAAAAGGTCACTTTTTGGTCCTTACAGCGCAAATGTCTCAAAGATGTGTAAAATTGTCAAAAATGTCGCTTCTTAGCCAAACTACCTTAAAGGTCCTTCCTCAATTTTTTTATGAATGCATTAATTTCTAATACCTTCATATACTAGGTTAGTCAAAAAGTTTTGAAAGCGGAAATGAAAATACATTTTTTTTGGGGGGAAATCACTTTTATTGCTCAGTATAGTCTCCCATAAGATCAATACACTTGGTCCAACGATCTTCCAACTTTGTTGTCCCATCACGGAACTGACTTTCTGGAAGGCCTGCAAAATACTCCTCTACGACGGCTATAACCTCTTCGTTTGATGAAAAATGCTTTCCACGAAGGAATTTTTTGAGGTGTGAGAACAGCCAGAAGTCAGAGGGAGCTAAATCTGGCGAATAGGGTGGATGCTGCAACAATTCGTACCCCAATTCACTGATTTTTGCGATGGTTTTTTGAGCTGTGTGAGCAGGTGCATTGTCTTGATGAAAAATGATTTTTTTCTTCTGCAAACTGGGTCTTTTTTCACAATTTTTTTCATCCAACTGGTCCAAAAGGTCACAATAATAATAATCAGAGTTGATTGTCTTACCAGTTTGGAGATAATCTATCAATAAAATTCCTTTTGCATCCCAAAAAACTGACGCTAACACCTTCTTGGCCGATTTCTGGACACGAACTCGCTTCGGAGCCAAAGTGCCTGGTTCACACCACTCCTTAGCCTCTTGTTTTGATTCAAAATCATGGTGGTAGACCCAAGTCTTATCCATAGTGATGAATCGACGCAGAAAATCCTTTTTATCCTTTCGAAATTGCTCCAAATGTTGCTCAGAAAGTCGCATTCGAACGTGTTTTTGTTGCATTGTTAGCAAATGCGGCACCCATTGTGCACACAGTTTTTTGAAACCCAAAACTTCAGCCAAAATATGCCATGTTTTTCCATGTGAGATGCCTATGGTGTCAGCTATCACATCCACAGTCGATCGATGATCTTCCAAAACCATATGCTGTATTTTCGCTATGATTTCTGGTGTTGATGCACCTTTTGGACGTCCTGAGCATGGATCGTCTTCAACGCTTGTACGGCCATGCTTAAACTCCAAAACCCATCGGTTAACGGTTGAAAATGAAGGAGAAGACCCCTTTAATACTTTCACCATCTTTGCATGGATCTCAGTAATCCCAGAGCCGATAAACCTTCCAAAACAAAGAATTTAAGCACTGCACGATATTCGGATTTTTCCATTGTTAAAAAATACACTGACACGTCAACTTGAAATGGCTTGTAAACAAAGAATAAATTGACAGATCGAAATGAAATTTTGAGTACGTTCTTATGAAAGATGAAATATTAAAATGGCGTAGAAATTTTGGTTTTTCCTACTGCTCCATAGATGTCGCTTTCAAAACTTATTGACTAACCTATTATTGACACTACACATTTTCTTTAGTACATGCATTTCCATCTATGCCGTTGTTCTCATTTTTTTCACTGGCTTTGACGGTTAAGGTTTTCATTGGTTGCGTTCACCTGTCTCCTCCATGACTCATCTGTGGCCAGGTGTGCCGATCATACAGAATGGGGAGGAGCATGCATCTCCACGTTTGTAGTTATTTATTTTTCAGATTTTTTTTATTTTTGTTAAAAATTTAAACCAAGTATGAAGATGTTTTAAGTGAAATAATATTTTAAAGACAATAAATTGAATGCGAAGGAGGAAATTTAAAAAAAACTTACTGGGCTGCTGTGGGTGCAGAGGATACGAAGGCTTGAGGTTGTTGGCTTTGTAGAGCAAAGAATTAGCTGCCGGTCTCATTTGCAAATCTTCAATTGGACCCTGAGTAGGCAGAGTTAAACCTTTCTTGAAACGAGGTGCTAATTCTTTACTACTACCTGAAATATAAAATTAAACATTTTTTATAAATTATGCAAAACTAATGATAATAAGAGATTATTTATAGGCTGTGAGCCAAACTCACTTCAAAGACATTTTTAGCCTTTTCACTGATGATTTTTTTCTTATGGTTAACCTCCAGTGTCGAGTTATTTTTGTAAATCGGGGAAAAAATTGTTAAGTGCAGACTTCTGAATTTGATATAACAAAGTCTTCTGCGGAACAAAGGGTTCTAAATTTACACAATGGTCAGAATCGGACACTGCAATCGGACAGTATGGTTGTTCAGTAAAAGTCTGTTAGTTCGAAATTCAAGGCAACAAATTTCTCATAAAAATTTAAATCACAAATTACACGATCACTGAAAAAACAATTTAAATTTGAGCGACACTTTCCGTAATTTTTTATTATTATAAAAATAATGGCAGTCAAATAAAGTTTTGTTGACATATTTGCGCAATATTGAGACATGATATATTTAATGGTAATTTAATAAAAAATACATGCCTCCCAGAACAAACCTTACCCGACTTCACGCCGAACAGTGAGAAGAAACCCTACAACACCACATCTTCGCTTGGACCGTGAAGTTCTATAAAAGCCAACAAAATCACAGCAATCCCTTAGTCGCTGCCCTGGGGGCTTACGAGAGTAAATCCGACCTACCCTTCCGTTATAAGCACAAGCTCCCGAAGCATTATCTGTTGCCTGACTAGTCCACCTACAGTATTAGCTGGGACGACCAAGGTCTGAGTGAATGTGATGGAATACAAGTAGCCTGAACGAGTGGACATGTTTTTGCTAAATAATTAGTGTAAGAATTGTTATCTAGTTATAAGTAGTATGTAGGTGTTAATTATTTTTAAGATCTCATATATTAAGATTGAATAAATAAAATAAAATGATATGTAGGAAAATAAGATTAAGTAAGTTCATAAATTATAACATATAATTAAGATTAGTTAAGTAATAAATTTGTACATAGGTATAGCCTTGACAAATGTTTGTACAATAATTTACTTTGTTTAATAAAAAAATAAAATACAACAATTTTCATGTGCATCAAATGTGGAACAATTTATAAAAACACGATGTAATTTTTTACACAATGACAATTATAGTGTTTTTATAAATCCTTATGCAATTTCATTTTATGTTTGCACGCATAATATGAATATGATGATATCACTGGTATTTTATTTGGTCGCATATTTGATTATGATATTATGAACTATGTTTCCAAGTTTTTGACGCATTAATTTTCACAGTTGTTAAATTATTTTAAGTAAAATTAAAATATGTAATATTGTAATTTATATGAAACATGTACTTAAAACCCCATACTAAAGGCAATAAAGTTTACGCTACTTGAATTTCATCTCAGAATTAAAATTTCATAAGAGAAAATTTGCTAATTTATAGAAACATTAAAAAGAACAGTTACACAAAAAATGCTGAAATTTTCTTTTAATTATGTCCTTTTGACATAGTTTCCTTGTTATATCCGTCAGCTTCCCTATACTTACGATAAACATCTTGGAATATTTCAATATTAAATCTTTAGATATAAGGGGAGCCCTGAAAATAGAACCGCTCACCAGAGCACAAAACATCAATTTTACTAACTACTATGTGGATCTGTGATTTTAGTGGAAAATTTTAGAATCCTTAAATCCTTTTTGGCGAAAGTATGCGGTTTTTCGAATTATCAGTAGAATTTATCACGAAAATCAATTATAGGACCCAGAAAATAACAAGTTCTGTAAATATGAAACCGGAATTTGCTCATATATGGCTTCAGTTGTTAATGTACTGTCAAACCGCGTCATTGGCGCCTTTTTCTTGTGTTTACATTTGTCAAAGACTTTAAACTCACAACAATACAAGTTTAATACATCTACATATGTTTTCATAGCGTTTGTGCCTGAAAACTACGATTTGCGGATATCATTGATTTTCTGTTACCATTTGAAGAAAACTGCTGCAGAATCGTATTGAATGCTTGTCGAAGCTTACAGTGAGCATGCTCTTGGCAAATCACAGTGCTAAGAATTCAAGTGGCGATTTTGACGTGAGAAACGAAGAATGTGGAAGACCACCGAAAAAGTTTAAAGACGCCGAATCACAAGCATTGTTGGATGAGGATGACGCTCAAACGCAACAACTTGCGGATCAATTAAATGTGACACGAGAAGCCGTCTCCATATGTTTGAAAGCCATGGGAAAGATTCAGAAGGTGGGAAAATGGGTTCCATATGAACTGAATGAAAGACAGCAGGAAAACCGAAAAACCACTTGCGAAATGCTGCTCGCCAGGTACAAAAGAAAATCATTTCTCCATCGAATTGTGACTGGCGATGAAAAATGGATATATTTCGAGAATCCTAAGCGTGAAAGATCATGGGTAACTCCAAGCAAACCAGCGACATCGACTGCAAGGCCAAATCGCTATGGACGGAAGACAATACTCTGTGTTTGATGGACGGAAGACAATGCTCTGTGGGATCAGAAGGGTGTTATCTATTATGAGCTACTAAAACCTGGCGAAACCATTAATACTGAACGCTACCGACAACAAATGATGGATTTGAACCAAGCATTGCGTGAAAAACAACCAGAATATCAAGAGGCAACACAAAATGATTTTGCTTCATGATAATGCACCATCGCACAGCAAAACCGGTCAAGGAAACTATTGAGACGTTTAGTTGGCAAATACTTTCGCATGCGGCTTACTCACCAGACTTGGCTCCATCTGATTACTACTTATTTGCATCGATGGGACACGCACTTGCTGAGCAGCGCTTCACTTCTTACGAAAATGGCTCGATGATTGGTTTGCCTCAAAAGAGCAACGGTTTTTTTGGCGTGGCATCCACAAATTGCCAGAGAGATGGGAAAAATGTGAAACTAGCGATGGGCAATACTTTGAATAAAATATTTTTTACCATTTTCATACAATATATGTGTATTTTCTATAAAAAAAAATCCGGTTACATATTTACAGACCTGATAAATTCGAAGTATCGTTCTAATAAATGGACTTGAACTTTATATTTACCCATTATAATATTAACATTTTCTGTGATGGTAAAACTTTATACGTAGCTTGTAAGAAAATCAATATAAGTTAGTTTGTAAGTTTCCACTATCAAAATCTACTCCATGTAAGGCAAGTGTCAAAATTATGGGGAAATATCCTGTTTATGAATTTTTTTAAATATCTGCCGAGTAAAGACAGAAAACATACCATTATTATTTTGATGTTTATTGAATCCACCACCCCCCTGCTGCCTCTGATTGTAGTTGTTGAATCCTCCCCCTTGGTTCCGGTGGCTGCGGTAGCCGTCTCTGTTTTCATTTTTATTATTCCCATAGCCATTGGAGCCATATCTAAAAATATATAAACTCTTAACACACTGAAACTAAGACATTCTCAAATGATAATAAAAAAAAGTGAGTTTTCTACATTCACAAATAAATATGAAGTGTGATTGGTTGAGGATGATATGAATGATATCATCACCATCACGTCATAGCCCTATTGGATTAGGTAGAAAGAACATATCTCCACTTCAGTCTATCCACACATCTTTCACTTCTGTCTCGCCCACCTTGTCATGCATACTCTTCTATTACATCAGCTTTCACTCGTCCCTTTTTTAGAATGTGGTCATGCCATGTTTTTCTAGGTCTTTCCAAACTTCTTGGCCCTTTCATACTATTAGCATAGATTAGTTATACTATTACTATTAGCATTATAGTTTTTATCATAAATTTTTTCTACACGGCCGAACCATCTCACAATTCTCCTTTCTTCATCTTAAGTACTACATTCTTTCTTAATGTCCTCATTCCTTATTCCGTCATGCGTAGTTTTTCCAAATATTCTACCACATTTTTGCTACGTCCAAGTTTGGACGTTATTTTAACCGTTATCCGTGATAAAAGACGCTTAACCCCAACCCCAAAAGTATGTTAAACCCAAAAACCACATTAAGTGAGAATTCTGAGAGGTATATTTCGTAAGCATATTTTGTAGTTAACCAGTGTAATAATTATTATAGTCATATTTGCAGATAAACCCTCAATCATTCAATGGAAAAAAAAATTCACACAATATTTCACTTATGTTGTTATAAATAATAAAATTCAAATGGAGTCCCTTCATATCTCATTTCAATATTCACAGTTCAGGTTTAGAAACATTAAATTTGCTAAATAAAAAGGTGCAATGAAAACTCACGAGAATTTGTCAAGAGAGGGTGGTGGTATGAGATTGGAAGAGGAGTGCAGATAACGACCCTGCAGCCATTCATCGACAATGCCGGCCCGGGTCTTCAGGCCATGGCGGAACAGGGAGTCACCTGGCGCTGCATCTTGCCCCTGCTGCCGAAGCCTCTCCAGCTCATTGCGCGAGCTGTATCCCCGTAGCAGCTCATCATCGCCGCGGATCTGTTGAATGGGTACTGGCCCCTCTGTGCTGGTGGCCTTTCGCGGCACCCATCCATCTCGCCGCAGGTCAATCACGTCGCGCAGCATGAACCGGATGCGCGGCATCAGCTCCGTGTTTTGTGAAAGCATCTCCATGCGTGAAAAGTATTGGTCCATGAGTCGACGGCCTTTCTCCGAGTCCAAGACACGGCCGCATGTTTTGATGAGTTGCACCAAACATTCCAAGTCCTCCTGAAGATCTGGTGCGCGCTTACGATCTGGCAAAAGCTGTGTGATGCACTTGTGCACAATGCCGTGTGACAGGATCTCGAGCTTGCCGAGTTCGCCGATGAACTTGATGTTGCCCAACATCTTGCACTTAGTGATGTATCTCCTCTCCTCCTCCTCGGGGGATAGAGTTTTGCCATGTTCCTCAAATGCTTCATTGGCCGCCGATCTGTTTTCAAACTCTGCGCGACACTTGTTAAGAAGCAGGATACGGAATGTGCACGGGTTGTCTGGAGGCTCAAAGTTTGCAACTTGGTCAGAAAGCCTCCTGCACAGCTGTGCGTACATAGACGAGTACTTCGGTTCATCTAGAGCTTTTTCAAATATAAGAATTATGACACCTCTTATAATTTTTTCAGTATTGAGACCAATATTTAGTAAATCATCGCTCAGCTTTTGAAATTTTTCTGGTGTAAGCTTGTTGAGGATGCCTCTGACCTGGAAAAATAAATGTATCATCATCTTTAGTTAAATTGCATGCAAATGGTTAACTTTTTTTTTATAAAACTAATTTTAAATCAGGGGTTAGCTTAGTTTAATGACATTCACTACAAAAACCTTGAAGAAACACATCAGTGTCTCTTCAAGGTTTGTAGTGAATGTCATTTTGATAAATGTAGCTTTTCTATCTGCAACTTGAAGGATTCCACAGACAGGATTCTCAATCCTGATTTTTTTAATGTTAATCTTTTTGACTTTATAAAAATCTTTCTTTATTGTAAGTCTAGCTCTGTTTTAAAAATTCATTAAATGTGAAGAAGACAATTATTGTGATGTTATAAAATAATTTGAAAAAGTTGTTTTGTAGTAAAGGAAAAATACAATACACCTTCCTAAATACATAATCACCAAGCAGATTTAATACTTTTATCCATACATAACGATGTAGTTTGCAAAACTATTGTTTCCCATCCGGGGTTGGGGTTTTCGGGTTCAATTAATAAAAATAAGAAAAAAAAAGCATCCCAGTCTGGTTCAAGTTTGTCAGGTAACAATAACAATACCCATGGGGTTGTATTTATTGTATTTCCAACAGTGACAAACTGATGTTGTGTGGCTACTGCATTATTTCTAAATTGACGGCTCTATTATTTGTATGTATTATAGTTACAAGAAAAATGATCAGTTGAAAAGCTATCAATATAAACATACATCTTGTGATACATTTTTTTATTTATTATTCTTTACACTTTTTTAAGATTACTCATTTATGTGTTACTAGTTCTCAATTTTTCTACCTCCATTTTATTCTTGCAATTCATCTCTAATCAGTTGATTCCTTTCTCTATAATACACTGATATTCAGGTTAATACATCAGAAGACATACACTTCTACGGAAGTTATTTACCTTTCTGAATATGACATCATTTTTAGTCTCAAAGTTGGGGGCATCCTGGTGCTTGAGGAGTGAGGTTGGGACCCAGCGTCGCTTGGCGGGGGGGACGGGTGCCCTCCCCGAGACACGAACCACTGGCCCCGCTTGCCTGGGGCTCTCCGTCTTGCTGGCTGGCTTCACACCAACACAACTACTCTCCTGCCTCCACAACTCTCCCCGCCTGTTGTCACACTCTGCCACACCCTGGCACACACGGGAGCTCGCAGCTAATAGCCGAGCTCAATACAGCAGAAGGCCTCGCACGGGGCTGGAAAGACGGGAAAAATAAAATTATATAGCATTATTTCATCAATATCTTCTTGAATAGTTATAAGACCCTATGAGGAATGTTTAAACTTGTTTTTTTTTTGCTAACTTTATTTAAAAATTTGTGACCCTTTCCAAAATGCCAAGAAATAATTTTACACTTTCAAGTAAAATTGCTTTCCTGGATAAAATTAAAATCCAGTCATTTAATACAAGGTTTGTTGAGATAACTGGTGTACCAAAATCTACCATATTGCGTCTCTTACAAGAAAATCAAAAGCATGAGAAATTGGCATTACAGGAAGGACAAACAGGAATGTGAGGGAAAGGATCCAGACGTCGAAGAAACACTTTATCAATGGTTTTCTATAGTTAGTAAGCAAGGCGAGAATATCCGAGGCACCGTATTGAAGGTGAAGTCAGAGGAGTTAGCTAAAAAACGGAAATGATGATTTTAAAGCAACTGACGGTTGGTTGTCTCTGGAAAGTAAGACAATATCTGGAAAAAAGTGCAAACCCTCGATGTTTTAAGGGGATAAGAATAGAGGGGTTGTCAGTGGAGTAATATGCCAACAAAAAAGTGTGGATGCCTTATGAAAATTTTCAGAATTGGCTTACAAGTTGGGATGCAAAATTACAACCTGAGCAAAGGAAAATTTTGCTACTTGTTGACAACTGTGCGACACACCCTCATTTAGATAATCTAAAAAATATAAAGCTGGAATTTCTTCATCCTAATACTACATCGTTAGTGCAACCAATGGACATGGGGGTAATAAAAAATTTGAAGACGTTATATAGAGGGAAATTGGTTAATTTCATACTAGAATCCATTGATGAAACTTTATTAACAAGTTCCACAACGGCCAGAGAAATTAGTGCAAAAATTTCTCTTTTGCAAACAATACAGTTTGTCGCTGACAATTGGCGAGCTGTAAGAACCAACACTATACTAAATTGCTTTGCTGTTTGCGGCTTTAAACCTTTCGACATTCCCTAAATCTTGAGCAATGAGGTAAATGAGGACATGTTAGAAGTTCCAATTGTTATTTATGAAAATTTTCGACTTTAGATAACAATTTACCATGTTAGGATGAAAATGAAGACTGTGAGGATGCAATTGTTGAAGTCATTAAATCGAAACATCAAAAATTAGATGAAGAAAACGATGGTGATGAAGAACCACCTGTGCCTGTGACTAACCAGGAGACAAAACAAATTATAGCCGAGTTACAGAGTTATTTTATGCAGAAAGGCAATGAAGGGAGCCCCACATCAGCACTGAATATCTGTGGTGATTTTGTTGAAGGGCACAAGTACAAAAACAAAAGACAGAGTACACTTGATGCATTTCTGCAGAATTAAATTGTATTTTTATTTTATTTTTGAATTTATTATTGTTTTTTCTTCCAAGTTCATATTATTTTCTTACAATTTATATTTTTGTTCAAGAATTTATTAATACATAATGTATACATATTTAAAGCTCACTTCGGTTAATTGAGGTAGCCGCTTAATTGGGCCAAATGTCCTAGTCCCGATGTGTTCCCAATTAAGCGAAATCGACTGTATATCAATTACATAGTTTACTAGGTTAGTCAAAAAGTTTTGAAAGCGGAAATGAAAATACATTTTTTTTGGGGGGAAATCACTTTTATTGCTCAGTATAGTCTCCCATAAGATCAATACACTTGGTCCAACGATCTTCCAACTTTGTTGTCCCATCACGGAAGTGACTTTCTGGAAGGCCTGCAAAATACTCCTCTACGACGGCTATAACCTCTTCGTTTGATGAAAAATGCTCTCCACGAAGGAATTTTTGAGGTGTGAGAACAGCCAGAAGTCAGAGGGAGCTAAATCTGGCGAATAGGGTGGATGCTGCAACAATTCGTACCCCAATTCACTGATTTTTGCGATGGTTTTTTGAGCTGTGTGAGCAGGTGCATTGTCTTGATGAAAAATGATTTTTTTCTTCTGCAAACCGGGTCTTTTTTCACAAATTTTTTCATCCAACTGGTCCAAAAGGTCACAATAATAATCAGAGTTGATTGTCTTACCAGTTTGGATATAATCTATGAATAAAATTCCTTTTGCATCCCAGAAAACTGACACTAACACCTTCTTGGCCGATTTCTGGACACAAACTCGCTTCGGAGCCAAAGTGCCTGGTTCACACCACTCCTTAGCCTCTTGTTATTATTATCTTATTCAGGATCATGGTGGTAGACCCAAGTCTCATCCATAGTGATGAATCGACGCAGAAAATCCTTTTTATCCTTTCGAAATTGCTCCAAATGTTGCTCAGAAAGTCGCATTCGAACGTGTTTTTGTTGCATTGTTAGCAAATGCGGCACCCATTGTGCCCACAGTTTTTTGAAACCCAAAACTTCAGCCAAAATATGCCATGTTGTTCCATGTGAGATGCCTATGGTGTCAGCTATCACATCCACAGTCGATCGATGATCTTCCAAAACCATATCCTGTATTTTCGCTATGATTTCTGGTGTTGATGCACTTTTTAGACGTCCTGAGCGTGGATCGTCTTCAACGCTTGTACGGCCACGCTTAAACTCTAAAACCCATCGGTGAACGGTTGGAAATGAAGGAGTAGACTCCTTTAATACTTTCACCATCTTTGCATGGATCTCAGTAGCCGATAAACCTTCCAAAACAAAGAATTTAATCACTGCACGATATTCGGATTTTTCCATTGTTAAAAAATACACTGACACGTCAACTTCAAATGGCTTGTAAACAAAGAATGAATTAACAGAGCGAAATGAAATTTTGAGTACGTTCTTATGAAAGATGAAATATTAAAATGGCGTAGAAATTTTGGTTTTCTACTGCTCCATAGATGTCGCTTTCGAAACTTTTTGACTAACCTATTAGAGGGCCAGTTTGTTAAACCATCCTGTTATCAAACAACACCTGTATGTATAATAGATTTCAGTAAGCTCCAAGTTTTGACCTTAGATTCTGATGATTGGAGATTAGATGAGAGAGGATTGAGCAAATTTTCTACATCAAGTAGATAGATATATTTAGTGCTATTACTCAATAGAAATAATTTGTCACTCAAAAGCGCGCTATATTTAGTGAAATCATCCCAGAACCCAAGGTGTGACCTGAGTTAACTAATTTCATACATCAAATGGTTTCCTATATTAGAAGCAATGAAGACGAAATTCAAAAACATTAAATTTAAAAAAATTCACAAATAAAAAAAATCATTATTCTGAATAATTTTAATATTTTGTTGCCATTTTCAGTCTATGAACTCTGTATCTTGAATAAATCAATAAACAACTAAAAATATACATATAATCACAAGTTGCAATCTGAATTGCATGATTACACATATTGATTAGTCTGATCACATTTTTTTTACTTCAACTGACTGGATTTCAAAGTATGTCACCATTTTATGCAATTTCTTGCAGTCATCTCTTCAATTGGGTCTAATTTCATCAAGATTCAATTTAATAACAGCTGTATGGAAATTTATTAGGAATCTTACAACCAAAGAAAGTTATAAGCAGATTTTTTTTTCATGTTCAAGAAAACACTTTTAAGATGTACAATTTTCTAAGTTGAGAATGTGTTACACAAACTTCCTGTGTTCAAATTTATTTATATTAAATTTAATAGGCAGGCTGGTACAGAGGCATTAAATATGTTACATTGAAAAATAAGCACCCTAAAGTGATATTCGCTCACCAAATGGAGTCAATATAAATATACTACCTTGATCAAAAAGTTTTAGGACTTTATTCATAAAATCGAAAATACAAGTTTATTCATCAAAATCGATATGGTCCCCTTCAAAGTACACCCCATCGACTGCAACGGACTTACGCCAGCGCTTGATCCAATCCTCAAAACACCGCTGGTACTCAATTTTCGGTATGTCCATCAGAGCCGTCTTCGATTTTTTTCATGACATCCTTTCGGGTGGTGTAACGCGTTCCGCGAAACGGTTTTTTAAGTCGGTTGAACAGGAAAAAGTCGCAGGGTGCCAGATCAGGTGAATTCGAAGGCTGCTGGATAGTATTCGTGTTGTTTTTGGTCAAAAACTCATAGAAATCATGTCTTTCGCGATTTCAACGCGGTCCTTTTTTGCATGAAATTGAGGTCTTTCGGCACCAGTTTTGCAGCGACACGTCCGAGTCCCAAATCACTAACCAAAATGTCTTGAGCGGATCCATGAGCGATGTTCAAGTCCTCTGCCAGCTCTCTGATGGTCAATTTGCGGTTTTCGGCCAACATTTCTTTGATTTTATTGATGTTTTCATCGGTTTTCGACTGCCACTGTGTTCGTCATCCTTGACCGACTCACGACCACTTCTGAAGCGTTCGTGCCACCGATAAACACTTTTCCAACATTTCCAAGGTCTGAGGACCGGACTAAATCCGTTTTTCACACAAAATTTAATGCAAACTCGTTACAAAAAACTAACAATAATGACAAATTAATACATCTTGTTACAAATTAGCAAAATTTGGCAGTTTCTTCAAATCGAATTTGACATTTGTCAAAAGTTAGGTTGATACACAGTTGATGCCATTTTCAAACTTGTAAAAAATCGAAAACATGCACAAAGGTAGATGTACTCAGTACAGCGTAACTTTTACAAATGTCAAGCTATGACGCTGAAATTTGGAGAGAAATGTCAATGATAGATGTGGTAACCTAACAAAAAAAAATCCAATCGGGTGACTGACAGCGCCACACGGTGGCCGGTCCTAAATATTTTTGATCAAGGTAGTATGATAATCAGAAAATGTGACGAAAAAAATATTTCGCAGTATTGGTATAAGTAAACAAATATATGGTATACATTACTTGAAGAATAATGCAGAAAAACTCTCAAGTGATGTTTACACTTTATATTTAAAACAAGAGTATTTATGTATAAATATGAACATAAACGTTATCTTTCATTTCAGTAATACAAGAAAATAATAATTTTAATTTCACATTAACAAAAAAGAAGAGGTATCATTTTACTTTGAATTTTAGTGTCGGTGGTCTAATGCGTGTATGGTATTCTGGTGTTCCAAAAGATGTGAGAATAAAAGAAAATATGTATCCAATTTTTATTAAAATAAAAACTATGAAGAGCTTGTTATGATAGGTTTCTCATTAAAAAATTAAAAGAAAATGCCAAATTGTATCTAGCAACGACACACATTTTACGCTCTAGTTATTCCTACAGTGCAATCATTTTACAAAAACATTAACTTGTGACTGTATTCATGGCACATAAAATATTTCAATTATTTTTGTTTATTTATTTTAAATTTGACAGCTAAGCTAACCAAAAGTCAACACGAGCTTAATCAACATAGGAAAGAAAAGAAAAGAACTTAACATTACCTTTGCAAGTTAAGCAGATACCGTTTAAGTAGAACTTGACCCATTTCAATAGATTTGAGGTTAGAAAAGCTTTGAGAAGATTTAAAGCTTATTAGTTCTAAGTGAATGGAAATCTCCGTGAATTTAGTTTTCTTCGTTCTTAGAAATGAAATTAATTAGTGAAACATAATCATAATGCTGGGCCAGGAAGTTCCTCATATGTTGCTACCAAAATTCACACAAAAGGCTAATTAAAGTAACTAATCACTACCAAACGTTTTTATTCGAATATATTATTTCGCAGTTATGGCATTACCATTCTATATTATGTGGGTCACTGATTTGAATTCCATTTTGAGTTACTCACACCTGAATAGTGCAAGCATTTTTTCCACTCAATTTTAATAAAGGAAATAAAAATACTGGCATCGCTTTTGCATAGTTTTGTTGAGATTTTAACATTGCATTAACATGAGTTGTTTTCATGAAAGTTGTCTAATTTATTTAAAAATTTCACCACATATTTCAAGGTCATTTATTTTCATTCTAGATTTTAATTATTGTGTTATTTAAAATCAATCAAATCTGACCATCTCAAAACTGGTCGTAAAAAAATATAGCCTAGAAAATGACAGGCGAAATATATTCAATTTGCGCCTGAAAATTTTACACAAATTTTCGTTTTTTTTAGTGGAAATTAATCAAAATATATGATGCATCATAAATTTGATATAAAATGCCAAAGAAAGTTGTAAATTGTTTAAAAATCAAAACTATTCCTTACTATTAATTTAAAAGTCAAATTGCAAATGGTTCAAAACAAGGGTTCTTTTGTTTTGAACAGTCTTTCCAGCGTTTCAAAACATTGTCCATATCGCAAGGTAATTGAAAAAAAAAATCGGTATCCCGGGGCTAACATGTTTTGGACACTAGCAATAGCTTTTCTCTGCGTTTTAATCCGCTTTGATGTTTTTCTTGTTAATTAGAATTTCGAATATACGAAAAAAACGACGAAATAGAAATAATATCAAATAACTGGTATACGTCAAGAATTATACGTGTTAGAAACATTTCAAACCCATTTTCGATTAACGTTCATAAAGAGTTTCCCGACGTATTCGTGATATTTATGATATTAGGTGTTAACATAAGTTGTATCCGTTTTTTTCCAATTTAAAAATGAGCACCAAAAGTAAAACAAAATGGTAAATGTTTGAAGGGGATCTTCATGAATAATATAGTTTAAGCGGTCCTCATCGAAGTCCACTGGTCGTCCGGAACGCTCCATGTTTTTCAGGTCGAAATTACCGTCTTTGAAACGCAAAAAACCATCGACGAGCTGTCCTTTCATTCATAGCATCTTCACCGTACACTTCACAAATATCGCGAGCAGCTTTATTCCCTCGATTGAACGCGAACAGAAGGAGGTGTCGAAAATGCTCACTTTCGTCTACTTGACATTCCATTTTGAAGGCTTGTAATCAAATAAAATAACATATGTAACGTAAAAGCAAACACAATATCTTGTAGAGCAGAAAATTTTCTTTCGACTGACGTATAACATTAACCATTTTGTTTTACTTTTGGTGCTCATTTTTTAATTGGATAAAAACGGACACAACTTATGTTAACACCTAATACTTGCGTTTCCGAAGTGTTACACACACTATTTACATGACGAAATGACCTATGACACGAATAATCTCTACCTTGGCATTGCTTTAAGTAAGAAAATACACAGTTTTTGAAACGTAAATGTTAATCACGACGCATATACAATGCGAAATCTCTGAAAATAATGTTTGATTAATTTATCATTTGTATATTTATGATATATAAGATTTTTAGTTTTTACGACAAAGAAGAACTGGAATGGCAAAAAGTGTGATGCCAAAGCTGGAAAGATATGACGATGAAAATGCACCTAGTAAAGTCTCTCGTCTTCGCAATATTCATGTATGGCGCAGAGACTTGGTCTCTGAGAGAGACGTAGAAGATGTGCATTTGAAATGTGGTGCTGGAGAAGGATGTTAGGAATTCCATGGACAGCAAGAGGAACTAACGCCTCCATTCTCGAAGAACTGAGAATCACCGAGAGATTGTCAACAATACGCCTTTAACGAGTCCTCCGATTCTTTGGGCACATAGCTAATGGCCAAGGAGACAGTTTGGAGAGGTTTGTGGTTACTGGAGGCGAGGAAGGACGACGCACAAAAGGAATAATCCCAATGCGTTGGACTGACCAAGTGAGAGACGCATTTGGACTACCCATAACAACTGTGATGGATGGAGAGGAGTCGTCAGAGGGTATCATGGGAGTCACGATGCTCAGTCATGAGCTACACGACAGGATAATGATGAATATTTTGAATCTATCAATAATAGTGGGTTCGATTCCCGAAACTCTGAAAATCGGCACTTTGAACGGCGCTTTATCAATTGCCCTTTTATTATTATTATTCGTAAGTTACCTGAAAAAAAATATATTTCGGACAAGTCGTTAGAGAAATAAATTCAAGGTATCTTGAAGACAAGGTGTCACTACATTTTAAATCTGAATTATGTCCGAAACGCCGTTAGTCAACTGCTTCATGAAGTTCATTTAAATATTTGGAATAGAGAGAGGAAGTGACAATGGCTCAAAGACCGGAAGCGGTGAGTTCTTCGAGTCCGCCAGGCAGCGTTACATCAGAGACACATGGTCACTTCCCGCTAGCGTGGCACTTCTAACACACGGTGACGTCTCGCGCCAAGACTATTGTTCTTCTTCGCACTTTTGCATAATGACTACTTATCATTTCGCTAGGAATAATCCACGCGTCACGGCGACGCTTTTATCAGAACGGCGAATGTTTTCTTTAGAAACGTGACGTGCCAAGGAGAAAGAAGTGACCGCGCGGGGTGTTGACCCGAGTCAAACAAACTGCGTTACATTTTTCATTCATGGAAACAATCTATTATTACCACCCCGGTCCGGGAATGTTCAACTTTTCGCAGTCTCGCGCAGAACGGAAATCTCCGTGAAATTCTTTGTGGGTGGGTTGGCAAATACTATCACGTAGGAATATACACTTAGGCATGTAGTATCGACTGTTTTTAAGTTGTTTGCTTTCTAAGCACCAATTCTGAATATTGTATTACACTTTTGTTGTATACAATAAAACCTGGCGGGCTTATTGCCTATATCTTCCAACTAACCATAAAGATGTAAAAGAAGCCTTAAGGGATAGATTGGATTAGATAAAATTCAAGTTAAATACAATATAATAATCTAGTAAATAGTTACTTCAAATCAGGCGTAATTAAATGATTCTTTAAAAAAATATATATTTTCACTTTTCAAATAGAAGTTGATCGATAAAATAAATTCCTCCAAAGATATTAAATTGAACCATGATTCTTATTAAACATATTTTAATTTGTTTCAAATTCATAATCTTTACAAACAGCGGTTTTTTAAAGAATATATCGTCGTTGTTCTGCGAAAAGCATTTAAGTCCATTTTTGCTTAAAATTACTTTTTGATGCCATTTACTTAAAATTAAAATATCTACACATGGAAAAAACATTTATGTTCAAAAGTTATATGGTTTCGCTGTTATGAAAAGATAAAAAGTCATAAAACTTGATTTTACATCGCCTTCCGAAACTTAAATTGCATTTATCTCCAAACTCAATGTTTGGACTTAAATGCTTTTCGCAGAACAACGACGATATATGACCGAAGTCATAGGTACTCTTATACTCCCAAATACTAGACGGAAAAATGGTTGCGTCATTCTAGGGGATTAGCACAGCATGGGTTTCGAACCGGCGACCTTCTGGACGGAAGTCTAATTAAATTAAATTGGAAGTTTAATTGTTGAATTCAAGATTCATTGCAATAAAGAACAAGTATTGTTTTAACGACACTAGGAGTTATCGTGTTACATCTATGAATGGATACGTAAGTTATTACAAGTTACTGAATTGGCGTTGAGCTTAGATTGACCTCTTTATTAATTACGTATAGAAACGCGACACATAATTAACACGTGTTTCGATTAAAGCAAATACAATCATCACATTTTATTAAAATGAAATAAAAAAAAACAATATATAATACATCAAAAACATAATGAATAAAGCATTGCAGACATTAAAAAATCTTGAATGTGAGTAATCTTAGAATATTAAAAATTATCATATATAGCAAGGATCAATAACCTTATTGATAAATCAATTATTACTTACAAAATAAACTTCACCAATTAATTATTGAAAGAGCGAGAAAGAAATAATTATGAGAACCACTGTTTAAATTTAAGCTGTCTCCGGAGCGTTATCGTCTCGAAACAAAACATTATCTTGAACAGCGAAATCTTCTGCGACTATTTTCTCAACACATTACACAAATCGGAATTTCCACTTGAAAGTCGCAATTCCTATTGCGAGACGCGGTCAAAAAGGTGAAAATTATCAAAAGAAACTGCGTGATAAATGTAATTACGAAGTATATATTAAAAAAAACGAAAAACTCGAAGAAAATCCAATAAAATAATTTAAAATAAATAAACAACATTCGTAATTTCCCAACAACGTTGCGATGAAATTAAATTATGCAAACGAAACAAAGACGTACCTTGAAAGTGTGTTTGTTGCTGCAGTTTGTAAGAGAAACCTTCAAAGTATTCAAGTCAACCAAGATTCATACACCGGTGTGAACTATTTTGTCAACAAATTGTATATACGAGTACACTACACGTACGCATACCAACCCGTCCACGCGTCCGTCCGAGTATCAATCCTGGAGTAACTGAAAACTTGACAGATCACAATATTGTCTATCGGATTTACTTTCTAAATGAGCGTTATTATGATCAATACACTAAAAATAGTACCGCAGACGTAAATGCTTTGTGTTTCGGTATTACTCACAGGATAAATAACGACATCGCATTAACCACAAGGTCTGAACGTCATGCAGTGTGGGTTTCCCAAATCCAGGTATACACACCATTAGTATATTTTAGAGAAGCACGACTTAATCCCGATTTGAAAAAAGTGGGGGTGGTGCATCCAGGTATCACCAAAGACGGAATATAGAACTCGAAAAGGAAAAATAAATGTAGTTGACGGTTATTAATGGACGGCGTATGGTGGGTGTTTGGAATTTTCGATCTGACGGAGTTCTAGTTGGTAGTGAAAACATACGAAAGTGAATAAATAAATAAACAAACCTATTTACAAATAAACTTGAATATGTATCAAAGGATGATCATGATTGTAAAAAAATATCGATACATTAGTAAATAATGAAAAAGTTAAGATTAATTACGAATTCAATTAATTCCGAAGTACATTCAATATATAAATATTATGCCCCTTAATTTCTACAAAATGTCACTCCAATTTTATGAATAAAATTATCGAATAATAAAAAGGATACATTCTATGTCGTTCAGAGAGCAAACTGCCCTTAAGGGTGTTATGGGAAAGTTTTATGGGAATCGAAATAAAAAAAAAAACAATTATGACAACATTTTGCAAACTTTCACTGTCAAAAAATATATCAACACAAAATTGGTCAACACAAAACAAGTTAATCAAAATTATGTAAAAATAAAAATCAACATGAGAATTGCTTATAACTTAACGTCTTGGTGAAGTATACATTTACAACAAGCAATGATAACAAAGGACGCATGGCAGGTAAAAATTCGAAAGGTCTACAACATCTACAAACCAGGTAAAGATTAAAGCGACTATACATAATACATCTATGATATTTTTCTAGTTACTTGGGTCCCTTGAGAATACATTCAATGATTTCATTTAGAATCTTTAGACAAACGTCGAAAAACATAAATAAAAAGAGTGTCATTGTGAACATGTACTCGAGCTTGTATCACAGGCTTAACTTAGTTTCTTCTTTGCTTAGTTTCTGGAAAATCGGTTTGTAAGTTATTGAAACAAAATTAAAATACTAAAAGCTGCGTTAACTTGCTCCTATAATGTAATATAGAAAGAAAAAGCAAATGAACATTCCGAAAAAAATAAACCGGGTAACAATCCATTTACTTTTTCACAACACAAAAAGATCATAAAGCGAACATTATGAGCTAGGAGTATAAACATATAATATGTGAATCTCATAACAGTATTTCATTTTCATGTGGGTTCCAAGGTACAACAAAATATACAATAATATTATACAAAAATAATAGAACGAGAATATTACTTCCCCGAAAGTATATTATTTTCTTAGAAAATAAATTAAAATTATCTTGGCTGACGTAGATTTTTTTTGAAAATATTTTCTTTTTACATTTGGTTATCTACTAAATTTAAATGAACACGTGTATTCAATATAAAAGAATATGTATATATTCTTAAATAACATTCGAGTCATTTATTATATTGGGTGTTAACATAAGTTGTGTCCGTTTTTTTTCAATTAAAAAATGAGCACCAAAAGTAAAACAAAATGGTAAATGTTATAAGTCATTCGAAAGAAAATTTTCTGCTCTACAAGATATTTTGTTTGCTTTTACGTTACATATATTATTTTATTTGATTACAAGCCTTTAAAATGGAATGTCAAGTAGACGAAAGTGAGCATTTACGACACCTCCTTCTGTTCGCGTTCAATCGAGGTAATAAAGCTGCTCGCGATATTGGCGAAGTGTACGGTGAATATGATATGAATGAAAGGACAGCTCGTCGATGGTTTTTGCGTTTTAAAGACGGTAATTTCGACCTGAAAGACATGGAGCTTTCCGGACGACCAGTGAACTTCGATGAGGACCGCTTAAACTATATTATTCATGAAGATCCCCTTCATTTTTAATATAATTAATCTAATCAAATTTTTAATATAATTAAAAGTCTTATTTGGCTTTCAACCAAATAAGACTTTTAATTATATTAAAAACAGTAAAATATGATTATAAATAAAACAATATACAATAATTGAATACTTTTCCTTAAATTACAGGTAAAACCGCTGAACAGTAACGTAACGTTTTAATTAAATTAAAGAAAGTAAAATTGAGTCTAAAAAAGTCAATGAAAAACACAGATGCTGTCTAGTGAATTTTCGTTCACGAATTTTTCACTTTCAAGGGTTTAATGTTTGCTTAAATCCATGCACCGGTTGTCTAGACGAGGGGTACTGGGAGGTCAATAGTCGCTCATTGTGGATAACATTTGGGAGAGTTCAAAAAACTACGCAGGCTTGAGTAACGGTTGTCTGACATCGAGATATCATAATTACACTAGTGACAAACAATGCTCAATACGATAAGACTGGCTCATTACCTCAGAAAGGTTTCAACTGAAATAAATCAACCAGCGGAGGTTTCTCGCGAAATCAAACAAAAATAAATAAATGATTAGATTATGTACATCGCAAGATTGGAACAGTTAAGCAAATTACAAATATTAAAACCACGTTTTTATCAATCTATGTTACTTCACTTTGGAACTAATAAATATAACTGTTGTAAGGAATTCACATTTTTAAAACGTAATTTAACCATGAAATATGTACATTTTAATGGGTTAGTATTATTGCACATTTAGTAGTTATGAATTTTTGGTATATCAAATAAATAAATAAATATATGCAGTTTGGGGATTGGCAATTTTTTTGCATATATGTACGAGTATATACGTCTATATATGTGTTTATGAAAAAGTGCGCAACGAAATAATTGACATTACAATTTTAAATAATATGCATCACAACATACATACATAATAAACCTTGGTTATTAATAATATTTATATTTTTATGCCAGCCACTAGAATTTGGGAACTGAAAACTATTTATTATTTCTTTTTGATCCATTTTTGTACTGGTAATCCAAACCACAATGTTTCCATTTAAATGGTTCTGCAAAAGCAATTTTCTGTCCATGTACCATAATATCAGAAAAAAAATGGCAATATTGAAACGTTTTGGACTTTAGTCGAATCCGAAGTCAGTCGCCGAATAATAGAAAAAGAAAGTGCGATATAAATGGTATTTTCCAATCTTTTAGAAACCGATCAAATCCCATCCAAATTGAAATACTATAAAATTATTCGAATACAAAATGTCGTTAATATATAGGATACGCTTATCCACGGTTTTAGTTAGGTTTTAGTTAATAGTTCGAAAATATTAAACGGAAAACTCCAAAATATCGTCAGAAGGTAGTCTAACGTCACACATCATATAATTGTTATCATCACAAGAAGAGTGAGTACAGTGCAATAGGGATTTTTTGATAAAGAGAGACAACACATTTACATAAGTTTTATTAAGTATATTGTTGTAAATGTTCTATTTTATTATAAGTTATTGTTTTTAATATTTTACTGTACCTAATTTATAAACTGAACTTTGACGTAGGTATAGGAAAAAACATAGTATATAGAATTCGGTACTATCTACGGTTTCAGACATCCGTTTTTAGTGCACGCATCTCCACATTATTAATCTTAATCTTTCTTAGTGCACGCATATCCATAGCATTAATCTTAGTATTGCTTAGTGCACGCATCTCCCCAGCATTAATCTTTCTTGGTGCACGCATCTCCACAGCATTAATCTTAATTTTATCCTTCTGCCAAATCCAAGATTATTTTCCATACGTCAAGGTATGTCTTCTCTTTCACCGTGTGCTCAATGCTGAGCGTCCCCCCGGTACTGGGCTATGTTTAATACATCACTTAAAGAGAATCATGTTAACTTCTTTATTTGATCTGTCCATTTCATAGGACACCTTCCTATTGCTCGGCTTCCCTCAACTGTTCTATGATTACCAACTGATACCCACACACTATTATATATTGTAATTTTTATAACTTTTGATATAGCGCGGTTGTTGTATATTACATTGAGTGCTTCGTTTACTTTGTTCCCTGTAAAGTATTTAATTTGGAAAAACTTTCAAATATCAACATTAAAACTATAACTGAAAAACGAATGCAGAAATTATGTTACAATAGAATGGGACTCCAATCGAAGTGAAGGTTAATTATCTAGGACAATGCTAGCTGGTATTTCTCCTTTATGATCTAATACGGGTATTACACGTGCATAGATAGAATTGCTGGTATCGCAATAAGAATATGTACTGCAGGGGAGAAATACGAATAATGCTCCCAAAGTATTTAGAAAGAGAAAATTTAAGGAGTTTTAATTTAATATTTATTTCAAGACAGAATTTCAATAAAATCTTGATATGCCTCAACTTTTGTTAGTTATGATCACTGACGCGTTTTGCTCCATGGACATTTACAGAATGGTCGCTAACCAGTGAGTGGTATCAGTTTTGGTCTTATCATCTTACGTTATTTTTTTTACCCAATTACATAAAAAATGCATAATACAACAAAACATTAAAAACTATATGTGTAATAACAATAGCAACAATGATTACTCATGCTTTCCTGTTATGTCGCTCTGTTATTACGCTTACAAGGTTTATTAATAAGCTCAGTCGTCAATTTATCCACCAAGATATGGAAGATATCAATATCGGAATATTTGTTCAACAAGGCCATCTGTGTGCAAATGGTGATGTCGTTAATAGCTCAGTTTGTAAATACGTAGAATATAGTATAATTAACGATAACGTTAATAATTAATAGGTACCTGAAACAAAAGTTTGTCAAACAACAAAGGGTTTGTTATTTTTCTTGTTTGTAATTTCTATACGTGTATATACAAACGGGTGTGTAGACCTTTTCTAACACTTAAGAAGTAAAAACTAAAAATGTTAATTAAAAAAAATTGTAGAATAGAGTCATGGTTAAAATCCATATTACCATATGGAATAAAGGTGTCGCGAAGAACTCTTTTGGACTATCTCAACTATTAGGTCGTTCTTTAATTCTCTTCAGTTCTATGTGATTAAGCCACACTCCAATCTACTGTGGACTAGTGGATTATAAAGATCTCATAACAGCGTCATCACTAAATGCCCTCGAGAACCGCATTTTTATTACGAGTTATCGACACATTTAACACAAACCAGAAGTAATATATAAAGACAGTTTAGCCGAAGGTTAAAAAAGCGGATTGAAACGATGCTGAGTTTAAATATTCACGCTATTCGAAAAATTTATCACATCGTATCTGGTTTAGTCTTTGTCTAGAGCAGGGGCACTCAGACTTTAACCATCGGCGATCTACCATAAAAGCAGTAGGCGGCAAGCGATCGACTAGATAAAAATAAAATGCCAAGTTTATAAATGGTAAGTATTTATTAATTGCAAAGATGATCACATATAAATAAGTATTATCATTGAAATAATAAGTGTTCTGTAACTAACGTTCTTTTGATGTCGATGCATGGCACTGCACTGCATGTCCTCTGCATACTTTTCATAGGATGGCACGTAATTACTAAGTGTCAAACGCAACCATGAATTAAGATGTTCGTCACTGAGCCGATTACGATATTTAGATTTAATTATTTTCATTTCTGAAAACGCAGACTCGCACAAATAAGTTGTTGACCCAAACAATGCTGTTAACTGACAGGCAATTTGTTTCAAACATGGATATTTTTTTTGATATCCTTGATGTTTGTGTCTCGGAAAGTTGAGACGCGTTTGGTAACTGGACGAGATATAGCTATCTCAACCCAAATACGATATATTAAATGTTAAATTATCATCTATCAGATAGATGATTATTTAATATTTAATGTTCGTTACTATATTAACAAATATTAGGTTAAAATAATTGTTAAAAAATATTTAGTGTACTTTTCATAAATTGAATGTCAGAAATTTCAAAAATATAATATGTAATTGATCGACTTAAAAATCTCCCGCGATCGACCGTTTGAGCACCCCTGCTCTAGAGTGAATCGCCGGAAACCGAGGTATACTAAAGCTCAATCAGTGGACAGCAGCGATTGTCCACTAGTGGGTCGTAGGATCACGAGATCATGACTTGATCGAACATAATTTTGGTACAATTTAAGGGATACTCATTGCTTATTCCTTATATTATGTACATATTATATTAAATCACGTTAATATTTCATTAATTACCGTTTTGGATCATCTCGTATTTGTGTATTCACGCACGCGCTAAATTATACGTTGTTAATGGTCGAAATCGGCCGTAAACTGCATACATAAATTATGTTAGAATTTGATACGCTACAATCAATTACTTCATGGTTCGTTTTGATGCTTCAGAAAGCATAGTATTTTAATAACAAAAATGGTTATAATTTTAGATGTTGGTTTTTTATTCGAAATAGATATCCGTCTTAATTTGATAATTCTCGGTTTACAAACTAATTTTCAATAAGTTAAGCGTTTTTAGTTTCTTTTAGGCAAGGAAAATAAATAAATACTTCTAAAAAAAAATACAAGTCGGTTTTACTTAACATTGTCAATATAAATTTTGAATAATTGAAGAGGCACATTCCAAAGGCAGTATGATGCTTTTTTTTTATTTGTATTAAATTTATTTTACATTACACTTGTTGCCATGTGACAATCTCTTCTAGCCAATAACAAAGATGTTAAAGATACCTTAAGAAAAAGAGCCGTCTTACCAACAACTAGAGGTCGACTTTATCTTGAAAATACCTGATAACTAAAAATTGTTAAATTAAGTGGAATATAAATCGACTCATTCTGGACAAAAAGGCGTAACCCTCAACGTACAAATTAAACCGGAGGGAAAATAAAACTATTGTATATATGGTAATTAATCAATTACGAAAATATTTAACATACGTGTACGTTTTGTGTTATTAGTTCATACCATTTATTATGTCCGTAAATTGAGATCGAGGTTTGAATTTAGATACACCATATCCCTGTCGGGACCCATACAGGAAAATGGATCTTGGAGAGTGAGATATAATGAGGAGTTATACAGCATATACAAAGAGCCCAACATCATAAAATACATCAAAATTGGGAGGCTACGTTGGGCGGGGCATGTAGCAAGAATGGGAGAAGAGGAAATGCCTAACAAAGTACTCTTTTCCAAGCCCCAAGGAAGACGTAGCGTGGGTAGACCGAGGCTTAGGTGGATGGATGGGGTGCAGAATGATGCAAACGTGATTGGCATCAGGGGCTGGAGGAGTGCATCCCAGGATAGGGAAGAATGGCAGCGACTGCTGGAGGAGGCCGGGGCCCACAATGGGCTGTAGCGCCATTGATGATGATGATGATGATATCCCTGTCGGGGTAGGCCGAGGACAAAACGCCATACTTTCCTACCTCGACACACGTCCTTAGCCTTCTCTACATCCATACACCTCATACAACTACGATTTCTCTGAATTTCTACGCTACTTTTGAAATAATGTTCACTTGAACCAACCATATTTTCCTTGGCCTTCCTCTCACGTTTGTTTTGTTAGTCATTCTTCTTTCATTCATTCTACATGCTCAAACCATCTCAGCGTGCTCGTTTTCATCGTTCTCAACGCATAAGACTTAAGTTCGCATTTATCCAAAATGACTTAATTCCGTATTCTGTCAAATATTTTCCCCGTGTATTTTGGTCCTATCAGTTATTTCCACGTCCACGTTTTACTCACATCAAATTTGGCACCCTATTATGGACTATTATCTTAGCAGATTCTGATACTGTCCGGTTCAAATATATATGTTTAGTGCCCCGTTGAGTTTGTTTCCTATCGTTACACGTCGTACGATATATCTCTTAACTATTCAATGATCTGTGAAATTGCTATTCAAATGTCAGTTTGTATTTATAAACTGATATTTATAACAATTGTTATTAGTAAATTTCTTATAGCTTTTCTACGATTTCAAATCTTTGTTCAGGTTGCCGCGACTTGAAAACTTTTGAAGTTCGCTGATGAAAACTAGAGGAGTCTTTGTTCGGCCGCCTGGCGGGCGTCACGTGACGATAACCTTGCCATGCGCCGTGCACCGCTAAGGCGGCCTTGGCTCGCTGCAAGTGCGGCGGCGCATCCAAGAAAGACTGCGGAAAGCACCGGATCCGGGAGAGTGCAATATACGACGAAAACAGCGTACGGAAACATGACAGATGTCACGTTAAATTTAGACAACACGAAAATGTAATTTTTTGACACCCTATTTAATTTGAGAGGTGCTAGACGAGTATGTCCGATTCTCAAAGTCAACAACTTACGAGCGAGTGCAAAGAAACGTGCATGAATGATGCAATTTAAATGACGACGTTGAGTTGTGTCTCATCGATTACTATTGGAAGAGGCCAACAAACGCAATCTTGATGTTTTAAGTTAAACGGACATAATACATATCGTTGTTGTTCTGCGAAAAGCATATAAGTCCAAATATTGAGTTTTGAGATAAATGCAATTTAAGTTTCGGAGGGCGATGTAAAATCAAGTTATATGACTTTTTATCTTTTCATAACAGCGAAATCATATAACTTTTGGCGATAAATGTTTTTTCCGTGTGTAGATATTTTTATTGTAAGTAAAATAACATCAAAAAGTCATTTTAAACAAAAATGGACTTAAATGTTTTTCGCAGAACAACGACGATACATACTATCACGCCATTGACCTGCTCAGATAGACAGAGAGAACAAAGCGCCAGTATTTCCTATCTCGACACACATACTTAGTCTCCTCCACATTCATACGTTATCTCATACAATTTCTACGATTTCTCTGACTTTTCAAGGTTTCCTTTCACAATATACCATTCGCTTGATCGAATCATACTTTCCTTGGTATTCCTCTCACAAACGTTCCACTCACATATGCAATATATATTTGTTTTGTTAGTCTTTCTTTATTCATTCGTTCCACATACCCAAACCGTCTCAGCGTGTTCTCCATTTTACTCAACACATCAGCCTTAAATTCATATTTATCCCTAATCACTTTATTCCGTATTTTGTCATACATTTTGTCATACATAGCATTTGTTCGGATCTGATCATTTTCCACGTCTACGTTTCACTACCATACATCAAAGTCAGTTGGCACTGTGGACTTATTATCTTAGCAGATTTTAATACTGTCCGGTTTGAGTATATATATGTTTTAGTGCCCCATTGACTTTGTTTCCTACCGCCACACGTCGTTCGATATCCCTCTTAACTCTTCCATTATCTGAAAAAATACTACCCGAATAGCAGAATCCTCAACGCGTTCCAATTTTTCATTCTTCACTCATACGCATTTATTTTTCCTTTCACATGTTTCTGCACTATTTGGATTTCGCAATATTCATTCTCAGATCGTTCTCTTCACATCTCTCATACAATTTACTTATCAAACTCTGCAATTCATCTTCACTCTCCGCCAACACCACCATGTCATGTCATCAGCATACAATAATCCGCATACGTTCCCATTCGACATTTGTATGCCACCCATTGTCCTATGTAGTTCCTTCACATGAATCTATATAAATATTGAACAACCAGGGTGACATAACGCATCCTTGCTTTATCCCTTTTGAAATATTAAATCACTTAGTAAAGGCACCATTCACTCTAATACATGCTCTACTTTCGGCATATAATGACGCAATACAACGTATTAATTTACATTAAACACCATATTCATTGAATAATAATTGCCCTAATAAGATACGGCAATAGACCTAGAGAATATTAATAGCCCTAATCGAATGGAGGAGGAGAGGGAAGACCTATATCCAACACTGGAGTCAACCGGGCTGCAAATTATGAGGAATAAAAATAACCACCGTGCCTATTAATAATCCTCATATGAATAATCATCCTACCTCATTACTAAGGCTAAAACTCCGAACATTTTCCCGAATATCATAGAATGCCAACGCTCGTCTGGCATATAACTACTAGACCTATGTTATTATTGATTAACTATGGTTTCAATCTGCTATCTAGACATTATGCAATATTCCATATAGGTTATATTTTTGACAGCATCAATTTTACAAATAAATGTAGGATATTATTTTGATTGTGTCGAAAATAAATATTACAAAAATGTACATTATTTGAAAAAATTAACACAATTTTTGGATCGTCCTATTACAGTTAGATATTTTTAATCTGTTCGTGATTCGTAAATAAGAATTATGGGTGAGCCATTCCTTGGGGTTTCCCCAAGTAATCACCCAACGCTCTTAAAAGACGCCTTTACAACAGTCATAGATCGCCTCGGGAGATGTTTAATCAGTGATTCTCGGCATTCTTCGGAGTGCCGGGCTGTGAACCGACTTGGACAAAAGTGTTTTATGACTTCATTGTGTTGCTGATGGAACAAATATATTGATGATGTAGTCGCCATAGTTTTCAGATCATATTTCAGAATTAAGTCAGTTGCTCTTATAGTACTCTTGTGACTTCTTTTAAAACTGGAGGTATTGGGGCAATATTATAAAAAATATATTAAAAATATATCCATCCTACACTTGTATCCGAATTTAGAAAAAGTCACAACAGTTTATATGGAATTAATAATTAACCGGTTTAAGATTTTTTATTTCAACATAATTAAGAAGTCTTTTTTGAGGTAGGTAAAGAATCGATCTCATCTTTATTATTTTCTAGCGCATGCGTATATTTTTGCTTCTAATTTCAAAAAGTTTTTGTTGGATCACTTTTGCACATGTAAGTGAAACACACTTAAATGAAACCCAGGCTGGAATCCTTTTTAAAAAATCTGGGTTTCAGAGGGATTTAAACCCACAACCTCCGGGGTTGGGAGACAGGCGGATTACCAACTAGGCCACGGAGGTCGTAGGTATGTTGTATTGTTTTACACGTTCGTTGTATACAATACAATCTGGCGGGCTTATTGCCATGTAGCAATATCTTCCAACCTAACAAAAAGATGTTTTTAAGTGGCCTTAAGTTAGAATCAAACTGGCATTCTTTTATTTAAAATCTGGGTTCCAGCGGGATTTGAACCCGCAACCTCCGAGTTGGGAGACAGACGTCTCATCAACTAGGCCATGGAGGTCGTATGTTATTACGATACAACACTAGTTATTTATCATTATTAAGAAATACGTTCGATTTTAAAATGAAATGTTGCCGGAAGCAAATAGTAAACATTACCCTAAAGATACCTTGGATTGTTCTATAAAAATAATTGCGAGGAAATATTCCTTGCGGATAACAAAAAAACAATGAAATAAAATAACACAAATGTGCAATGTAACACGATAAATACAATATATCATAAATCACGTATATATTTTTTTTTAAATAAAACCATCATGAGATTTTCAAATCACATTGAATAGACGAATGTTAAAGGAAATGTCAAATGACAACAATCATACAACTATTAGATTTGTCCAAAAATTAAAAAAAAAACACAGTGGTGATTTTAAGAATAGCCAATTTGTAAAGGTTGAATCAAACAACGAGTCTGTTAACCTACTTAGTAATGCAATTCATGTACTAACTTCTATGATTTCCTTTGATCTTAGCGATCAAATATTATATAACATAATAGTGAAGCATGAAGTAAGGCCAATAGATTCCTCTTTTGTTGTATACAGTATAACCTGGTCGACTTTTATCTCTCTGCAAACTTCGCGAATATACCACTCTTAATATAACCAATGTATCGAGTTCCCACTATATATTTGTTACGATATAAACGGAGGCCACCCTACCAATTATTAGGTGTTAACATAAGATGTGTCCGTTTTTTTCCAAATTTAAAAATGAGCACCAAAAGTGAAACAACATGGTAAAGGTTATACGTCATTTGAAAGAAAATTTTCTGCTCTACAAGATATTGGATTTGCTTTTAAGTTACATATATTATTTTATTTGATTACAAGCCTTCAAAATGGAATGTCAAGTAGACGAAAGTGAGCATTTTCGACACCTCCTGTTCGCGTTCAATCGAGGGAATAAAGCTGCCAAAGATGCTCGCGATATTTGCGAAATATGTACGTAAAAGATGCAATGAATGAAAGGACAGCTCGTCGATGGTTTTTCCTTCAATAATGATGTCGAATTGCGGACACGGTTGGACGAATTCCTCGAGTCAAGACCGGATGGTTTTTATCGCACACATTGAAAAACTTGTAGAACGTTGACAATAAGTTGTAAATAATGAAGGAGCATACATTATTGACTAATTTGTTGTATTTTTTTTGTTGTCCTCTTCATTTCGAAAAAAAAACGGACACAACTTATGTTAACACCCAATATATAAATCCTCCTATATGTAAGTATACACATGGTCTTAGGTCAATTTCTGACAAGTTAAAAAACTTAAGTAGTATAAAACTAAAGTCTTCCTTACAGTTGAAGAATTGCCACTAAGCAGACATACATAGCATCACGCCATTTCCCTGTTGGGGTAGACATAGAGGACAGATCACCAGACTTTCCTATCTCGACATACATCCCTAGCCTTTTCTACATCTATACATCTTCTCACATAACTACGACTTTCTATGTTTTCTTCTTTAAGAATATCATTCACTTGATCCGACTACACTTTCCTTGGTCTTCCTCTTAAACGTCTTCTTCTCATTTGTACTATATATTTGCTTTGTTAGTATTTCTTCATTAATGCGTTCCACATTCCCAAACCATCTCAGCGTGCTGCTCTGCAGCTTACTCAATACATCAGCTTTAATTTCCCAAACATTTCTCTAATTGGATAATCTTTCCGAATCAGTCTTGAATCCTTTTCGAAAAATAACTTTAAATTAAATTTAACAAATATCAGAAATTAGCCAAATACATTATTTTTATCTTCAGTCTTGCACATAATATGCCAGTCTATAATCTTTAGGACAATTTTAATAGATTCTAACAACTAGGTTTTCGTGTACTGTCGGTCTCATAAATTTTATTCTAGCTTTGTTAAGAACAAAATTATAACTTATAAATAACTCGACGTATAGTAATGTTGACATTACGATTATACTGACGGTCAAATTGAAATAAGCTGTAAGACAAGAAGGTCTATCGTACATCACAATCAGAAAGGCCATTTCCTTCTCCGTTTCGTGTTCACTGCTGTTAATTGTTAGCGCTGCTATCATTTTATGAAAACCCGAAAACATCTTGAAACGTAAATAACCGTACACACACAATGTTTTCTTGTTAAATCTTGTCTATGATTAAATGAAGCGATATTTATATGAAAAACATATATTTGCTTGTGTTTCAAACAACAGTAAAATAGGTAGCAATATTAAGAGAAACACTACGAGGTAAAAACGATATTTCCCACGTCCGAGATATTACTTGGAATTTATATCCGCAACAGAAATCGGCACACACGCTACAACATCTGGGCAACAAGTCGACCCTGCCTAGAGACTTGAGATCTGCAAGCCAAGGCATAACTGAAAGAAACAGTATGGCGCACCTCTTGGCAAAGTATGGTCCGCGGAAAACATACACCTTCATAAAACTATAATTCAACGAAAAAAATTAAAAAGGCAGATTTGAATGAAATAATACATACTTTAAAAAAATAATAGATTCAGGCCTTTATTGTATAACTAAACGATTAACCCGTGCTATGTACGGTTTCAAAGTTTGTTTTATATCAAGATTCTTAACTGTTATGTTATAAAACGGTGCTTGTATGTGTATATAAAATATTCAAGGTGTTAACTACTTCATATTCCTATAAAACATTTTACAATATATCGATTTCTCAGATAACAAAACTCGCATTAAACACAATACCGCCCCGACACACCCACTGACAGCTGAATGTCAAAACTATAAAATCTTCAATGGCGACTATTATTTATTGAACACTACATGTGGGCATGGATAAAAAAAAATAATGCGACATCTGTTACTACAAATCAGTTATATCTAAATTAATATTGACAATACGTTATAACCTGGTGAATTTATTGCCATGTGTTTTTTTTCCAACCAGCCATAAATATATTCAAGAGGTTTTCAGCGAAAACTAGACTAGAATATTTTTTTAAATTTACATTTTATTAAACAGAAATCGAAGTCGCAACCCCCGGGTAGGGAAACACGCGTCTTACCAACTAGGCCATGGACGTTATTACATCATCTTATTCAATGAATAAATAATCATTTTCCGAAAAAAGTTAAATAAAAGATAAGCGTATTTTACAATATGTAAAATTGTGACAACATAATAAATGAATAGATTTTATTTATATAATACTTAATTATGTTAACACTTGCCGTACGGTGATGGATAGCGAGTGATCATGACTTATATTTTATTTAATTTCTCGAAATATACTGCTTGCAGGGTCTTCATACTTTATGTATTCCTCATCGAAACCTCTATGATTTGAATGATGTCATTAGGAAACAAAACATTCATAGTTAATTCAACAGAAATTAATGATTTTAAATCGCGAATTGACGAAATGTCAAACACTCATTCTTTTTTGACAGTTGTATACCGCCCCGTTCCAGGGGTTCGTCACCAGTTTTATAATCCTGATTGTTATTTTTTATTATCTGGTATGTTTTTTCTATTATCATTTTTTATCTGGTATGTTATATTGTACCATTACTCTTTTTATAATAAATGTAAATTTTATTTATTATTTCATTTTCAATGCCCAATATCTTAAAAAGGAAAAATAGCAACAACAAGATGCTTTTAATACAGTTTTAACATATTGTGGCGAGTCAATATCCGAAACATTAGTAAATAATACCCTGTTGGCACCCCGTGAGGTCCTCAAAAGAGGAAGTTGTGGGTTTTATTAAAAACATTCGAGAAAAAAAACCAGGCTATTCTGCAATATTTGTCAAACACCTGCGTGTTTAGTACGTAGAATATAGTAAAAAAAAAGTGGTTTCATGCCCCAATTGCGATAACTTTCTCCACAGGATTAAACTTTGATTATATGATATGTTTGTCCTATTTTCAAATTTTCTGTAGTGTTTATATTTTCCAAATTGCATATATTTTATTGATTTGAATTTCGTATTTGTTTATATATAATTTTGAATTTCGTGTTTGTTTATACTATATAAATTTCTCGCCCTAAAACCTTGATTTTTGAATTTATATATTCATTTTATATTTTGTTTATATGTTATTTATTGTCTTTATTCGAATTATGGTTTTATTGCCAAAAAAATACACGCTACATTTTATTGTATAATTTTATGAAAAAAAATTAAAAGGCTGGAAATCTCTTATCACGCATGCGCATTCTGAATGTTGCGCAGACCGAACGACGCAGCGTAAAAATAATATTCTTATAGAAATGCCTTTCTGTTTTAGCTCTTATTTTATCATTTCTTACCTTTATTTTATATTATTCGACATTTTATTACATAGTAAAATTATGTTTATAGCTAATAACAAAAAATAACCTAGCAGATTTTGCATAATTTTAATTTGAAACATACATGTTTAGTGTACCCTCAGTGTCCAACGCCGTTACTGGCGTAATTTTTTAGCACAGTAAGGGAAGTGTTAAAAGGTTGGAGACCTCTTTTCAGTCATGCGCATTCTGAACGTTGCGCAGACCGAACGACGCAGTGGGAAAATTATATTCATATAGAAATTTCACTTCTCTGTTTCAACTATTATTTTATCATTTCTTACACTTATTTTATATTATTCGACATTTTATTACACAATAAAATGATGTTTATAGCTAATTAAAAAAAAAAACTAATAGATTTTGCATAATTTTAATTTAAAACATACATTTTTAGTGTACCCTCAGTAGCCATCACCGTAACTGGCGTAATTTTTTAGCACAGTAAGGGAAGTGTTAATATAATTAAACCATTGTATTGTTATCAGTTTGTTGAATGTCATAATGAAATTCATGTCTTAAACTGCGGTTATAACTACAACGACACGTGCGTCGTCACTCGCGAGATATAGTTCAATATTACATTATGTTATCTTACAGTGAGCCACTCCAAGGGCGCCCTGACGACTTCTCGTGTGAAGGATAATTTATAGCTTTCCTCTGAAAGCTTCCAGATTATCCGCAGTGCATAGCTCCAGAGGCCGACTATTCCAGCAACATGTAATGCTCTGTCGGGAAAATTTGGACTCAGCCTGAACTGAACGTGGCGGATATCAAAGCTCGATTTCGAAATTGAAAATATTTTATTTTATTACGTCTTCATGTAGAGTACAACCCGGCGAGTTTCAAGACAATCTATTACAACCGACCATAAATATGTTCGAGGTCTGAAATAAAACAAGATGACACCTTTTTAAAAAAATGTATAGGTACCAACCAGATCACTGACATGTTAAAAAATATTACACTTTCGATGTATCGAGTACAAACTGACGGATTTATTGTCATGTGGCAATATCTTCCAGCCAACCAGAGACGTGTTCAAGAAATGAAAATCAGTGGAGTCGAATCCGCAACCCCTGGGTTGGAAGACATGCGTCATACCAACTAGACTACAGTATAAGTTTAATGCTTATCTAAGATACTCGTACTTGTTTTTGCACGTTTAGTTGAACATTTTTTCGATGTACCCTACAATGATTTAATATACGAGTAAATTAGAAGATTTAATAATTACTTTGTTGATTCACTAATTACATTAATCCCCGCTACACGTGTTTCTATATCCTATCCTGCGGCTCTCATTAGGTGAAATAATCACCGTTTGTTAAGAGCGGTGCTTTTGTCAGAATGGTGTCCAATTACTATAGGTCAACCACGTTACAGTTAAAACCGAAATTTTTCATAGAATAATATAAATTAATTTATAACTATAAGAGGGCGAAGATTGTTTTCAAGTTTTGGATAACGCTGGAATATTGGAATGCATTCTCTGTCGAGGGTTGGCGAGTAGCCAAATTTAAATTCCACTAAAAAAGGCAAAGGATCTGCGACTCACCACCTCCAATCTGATTGATCAGGAGATATATAGTTTTTGTATAAAGTGTTTGGTCGCCGTAGGTTGTTAAAAACAAATTATTATTGAAGATACCGCTTGTCCAGTTGGGAGCAACGCCCTCGAACACCTGAGTGAACATGGATGCCAACCTACCATTAGCCAAGAGCAATGAACTATCCTCACGAACGCTTATTGCGCATCCTTCGAGACGGTTTTTTTTCAAATAGGATCATTGTACACAAAGGCGTCTTGCTTGATGTCCTCGAAATTTAACTTTAGGTCATCTGAATAAATTTAACTGCTTTTAAACAAAGGCGATTGTTAATTAATTGTGGTATTTAAGTATTTTGGAATAAATAATTCCGTCAATTGAAATCAAATGTTATTTAGGAACAAACCCAAAGGGAATAAATTGTGCAAGATCGTTTGTGAACATTGTTTAAAAAATACTTCAACAAAAAACTTTGATAAAATAATTTAAGACATAAATTAATAATAAGCATGATTAATCGAGATATTATACACTTGTTAATACATGTCCAAAGCGACACACTTAAAATTGATTCAATTGACGAAATTCTGTTGTCCTAACAGATAATTTATTAATGTATATTTAATTACTCGCTAGACCGATAGTAACTATCACATTAAATGTTGACGAAAAACATTTATGCGAATGTTTAAAGAATAAATCTGATGAATATGAGAGTATGTATGGTATGGTGTATGGACGTGACAGAAGCGAAATGTGTTTGCTAGGATAGAAATAAATGTAGTTTTTTACTATCTGCCTTCTCAAATAGGGACTTGAGAACAATCAAACTTAGATGGATATCTAGAATGTAAAATATTTTGTTAAGAATTTGAATTTCATATAAAAATACAAAGGTAGGCCAGGGCAGGCATGTGTATATATTTGAATCAAACTTAGTAATATCTATGGTGCGTATTATTAGTATGAGGATTTGAAAAATCTAAGTGTATTTGAAGTTTAAATGTAATAATGGTATAGATAAGTGTTATTAAGAATAGTTATTGAAATCTCTACGTAAACCTAAATACGCTTTTGAGTGTAATCTTTAAAAGTACATACAGATATTGTCTAGTGCTACGAAATATGTAAAACATGCAAGCAAATTAATATAAAGCATTGGTTTTGATGTTCCGAGGTAGGAAGAGTTGGCCATCAGTAAATTTCTGATGTTTCTAAGGGAAAGAGCGTTGAAATGTGATTGTGGAGTTATATAGGAATCACGACACGTAAGTTTGTTCGAACATCGGGACTACATACTCTAGGCAAGATTTGATTGATGGCGAATGATAGGGCGATCTCTATTGCCTCATACTCAAAACACGTGGCATAATGATGATCCGGATACGGAAATTAATGAAATTAAATCAATAATCGATTTGTATTATAACCACCATTACTAAGTAGTACATTAATTCAATATTTAGTTTATTATTTCAACATGAGTAAAATGAAAATAAAAATGGTGTTGAAAAAGTGCAATCAAACTGTAAATGCGCAATTTCATGAATGTAAACAAATAAATGTTGCCGCCTTCTGACAAGATATTTTGAAAACAAGAGAAAAATCGATCAGAGTAAAATCAAATTGTACACATGAGAAATACGCAAATTCATGTATGTAAACAAGAATGGAAGAAGTAGCAGATATTGATTCAATATCTCGCAAGACGAATACATATACCGTGACCCAAATAAATGAGATAAGAAAACAAGTTCAACTTGGCGAACAAGTGCGCGACCGGGCTTGGCGACATTTGCTCATTTTGAACATCTACAGGTCATACGACAAAAGATTTTGGATTTGTTCGAGACATGTCTGGAAAGCGTTAAGATAATTTGAGCACGAGTTTTTTCTTAGTACTATAACCGTTTTTTTTTCGACATTGCGATTCCCAGAGCAAAAGTTTATATTTACTGAATAAGACAAAGATTAAAAAAAACCCCATGTAGTCCACCACTCCAGCCAGTATCTTATGTTGTCATACCTAAGACACTGATTTCTTTCCAATCAACATTTCGTCGACAAGATCTTTAAGGTGACATGTAGGTCATAAATACCTCGCGAATTCAACTTTTCCCTTCCGAAACACTTACCTCCAAAATAGATATGAAAAACGCCCGTGTGAATTGTAGGCAGATAAAAAAACTAATATATTTTGGTAAAATAACGAAAAATAAGACAATTATTCACCTATTTGCTGGCAATAGCCTCCATGATAATGCATTCTCATTTCGTGATCGATGTCAATATTTGAAGAAGACGCTAACCCCACCTGCCCAAAGATTTGCAGGGTTGAACCAAATGTTCCCAAAGTATGACTATTTCTTACAAGTGTAGCGGTGGTATTTCGATAACGGCGCCAAGTAAATATTTGCGCTTTATGAATTCCGATTATCAAGGCCGACGAGGTTCAGTGTTATCAATATATTTCCGACTCCAGGAATTGCTTTATCATTTTACTAACAATACAAGAATAGAAAGAAATGTTTACACTGCCATTCTAATTCAACTTCCATAACCCTGGAAAATGTATTTTTATAGGAAACACCATCCAGACTTTATGTTTAAGCGCAAAGTACGAGTATATTAAATGGTTATTATATTGATGAGAAGTTTAATCGAGCGATTTTCAGGTTGAAATTGTACGAGTATACAGAAGTTTGCTATACTATATATCCAAGTAAGTTTTTGTGATTATTAGAATATATTGTATATATTGTTCATACTACGTATCCCGAGTTATAATATAACATTTAACCTTTAAATTGCAAATTTAACGAGAATATTTAAAAAACTCGAACCGTCACAGATCATAATGTGCTTTTTTTCTAAATGATACAACCATATATTATATTTATATCGATATTTCATTATTTTAAGAAATAAAATAAATTAACAAAATATATTTCCTAAAATTACTCCGGCGTCATTTTGTGGAACTCCATAATTAATATAAAATTAAAATACTGTCACTTAGTTTTGTTCCACTTTACTATAGTTCGGAAATTCTAGAATGAGTCCTGTGACAGCTCACAAATTTGCCCCAATACAACTTTGTAACGATGTTCAGTAATTTTAATTATTTTATCAACGTTAACATAAGCCTCAATTTTAATAAATAGTAAGTTATTTAGGTAAATACATTACTTTAGGTTGTATTGCGGCAAATTTGTGAACTGTCACAGGGCTCATCCTAGATTTTCCGAACTATAGGTTTATATTTAAGCATATGATGAGATAATGACAATGAATAAGTAACTATGTTATGTACCCGTATATGTCAGCATTTCAATTATTTGTTGTGAAAAGGGGAAACCTTCGTTTGTTAATTCAGTTTAAGTTCCGGCACTCAGGAAGGCCCTTCTTGTAAGAAAAGCGAGTGAGCTTTTCTCGACATTATTCTCAGAAGGTTTTTGTGACCATGGATATGTATGTAGTCATCGTTTACTTAGGAATGAACACGAAGCACTTTGAGGGCAAAGTTGAGAAGGAATGGTTTGATAATAAACAAAAGCATTACTAAGATTTAATCTAGATATCAAGAAAGTTTCATATAACAAAGTAATGAAATTATAAAGGATGTTATTTCAAAAGGATGTCGAGGACAAATATTATAAAGAGCAATAATTTTAAAGTGAACAAAGAAAAATAGCTCAAGTATTAGAGAGGGAAGGATATCGCAGGGCGCTCTTCATCTATTTTATTTTGTTGCGTTTAATTTCGATTTAGTAAAAATAATAAATTGAAACGTAAAATCAATAAAACACCCTCTTTGTTCCGTTCCATTAATAATACATGAATGCAACACGATCGGTCCGCAGCTGGGCATTTTAATAGGAGCCGTGAATAAGGTGGTAACTAACAAAACTTGTATTTTACAGTATTCAAGAAAAACACTTTTTTTTATTAAGTGTCAACATTTTAATCGTTTTTTTAAATCAAAATATATATATTCATACACACTTTATTTAAAAATAAAAAAATACCTAACTATATTCAAAACAACAAAAAAAAAACACTATGAACAAGTGGAATAACGTGGTCCGCGAATGCAGTTACAACATTATTCCACAACTCTTATATAAAACAAACAAGTTGTGTCATTACAACTTTTATATGAAAAATCAATCATGTACGTTAGTTGCCACGTTATTCCACTAACCTCTTCTGATCTTATTTTACCCGTTACTTCTTTGCCTTTTCTGCTTATATAGGATTGTTCGCTGTTTCTCAGTTTTTTCCGTTTATTATCTGACCATTTTGCAACCCTTGCTTATCGTTTTTTCCGAAATTATGTTTATTTTCTAAACTAACAGAGTGAACGACGGGCGCCTCTCCACACATGTTGATACTTGAAATCACGTTATTCCACTGAGCGCGCGCAAAAATCCAACGGCAATGTTGGCTTATCAGTAGAAACGAAAGAGATAGAGAATATTTTTATAGAGGGGACGAAGGACGTAACCACATGGCACGTTATTTCATAAAAAACTGGATTTTGAAAAAATGTTAGTTACCACCTTATTCGCGGCACGCATTCATTTAACGTCTTCCCGTGTTAAGCTAAGATTGCGAATCTCCCTATCATAACATCGGTGGATGGTTTCAACTCTACGAATCAAATGTGGATAATTTTCGAGTTGTGACCAATCGAGTTAGAGCAATGTTACGCTGGTTCAATCATCGAGTGGTTAACATCGAATCCAAGATAAGATTCAATTCAATTATTTGTCGTGAAATATTCTTCATAAATTATATAAAACGAAACAAAAGCATCCGAAAATAAATGGCAATCAATATAAGGCTGTTAAAGTTAACTTACTGTTATTTTAGTACTTAGTATTGCTTTAGACATCATCAGAAATGATACATGTCAATATCCATGGCCTCATTTAAAAGGGATAACCCGTGAAACAAAGGAAGAGCACTTGGCAATCGTGTTCTATTTATTTCTTTCCCAAATATAAAATTATACCAGGAACATAAAACCACATATGTTTCAACATAGTTTTATTAGATGTTGCTCCTGTCACCAGTCCAAAGATACAAGGACCCTAAAACCCCTCCTTACATTTAGAAAATATTATCCAAACATGCATTAAAGAAACCGTGTAAGATAGAGCCAAGTGTAGAAAAACCGCACTCCCGCAAGAAACTAATGCTCTGAAAAAAAAGACAAGAATATATAGTTCGTGTTGTTCGAGTGTTGATAGCTAATAAAAATATGCTCCTATAGCTTGTTTTTCAAAGAAACCCTAATAGAAATTAGTTGGAATGCGTGGTACATAATCTAACACCTACACAAAATTTATGAAATAATTTCTGAGAAATATTTGGTAATAACTCTCACTATCAACACAGATAATCATATTTACAGATAGGCGAAAGAATGACGAAGCAAAAAACGTGTTTTAAATAAATGTGAGAGGTGAATTTGGCAGTAACAAGTAAAGAAACATTTAACAGTATGAATAAAAAATAGATTGGAAGATGTAGAGGAAAAATATTTGGATGCGTATAACACATCGATCAATAAGTCCCGTGAATAACCACTAAAAACAACATTTGTTTGCCAAAATTAGGCGTTAGTTTCGGCAATCACTTCTTTATTGGAGAATACGGTGGGTGCGGAAGCAATTCGAAGTTTAACTCATGCAATTTGGCCATCGTTACCATCGACTTGTAACACGGTGCATTGTCCTGGTGAAAGAGAACTTTTTTCTTCTTCATATGAGGCCGTTTTTTTTGCAATTTCTGCCTTCAAACGCTCCAATAACGCTATGTAATATTCGCTATTGATGATTTTTTCCTTTTCAAGGTGATCGATGAATATTATACCATGCGCATTCCAAAATACGAAGGCATAACCTTCCCGGCCAACTGTTGAGTTTTTGGTCGCTTTGGACGACTTTCACCGGCTGCTCTCCACTCAGCTGACTGCCGATTTGATTCCGGAGTATAGTGGTGGATCCAAGTTTCATCCATTGTCACATACCGACGCAAAAACTCCTGTTTATTTCGCGTAAACAGTGCCAAACAGCGCTCTGAATCATTGATGCGTTGTTGTTTCTGTTCCATTGTGAGCAAACGCGGCACCCATTTCGAAAAAAGCTTTTTCATGACCAAATGTTCATGCAAAATAGTGTCCACACTACCAAATTATATATTCAGGATGTCAGCTATCTCACGCCACTTTATTTTGCGATTTTCCATCACGATTTTGAGTTTTTTTAATTTTTTCTGGTGTAACAGCCTCATTTGGCTGACCCAGTACCGGAAGGAATGGAGACAAGTGATGGGCAGAGTTCGAGACATAGCAGAGGACCACAACGCTCAGCATTGAGCAAGTGATGAAGAAATTTAACAAAAGAAGAAGGTGCCATACGAGATGGACGGATGAAATACAGGATCCTCTTTAAGCGCTGCATTCAATATGACCTAGGACCGGGAGAGATGGGAGACAAGTCGTGCGCCTAGTTCGAGACATAGCAGAGAACCACGACGCTCAGCATTGAGCAGGCGATGAATAAAACTTCAATATAGTTTGAGAAGCAATTCAACACATTTGGAGGGCATGCCAGCAATTTAAAGACACTCCGACATAAACATAGAAAAAAAAAACAATTTTTTGACAAACAAATTAAAACATGATTCTTTGAAAACGATCATTGGGTGAAATAAAATAAAAACGCCAATTGACTTGGACTCGCGCCACGGCATTGGGCGGCGACAACGTGTGACTGAACTCAAGTTCAAATCGTAGACTTCACCCCATCACCGCAAACATGATGTAAGTTTGGAATAAACACGGGGGAACACCCGGCAGAAAACCGATAATATGTGAAAGTGAAACGGGTAAAAATCAATAATACTTTATTGTTATCTAAATACATTTGAGATGATTAACCGTGCAAAAGAAAAGATGGTTTTAATCGAGGTGGCCAAGTATTAAATAGGGATGATGTATATCATAAAGATGCCAAATTTTTCAACTAAATAATAATTAATGTTAAAAATACTCCATTAAAAAAAACTTAACCTTCACTCTAGTTATTTTACGATTGGAATTTTGCGCATTTTAGCGACAAAGTAGCAGTAGATAGAATAGTAAGAAGCAGAAGTAATACGTACTGAGCATCAAAACTGTGCTGAAAATTAATTCAGAAAATAAGAATTATTGTATTTTTTGTATGAAATAAATAACAAAGATTCACGTGTGAAGAAACCAGAGGTGAATGGATGGCATGACACATGTCCAATGAGAATGTGTGCGGATTGTTGTATGTTATGTTGATGACATGATAGTGTTAGCGGAGAATTAAGATTAATTACAGCTGCTAAGATGACAGACCAAAACAGTACTTTGGTACTCACTTTGCTGTACGGGTGTGAAATGTGGGCGTGGAAAAATATTGAAAGAAGCCGAATAAATGCTGTACAAATGGGTGCACTGAGAAGAGTAGGCGAGGCGAGAGTGTATGACAGAATCAAGTGATTAGGGATGAATGTGAACTTAAGGTGTATTAAATATGATAAAGAAGAACACTTGGAGATGGTTTGGGCGAGTGGAACGAATGAATGAAGACTAACAAAACAAATTACGGAGCAAATGTGAGTGGAAAGCGTGGTAGGGTAAGACCAAGGAATGTTATTTTGAAAGAAGGTAAAGTAAGAAGAGAAATCGTAGGAGCTGTATGATGTGTATGGATGTGGAAGAGGAGACATGTGTCGAGTCAGGAAAGTCTTGGCACTCTGGCCTCTCTGCCTACCTCTACAGGGAAACAGCGTAATGATATATATATGTGTTCGTATTGCGCATGCAAATTTATGAGAATATGTAAGAAAATAATAAAAAAAAACATTTACCAGGAATGAGCGATAATTATATATTTTTTCCATTGACTCCAAGTATTACTTACTGATTAAAAACATTCGTTTGAGAAGTTGCACTGCGCAATAATATGAATAATGATGAAATCAATGAATTAAGTCCGGCAGAGGAGTGAGGGATGAATCACGCGAGGTGAAAGCCCTTTGCAATACAGACACGTAACCGAAATATTTCACTGAAACGTAAGTGATGCTTTCGAAATGGTTGGCAAACAAAATAAGGGCACCGCGCGATAATGAACTAACAGCCTGAGCTCCCAGACAAGGACCGTATTGTTCGCAAAAACCTTTGGACGCGGCGCACAAACCACCCCAGTGGAATATTCGAGTGTCTGTATACCAGGACCGACGCGTTCTTGTATCATTCGTTCAAGTTGTATAACGGTATAAGAATCCTGTTTCGAATCACTAAAATTGCAATAGTTTACCTCTAGTTGCGTTCAAATTTTGCCTCGACCCCCCGTGGGTATACTGAAGCTATTTAACTACCCAATTTCTTTTTGGTCTAGTAATTTTTGCATTCATTCGCAGATAACATTTTGCGGTATCGAATCGAGTCATTAATTTACGAAGGGATCTTCATGCAGCCTTGTATTGGGTACTTTTTCGAACCAATTGGCCTCTCAGATCTGGTCAATGGGTAGTTTTACTGTATTGGAAGTTTTCTGTTAAATACTGGCAACTTGCTGCGAGTCATTTTCCTCCTCTTAAGACCGTCGTCGTTGTTATTCATTCAACACTCTGGTGTGTCGCCGCCCAAGGAGTCACTTTGGATAGTTTCTTAAAAAATAAAGAAGATTCCCACCTTCTAGTGTTGCACGTGCTGCATGAGGCTTTATTTTTCCCTCCGTAACAACGTACGTGGTGGGATCGAACTGAACCGGCATTCGAAATTGTAGAAGAGTAGAAAATAAAATACTTTTACCACTTAAAAACCAGATTGGATATCTAATATGTAACATACTGTGATCAGCATTGGATATATAATATGCAACATACCGTGATCAGCATTGGATATCTAATATGTAACATACTGTGATCAACATTGGATATCTAATATGTAACATACTGTGATCAGCATTGGATATCTAATATGTAACATACTGTGATCAGCATTGGATATCTAATATGTAACATACTGTGATCAGCATTGGATATCTAAAATGTAACACACTGTGATCAGCATTGGATTTTTAAGACAGTTCAATAATCATCAAACCACAGACACTGGTAATTAATTATATTTGTAATATTTTAGTAGAAATATGAAGTACCTGGCTTTGAAAATGATTCCTATACAACTATAGTAGTAAAGAAACTTGGATGCTATTTGAAAAGAATGACACTTTTTAATGGCTAATAACTGGACGGACACCCATAGGGAATTAAGTGGTTAGGAACAAGTGTGAACTTAAGGCTGGTGTATTAAGCAAGATCAAGAAGAGCACTCTGAGATGGTTTGGACATGTAGAACGAATGAATGAAAAAAAATCTAACAAAACAAATATACAGTACGAATGTTAGTGGAAGACGTGGTAGAGGAAGAACAAGGAATGTGTATATTTTGAAAGAAGGTAATTTAAAGTCAGAAAAATAGTAGGAGTCGTTTGAGGTGTATATATGGAGGTAGAAGAGGCGAAATATGTGTGTTGCGATAGGAGAATCTGGCGATCTCTCTTCTCTGCTTACCCAGTAGGGAAATGTTTTGACGGTATATATGTATACTATTAACTCAAATTGGGTCTTTCCAGCCAGTCGTGAGCAATGTTGAGTTGAATACGTTCGTCAAGAATACAGAATATCATCTAATAGCACAAACACAGTAAACTCTCGCTATCAAAACTTTAGATAATAACATTAATTTGATATATTTAACTGTAAACTTTCTCAACGCTCCGCAAACAGAGGGAGACATGTTTGCATTATCATAATTAGCGTTCTCAAATTGGTTGGCATAGGGTAATTCGTCATTGAGGTCTAGAAGCAGACCCTCTTTGTGTAACAGGAGAAATCCGTGCAAAGTGGATAAAAAAAATGTCTGCGCGGTAACACACTGGACTTCCGTGCGGGAGATCGCCGGTTCGAACCCCGCGCTGTGCTACTCCCCTCGAGTGGTACAGGCATCTTATGCCCCTAGTAGTCGGGGGTATAAGGATACATATGAATTCGGTTATATCTATTATTTAAAAAAAACTGGTTGTGATCCGATCGTCTCCCTTCGGCGTACCATCGGATCCAGTACAGCGGTATAGCAGGTGTTTGCTGGTAAATGGCGAGGGGATTCTCGACTACAAGGCCCAGCAACGACGACGAATCGTCAAAAGTATATATTTGTATTGTATTACACTTTCGTTGTATAAAATATATCCTGGAAATCTCAATCGACTGACCAGAAAGATCTCAAAAAAGGCCTAAGCGAGATCATACCCAAATGCTTCGTTATGTGCTAAGCTAGGTTTTACGTGACTCATATACTAGGTGATTTTATGCCTGGTTACACCAAAGTGCTACGCACAAATTTATTTGACAGTTGGGAGCGGTTGAGTCAATACACGATGTCACTCTCAAAACTAACCAATTTCATTACAACTTACCATCTTTATTTACTTTCTGTGCAACTTCATTCCAAAGTAATTTTATTACAGGTACATTTTTCTATAATTTGCTCGATGGGTTTCACAAAGGCTCCCTTTTATACACAGCTGTCATTAAAACTTCCGCCATCTTGTAAATTAACCAACACGTCTGTTCGCTAGGAGATTCACTCAATGACTAATCGTCATGCAACGTGCCCCGAAGCGTGCAGTGTGGCCACGACAGTATGCGGTACGTTGGTTCGCTAGGATGTCACCTAACTCGCAGCATAGCTCTAAGCACCAAGCGAGGCTCCTACCTGTGTGGCCGAGGCCTAAGTGAAAACGGATTGTAGTCCTATTTTTTTAAATTGGATTTTTGCGGGAATGGAATCCGCAACTTCTGGGGTCAAAGACAGTTGTCTTACCAATTAGGCGACCGAGGTCGTTATAAAATATCGAATACGCATATATGATCCAACGTTTTTTTGCTGAGGTCACATTCATACATGCTGCAATTTAAAACTTTAACCTTTGTTAGATGTTCCTCTGTGGAAGAATGTCAAAGACGTATCCGGGAGCTGAACTCTAAGACCATTTTTAGAAACTGTTCTCTCTGGTTAGCTAATAGTTATTTTTTAAACTAGGGGCGGTACATATGGTTCGCTTCAGCACAACGTACGAGATGCAGCAGATCGCTGAACTCGCCGACAGAGCACAGAGCTGTAGACTGAGCATACAGAGTGTATGAGTGTGTGTGTGTGCGTGCGACGAACAAAGGGGGCGCGGGCATCGACCCGCGGGCGGCGGGCCCCAAGGTCCCGTGGCGGCCGCGCAGGTGACGCCCCCTGCCGCCCCCGTCCCTCTATACATACCGATACCATAGACCCCATTCGCCGCGCTAGCGAGCGACCTAACCTTTCTATTCAGTTTAGTGCCATATTATTCTCTCTTTCTGGATGAAGATACCCTGGATTTTAGGGATGTTCCGTTTATCAAAAACGAGTAGTTAAGGGGGCAGACAGACATATTATGTAGTATTGGTTTACTAAGAACTGTGCACGAAAAAAAGAAAAACTCATTTGCTACATTTCAGAGAAAATAATATTATTTGAAATATCGTAAACACAATTGAAGAGTGTACCATTACAAAATTTCCAATCAACATTATATTGTATTGCACTGTCGTTGTATACAGTACAGCCTGGCGGGCTTATCGCCATGTGGAAATATTTTCCAATCAACCATAAAGGTATTAAGTGGAAATCAGACTGAAATTCTTAAAAAAAATCTGAACACCAGCGGGAATCGAACCCGCAGCCCAAGGTTGGAAGACAGACATTTTACCAAATAGACCACGGGAGGTCGTCAACAATCACATAGTAAAAAAATAAATACAATATTTTTTAACCATAAGTATTAATTGAGGATTATTAAATATTGTTGGAGACGTTTTAATTTTCAATAAAAATTTAATATTGTAAAATTTTCTTCTTAGAAAAATCTATTCAATTATGTTGGCAAATGAAAAATAATTTCAAAGCAAGCGGATTTCTTTGCATTGTGATAAAACACTGAGAATAGAAAGTTAAAAAAAAAGAATAAACATATAAAATAGATAAAACCAGCTTATATATTATATTGTATAACATAGATAAAAGCTGTATATAGTGAGAAAATGCTCTTAGGCGTCTTGGATCGAGTTTCATCACATGTAAAAAATGTATTCGCGAAACGATATTTCCACGTTTTTTTATAAAAACTTCGTCACCCCTGATTGACGGTCACGGTACTAAACGAATGTTGTAAAAGAATTTAAATATCCACTATAACATTTATAACTTGATAAATTTAAAATAAAACACGTGAGAAAAACACGAATGATTCGTATTTTTTGTGATTCTTATACCGCAAATACAACTTACTTGAATCGAAACATGTTATTTTAAATGTGCCAGACAATACAATTAAAGGTTGTTTCTATGTAATTTCAACCCACTAAAGACAAAAGCGTGTACATAAAAAGGTTACTATAAAGTGTCATTAAATAATATTTTACTAACTTTATTTCGTGAAGACGTCAGGGTTCAGGGGTGACTTCTGGGATTTCCCTTTTTAGTGAAGGATGCGCGCTCGATACTTGAAACATTTAAAAAGGTCTCAGGTAATGAAATCGATTATACTCAAAGGTTAAGAATAAAAATAGAGACCAAAGCTTGAAATAATATGCGTATAAATTTATTACAGGGACCGAAATAGCTTTTCATGTCATCAGGTAACTGTAACTGATTGCTGCCGAACTGAATTCAATTCCTGATAACAACATTTTAGTCCTATCACGATCGGTATTAAATTATATTGATTGCAACGCGATACAGTTAAGAAGTATTTTTGTAACATCCGTTAATTTTAGTGGCAGAAAAATACAAATACATAAAATAATATTTGGTAAAGAAAATAATAATGGTACAATTACTAGTCAGACTAGATTCCCATTAAAATGAGGTCTGAATGAGGTTTGCTTACGCGAGATTCACAATGATCAACCTGTGATTATAAAAGATGCATTACAGGCAACCTAACTATCTGTTTAACAGATCATTAGAATATTTTACATGTGAGACTTTGTCTTCTCATGGACACGCTACAGTTAGTTAGTTGTAGACCAAAGGCTGTTCGCAGTATGACCGCAATCAAGTGAAATCAACATTATTTTAACATTGGTTGCATTATTTAAACTTCAATAAGGTACATTTATACATATATTAAAATAAACCACATTACGGGGGAAAACAAAAAATGTTAAAAAGTTATCGATTTAGTGCATGTTAGCAACGATAAGAAATGGTCGTGATAATCAAGAGGGCGAATTTCGACACCCTTGCACCTGGAAGAAAATTAACATTCTGGTCAATTCTACACGAGGCTTGTTTTTTATAGAAACATGATATATTTATCCCTCCAAAGAACCGCTTTGAATTTCGTGAAATAAATTCTCGCGAGCAACTTTTTTTTTGTTATCACAATTTGTACAGAAAACAATTTCCTTTCGTTTAGGCACCGTCTATGAAAACGCATCATTTGATTTTCGTTACAAGTTCACTGATGAAAAAGTATATTGCAGAACTATGTTCAATTATGAACAAATGCAAGCTGGTCAAGATTATGCTTACACATTATTATCATTATCATAACCCATATGTTCCATCAGGACATAGGGATACTATAAAACGTCTATATCAAGATTGGTCCACAGCCCGGCACTCCAATCATACAACCGATGTTTAGTGTAGGATGGGCGTTCGATAAAACAGCGCAGGTTTTGATAAGCTACCAGGCGGCATCTTCAACACAATCCAACCCCCTCCAGTGTGGCTCACGCTTATTGTGGTGGTTAAAGGCTGCTACTGCACACAAAGACGAATCACCTCATAAATTATAGCAACTGAAAATTTGTAAAAAGAACGTCGTAGTTAAAGTTTCATGAAGTGCGTAATTAAATTATCTTGTGGTATATTACCTTATCAGCGTTGCTTTGTCCTCATTAATCTCAAAATTGATGTTGGCGAAGTAAAATGTAGGTGTTATAAAAACTAGTTTTCTACTCGAAAATTTATGATTTAGTTATTATACTCTAAGTCATAATTTTTCTACTCGATAATTATACTCTAAGTCATATTATTATACCCTAAGTCATAATTTTTCTACTCGAAATATTATGACTTAGAGTAATTAAGTTTCCGCTAGGATAAAAAGTTTTTTATGATAAAATGAGGTTATCCCAACACCGCGATTATCATTTACTTGAACAAAATACAGCTGAAAGCTTGGACAAGATCTTCAGTGTAATTTAAAAAAATGACTGCGAATATTTCATTAGTGCCATCGAACTATAGTTTGAATACTCAGAGGTTAAGTGCAAGTCGTCGATTTTTCAAAAATAAATAGACAAGTAGATATTTGAGATTAACTTAAACTTCAGTCACTCACCAGGTGTAACAATTCTTCACTTTCTTAAATACACCACTTAAAGGTTAGATTTTTTTAAACGTTGAATATAAAAATATATGTAAGAAATTAAAGTTACCAAAAGCAGCCTTCCGATTTGCTGACCTCTCTAGACATAACTGTCAAGAAGCATTAAGAATAATTAAAAATTCAACACTCCACGTGATTATCAATTCATTACTTCAGGAAAGTAGGTCATCGTTTGCAATCCCAATAATACGGGCATATTAATCGCAATTCCATCGACTTCGTTGGCATCGTATTGCGAATATAATATTAGCAAATAACATCAAGAAATATGTCTGTAAAACGCTTAATAAACTCATTCGATATTTTTTCACTTCCCCTTTTTCTATAGAAATATGATTAACACGTCATTTTCCGTGGGAATGAGAAAAAAATTAAAATCAATATTGCGAAAAATGTACTACGTAATCGCGAACGTGGAGAAATTTTACGAAGAAAATTTGGAGTCATTTTACCCTGTTTCGCTTGAATCGTAAAATGTATCACGCGTGATTATACGAAAATATGTTAAAATACATGCACGAGTAGTTTACCTACACTGCAAGCGAGAAGAGAAAAGTGGCTAAAAATATCGGGTGTATCGTTGCTTGACTCATATATGTTACATGGACTCGTATGTGGGATTCTATCAAAGATATTGCAAAATTTGAAACTCATCAATTTAATACGCCTCACAACATGCAACAATGTCGTTTCTAAATGCAATAATACCGTTTGTGAGGAAAATCCCTGAGTCGATATACGAGTATAGTCGGTATGAAGTAGCACTAACGAGGTCCTATAGAATGGTCACAACTTGACACGTAAATACCACCAAATAATAGAATTCTCGGCAATATTCTTGACCAAATCGGAAAATAGTAAACGTGCGATGTTATTTTTTTTTAATCGATAACAAATTTAGATAGATACCATGCTGAAGAAAAACATTTAATAGGCTCATTAAAAAAACACACACACCAATGAAAACATTTTTTAGTTAATTTACATGGATATTTCTTGGATTAATCCGCCTTGAAAAAATATGCGGTGTGACGTTTCTTCAATTATCTCAGAATATGTAAAATGTGAACGCGTCCTTTTGCATGTCAACGTTCAAATGCAAGTGCGTTGCTTCGAGTTTCATTACGTTCAACTTACCTAATACGACTCGGTCTTTCTTAGAAACAAAACACTTTGAATCCCATCGTCTGACGAGAAGAAATTGAATGGCATTTCCACCATTTAAATCATTTATATTAAATTGTTGGTCGACATTTGCGTGATTGATCGACTTTCTGTATCTGCGGTGAGAAAACATTACACGCGACACTTGCTGCGATGCTCGAGGAACCCGGTGTCTTGTGACGAGGAAAACTTGATTCGTGGAACGCCCAGCGCTGTCCATGTGGCAGAATTCTGGGCGGAGATAATTTAGTGCCTTTGACACGATAAGAACATTTGTCCACAATTACAACATGCATTAAAAAATATTTATATACGCTAAAACTAATTATGAATATCGTCGAAATTCTATTTATATACACTATCGATAAATTTTGAAAATCAAACAGTATTCTAAAGGTTTTATAAATGATTTATTTTGTGACGATCGTTTCGCCGTGCGATGGACTTGTCAAACTTTATTTTAAGATTGTCTGATAATTGTCACTAAATAAACAACGTACGAGTATATGCACTGTGAGAATACATATTTAGTCGATTTTTTCGAATTAATTTCAGTGATATAAATTTTTCCAACATATTAAACGATTTTGTTTTTGACGAAATGTGCGAGTGTCTTTATTTTCTTTAATAAGATTAACACTTCTTAATTGGAGCGAAATCTCTTTCCCTGGAGCAACTTTTTGAGGTCTGCGAACAGCCAATAGTCGCTGGGGGCCAAATCTGGAGAATACGGTGGGTGCGGAAGCAATTCGAAGTTCAACTCATGCAATTTGGCCATCGTTACCATCAACTTGTGACACGGTGCATTGTCCTGATGAAAGAGAACTTTTTTCTTCTTAATATGGGGCCGTTTTTTTTGCAATTTCTGCCTTCAAACGCTCCAATAACGCTATGTAATATTCGCTATTGATGGTTTTTCCCTTTTCAAGGTGATCGACGAATATTATACCATGCACATCCCAAAATACAGAGGCCATAACCTTTCCGGCCGACTGTTGAGTTTTTGGTCGCTTCGGACGATTTTCACCGGCTGCTCTCCACTCAGCTGACTGCCGATTTGATTCCGGAGTATAGTGGTGGATCCAAGTTTCATCCATTGTCACATACCGACGCAAAAATTCTTGTTTATTTCGCGTAAACAGTGCCAAACAGCGCTCTGAATCACCGATGCGTTGTTGTTTCTGTTCTATTGTGGGCAAACGCGGCACGCATTTCGAAAAAAGCTTTTTCATGAACAAATGTTCATGCAAAACAGTGTTAACACTACCAAATGATATCTTCAGGATGTCAGCTATCTCACGCAACTTTACTTTGCGATTTTCCATCACGATTTTGAGTTTTTTTTTATGTTTTCTGGTGTTACAGCCTCATTTGGTACTAACTGAGAATGGTATGGATTTGTTATTAGAGGCGCCATCTGTTGGTTAGTCCCGGGACTTATTGATCGATGTGTTATTTATAAATCGGCTTTAGACCCGGAGTTAAAATAACCCAGCATGTTTCAGTTCTTTCTTAGAAAACTTCAAATGCAGCAAGACAAGACTATCCTACAAAAATAAGCTATACCTATAAAACAAATTTTAACACACACACTGACAATACAAAAAAGTATAAATTAATACCTTGACAGTTAGACTTGTGGATGTGGCCGTGCTTAATAAAATATTGAGTAAATATTTCCAACGAAATAGAAAATCGGCAAGAATGCAAATATAATATAATGATGAGAAATTATTTTACACTTTCACCGACGGCAACAATGGACTTTCTTAGCGGCAAGAACGCTATTCATCGAGCCATTTAGCCTAGTAAACCGACATGATTTCATTACGCTTAACCACCGCAAGGCTAAATAAACACTGTACTTAATGTCCACATTTTATTACTTCACTAAAGGGACCAGTCCAGAGCTATTTTCCAATTAACATAGGTAGATAACGCAAATATTGTCCCTATGGAATAATATGGCGACCTCCGTAGTCTAGGTAGTCAGACTGTTTGACTTCCACACGGGAGTTTCAGATTCGATTCCCGACAGTACTCGAAAAAAAAAGTCCCAGTCTGGTTGGTAATGTGTCACGCTTTCGTCAGTAAATAAGTGGAAAATCACTTACAACCAATCACACCACAAAGTGGCTTGAAGTGAGAACAAGACTGAAACACTTAAAAAAAAGGTTTCCAGCGGGAATTCCGCTCGCAACCTCCGGGTTGGAAGACACGTGTCTTACCAACTAGGCCACATAAGTCGTTGTTTTCGCCTGGTAACGGACTAGAGGTGTGCGAGTGATGTTACATCTTCACGTGTGGTAGCACTGTCAATACTTTGACATCGCGGACTACGAGTTCCTTACCTACTCAAATGGTCCAAAAACCCGAAGGCACAATTAATAGGGCCGACAATGTTGTATTTCTTTCCCTTATCACCAATACGGATGAGCTTCAAGATAGCATACGAATGAATGAATTTGGAAAAATGATAAGTGAACGTTTGGTCGTAGCTCGATTGCCACCAATTAATGAAACAATCATGCTATTCATTCATGTTTAACTTCTCATGATAAAAAAAATCTAACTATCATCATCACTTCGTATCCCTAACAGGAAAGGCACAATCTAAAGTTTAATGCCTAGAAATACAGTATTTACTATTGTCATATACTCGTACATCCTCTGAACGCTCAAGAATATTTGTCCAATTTATCACTCTTCTTTTAGAATTTAATTAATTTATGACACTACGTTTTGCGTAATATATTTTTGACATTTGTGCGATTTATATTATCTCTTAATTGTAACATTACAATACTATAAATTATAAACGGCATATTTTTTGTGATTTGACAGAATTTTATACAAATAGAATTTAATAGGTTCGTGGTTCTGATTCGATTTAGCTATTCTGAAATACTATAAACTGCTTTACGATCTCCGTGGCCTAGTTGGTAAACAATCTTCTAGTTATTTGGAAGAGATTGCCAGATGGTACCACCACGTTATACAGTATACAACAAAAGTGTAATCAAATATAATTATTTTGAGTTTAAATTCAATAGAAACTATGCACAGAAAATATTGACTTTATAATTTTTATTTTCACTACATTTACGACTATATTTGATCAAAATTCTTATTAAGTTTATATGACGAACTGGATAATTTTTTATTTTCACTACATTTACGACTATATTTGATCAAAATTCTTATTATGTTTATATGACGAACTGGATCATTTTTTATTTTCACTACATTTACGACTATATTTTATCGAAATTCTTATTATGTTTATATGACGAACTGGATCATTTTTATTTTCACTACATTTACGACTATATTTGATCAAAATTCTTATTATGTTTATATGACGAACTGGATCATTTTTCAGGGAAAATACCTCGTGACCTAGTTGATAAAATACTCGTAAATATCTTTACGCCCGGTAGTTGTGCATTCGATTCCCGTTGGAACTCAGATTTTTGTCTGGTTTTCAATTAAGGTTTGCTTACCGCCTTTCTAATTGATTTAAGATTATTTTTCTCATACCAATAAACCCGCCAGATTGTACAGACTACTTATAACAAAATTGTAATAAAACACATTTTTTTCAGAAAAATAATTAAGCTATACATTTCAACTCATAGATGGCAGACGTGTAGCTTTTTCATGTCCGCATTGATATTATATCAAAAAGGTTCGCCCATTGTCCAAGGTTTAAGCAGCAGTGTATATTAGTTTTTTTATACATGGCAATTCGCCTATACACGAGAATAATGTGTCATCATTGTTAACCGAAAATTATATTATCAGATAGTTAATGTAATAAATGGAATTGAAAAAAAAGGACAATTTTTCGAGTATTTCAAGCTTCAGCTGGGTAAAAGTAAAAATCGATCTATACTCGATCGAAAATCGATTTATAAGTGGAAAAGTTATTCGAAGGAATAAGAAACGTAACATTCATTGAACGCGACCAATATATGACATTTGGTAAATTATCAAATTATTAATAAATGTTACGTAAAGGACAAACGAAAAACAAATTATCTATAGTTTCATCATCCTGCCCACAATCGCGCCGAGATCAGTTAGATATTTATTTGCAGATAATATACATAAACACTTAAATAGGTAACAGACTAACCTCAAAATACATTACATAGATATAGCTTAAATCACAGAGCCTCGCTAAGGGCATTGACATCTGCAAATGGAAAAATCATCCAGTAGAAAGAAAGAAGACGTGATATTAATTTCAAGTTATCTTTCTAAAAAGTGATGTACGCTAAACAAGAGCATTTCGTTAATGGCTAGTAATCATTGTTTATTCATGTAGGGGTGGGTGGGTGTGTGCAATGCAAGACAAGTATGAAACACAAAAGTAAATTTACTCGTATAACACAAAAACACATTCATTTGAGTCACGCCATATATATTTTTTTACCACTGTTGAAATCATGCAATACTTATATGCATACCAATCATCGCACCGTGTCTTGCAGGGTAGGCAGAGAGAACAAATTTCCAAACTTTTCTATCCAAGCACACAACTTACGTCTCCTCCACATTCATACACAATCACAAATAAAAAAACTGAATAAATAACATAGCTAAAATACATCATTACAATTATATAAATTATTAATAAACTTTTTTAATATAATAGTTAGATTCACAAACAAATTAACGTAATTATCCAAAAGGACCCAGGTCACATTTTACTAGTTCATAGATAATTGAGGAAACCTCTAAATGCTTTCTATGGGCTTGTATGAAATATTTTTTAAAAAGTAATTAAATAATTATATGCTTATTTATTTGCCTTGAAATTTATGCACCCAAAGGATAAGTTTTTTTATTTATTTCAAATGAATCGAAAAACATGTTTTACATATTTTACAAACAAGGTGAGCTTAAGCGCAAAAATTAATTAAATAATCTTACAAAAAGTACTTTCAAAATAGAGGGACAAGTCACTATCAAAGCCCTCGTTGTTAGCAAAAGGCCGCCAGTAACTGCAGATGGAAAATATTAAGTAAAATCACTTCAGCGCAAAATATATACACAATCACGCCGTTTCCTACAGGATATAAGAACAAAATTGCCAATTACGACAAACATATTTCGCTTCCATAAACCTCATACAACTAAATCCGACGATTTATACAGAGTATATATTTCCTTCCTTCAAAATATCATTAATTTGATCCAGCCACACTTTGCATGAGCTCCCTCTACAACACCTCCCACCTACATTCGCACTATAACATATATTTGTTTTGTAAACATTTCTTAATTCATTCTATAGCCCCAAACAATCTCAGTGTTCTTCCTTTTATTTAATATATCAGCTTTAAGTTCATATCAGATTGGATCTTTTTTCTAAAAAAAAAAAATCTAGATACCAACGGGAAACGAAGTCGCAACCCTCGGGTCGGAAGACAGGCGTCTCACGTCCTCCATGAGGATGAAGATGATGGTGAGTTGGCGTTCAACCGCCTCGGCGCGCATCGCACACTTTGCACGGATCAAAGGGAAGATTATTGGATATTCAAATATCATATATTATATGTTATGTATGGACGTGTATACTCGTATACACTATGCAAAAAGTGACTTACCATAAAACACATTTTTTGTTGATTTGAAATCGAATACACATATTTTAAAATCTGTATATACAAAAATAACATTCAAGTTGAATGACTATTTGGAAGTTGAATTCCGCCTTAAAAAAAATAATTTCATACAAACCTATACACAGCAACGCAATAGTTCCTTATTATCTTGGAACATATATAATGTGCATTGGGTTCATTGTGCATATTCATTTGTATAATAACCCTTCAACATACCCGAAATGGTGATACGAATATATTGTAGCGCGTAGTCGGGAGACAATATTACCTTCACCCCCATCAATCGAGTCTTCGGGTTTAAGAGCCACTGAAGTAGGCACAGAACTCGTGCTTCGTCATGACACATATTGTCAACACTACCCTCCACTTGAAGAGGCGACAGTCTCACTTGTCTAGCGCGTGCGAATTTTATTACCAAACTGGAACCCTTTATATATTTTTCAGATATCATCGGTAGTCGAACCTGAAACCTCCGGGTGGTAGTCAAGCGTCTTACCACCTAGACCACGGACGTTATCATATTTATGTTCATATACAAAAATAAAGAAGTCCAAATTTTACTAGAAAATCGAGAAAACGTAGTATCGTCCCGTTGGAGTGTGATAATTAAAAAAAATGGAATTTGACTTTTTTCTTCTGTATGATACTTTTGTATACTTCAACGTATCTGAATAGGTGATTTGGATATATTGAAGATCGTGGTTGGGAGACAATATTGTATTCGATCCAAGTAATCGAACCATCGAGAGAGCCACTGGAGCAAGCATAGAATTCGTGGTTCGCCATAGCACATATAGGTAACATTACCGCACGTGAAGAGACAATAACACTCGCACATGTACTAGCGCGCGAGTATTGTTACATGACAAACTCCTTTACCAGACTGGGATTCTTTTTTTGGGTACCATCGACAATCAAACCCGATACCCACGGGTGGATGTCAAGCGTCTTACCAACTAGGCCACGGAGGTTGTCGAAATTACTCGTGATTTAACTGTGAAATATGGACACGTTATCCCGACTTGATATTTTCACAAATGTTAGATTGATGTAAAAGAAAAAAGATGAAGTATGTCGGAGATAGGAGTTTGGCACTCTGTCTTCTCTGCCGTGAAATGACGTGATGGTATGTATGTGTATTATATTGATGTGTTTATTCGATTTTTAATAAAACTAAAAATTATGTTTTTTGTGGTTTGAGTCCCTTTTGCATATATGGGATCATGTGGGCAAGGTAGTAGTAACGACCTTCAGTTAGCAACTAAATTGAGGCGGAAGTAAGTTTTTATTCTTTTTGTTTTGTTTCAGAATTTATTTGAAATGTGTTTATTTGTTAAGTATTCCGCTTAGAATTGAATAAGTACTCGTGATGTTTTGGAAATGCGATATATGGGTGAATAATGAAAAATTGGAAAAAGTTGAAGAATTCTGCTATTTGGATAGTATTTTCTCAGACGATGGAAGAGTTAAGAGGGATATCAAACGGCTTGTGACGATAGAAAACAAGGTCAATGGGATAATTAAACATACACACTTGAACCGCGCAGTATTAAAACCTGTTAAGATGATAGTCCTCAATAGTATTTTTGTGCCAACATGATGTATGGGAGTGAAACGTGGATGTGGAAAAATACTGATAGGAACCGAATAAATACTATAGAAATATGTGAATTGAGAAGAATACATAGTGACAATTTATGCCAAGAACACGGAATGAAGTGATAAGGAATAAATGCGTAAAATGAAGAAGAGCACGCTGAGATGGTTTGTGCATGTGCAACGAATGAAAGAAGATTAACAAAACAAATATGTATGTATAGTGTAAATGTGAGGGGAAGGCGTGAGAGAGGAAGACTAAGAAAAGTATGGATATTGGAGCAAGTGAACATTTTAAAATAAAGAATGGTAGAAATTTAGAAAAATCGTAAAAAATGTATGCGGATGAAGTGTGCGCGAAGAATGTGTCGAGATAGGAATATCTGACGCTCTGTTATCTCTGCATATACCGACAGGGAAATGGCGTGATGGTTTGAATGTTTAATTATACAGATTTATTCCTCAGATGTTATCGGATAAATATTATTTGAACTAACCGAAACAGGTGCGCAATTGTGATGATTCAATGTTTCTGTTAACTGCGAAGGCCGACCTGTGATCGAGAGCCGACGATATTTCCAGTTCAGAATATGAATTCAACCTCAAAATCTCGAAATAAATATTTCAACGAAATCTTGATTCCTAGTTGACCTCCGTGGCCAAGTTGGTAGGAAGCATGTCTTCCAACCCGATGATTGGAACCAATTTTTTTTTCAAAAAAGATTCTGGTCTGGTTTTCACTAGAGGCATCTTGAACTTGAAGACAAGCTTGCCAATATTAATAATAATTAGCACCTATCGGCCACATCAGAGATATTTTGTGAAAATCAGGAATAAATTCACCAATACAATCAAACGTGTGCCAGTGTGTGACGTAGGTATATTCATTAAAAAAAAGCCGCTATGGGTGAGGAAGCGACACTATTCACGTCTCACTCTAAGGTATATGGGAACGAAGAAATATAATCTCAGTTCGCTCGCTTCTCTCGCTCAGTAAGTCGGCGGCTTTCGATAGAGGTGGTCGCTTTGCCCGTTTTGTGAACGTTGGCCGATGTTGTTTTATCCTCATATTTTTAGCAATTAAATTTCAATTATCACTTTTGACTTCAAATTTAATTAATTTAAGCGATTGGCTATGAATATTCTTATTATTCCGATTTTAAATCGCTCATTTTTACATGTGTATTGAAGACACAACACCGGAAAGGGCGAATTTTTTTAGCACAGGAAGGGAAAGGTTGATATCATTTTCAAAATGTGAAAAAGCATCGGCTAATTTCAAGTCTTAATTCTCGAGAAATCTTTGTTTTTTCTTCCGTGTCGCTTACATGTGGATCTTGGTTCATTTCGGGCCAATCCTAATTTTAAAATATTCCATATATCAATTTTGCAAACTTGTTGATTATTTTCATCAATTCCGTGACAAGAGGGTCCGTACAAGCCAGGTATAGGTGTCATTTGCGGCGTCTCACAGTTCAGCAGTAAAAACATTTGTATGTGGCAATTTGGCATAATTAGCCTGGCAGTATTCAGTTGATGCTCTTCTTCAATTAAAAACCTCTTCTAATATTTAGCAAAGTTAGGAAATAATTATCTCATTTGGTATGACGTAACGAAGGTTGAAGTGTTCAAAGATACAAAACGTCGATTAAAAGGATTAAGAAACAAAAGAAACTATATGCAATTGAAGTAACAATAAACACTAGACCAAGAATCGACGTACAACTAGAACTTTCTAAGATTATAAAAACCGGTGGTAGCCTTTTTGCCTTTCGAAAGATCGTTTACTATCAAAATATACACCAAGAAATTTGATATATTTTGGTAAAATACTAACATCAATGATAACGCTTCCCCATTATGAATGCGTTTCAACGTGGTGAAGCCAACCAGAGAGAGTCAGTTTTACTTGGATTCAGTTTCAATTTATTTTTAGAATTTAAGACTTTGAAGGATGCAATTATACTTCAGAAATTGTAGCACGGTTCCTGTGACAGTTCACAAATTTGCCCCAATACAACCTTGTAACGACGTTCAGTAATTTTAATTATTTTATCAAATGTAATATCTGTATCCTAGAGGATAAACCACGGAAGTCACTTTGCACCCTAGCGGATAAACGTCATATGCGTCATACATGAATTGTATGATGCAACGTAGTTTATACTCTGGGGTAAAATGTGACTCCCGTGGTTTATCCTCTAGGGTACAGATATAAATAAGCCTCGATTCTAATAAATAGCAAGTTATTTAGGTAAATATATTACATAAAACTAACAATAATGACAAATTAATACATCTTGTTACAAATTAGCCAAAATGTGGCAGTTTGTTAAAATCAAATAATATTTGGTGACGTTTGTCAAAAGTCACTACGTTAGTCTGCATTGGCTAGGGATGGGTATACGATAATTGGATTTTTGATTTTTTTACACCTAAAATTAAATGTTCGTAATTAGTATTGATTCATAGTGGATCTTGGCCTATTTAAAGATAGATACAAATCATACAATACATTATAGAAAGTCAGTTTAATGAAAATTAGGAATTAAAACGTCAGTTTAGAGAAAAACAATTTTTCAATTTATAAAAAAAACGTTCGATTTGTAAAAAAAAAAAAACGATTTTACCCCTTGCCTTTGAGACATGACATTTCAAACGCCACAGGGACCATCCTATATTTTCTCTAGTATAGTTAATCAATTTTCAGCTTTAATACATTTTCTAGTTGAAATATTTAAAAGTTTAAATACGCGACAATCATAAACAGAAGCAGCATTCATGTAGCAGTTTAATAAATGAATTAAGTATATTTACAATATTAATTTTATCACTAAAAAAACTCAATTACAAAACTTGAAATTTCTAGTCAGTAATAATGTAACATTTTCCATTCCCTTTAATTTCCACTATCACTTTCCATTTTACTTTGATTGACGATATTTCTAATTGTTTTATTATGTTTATTGTTTGTGAATTGTATACAAATAATGATGTGATTATTTTGTACGACCATGTAACATTCTTTATTTACTTTTGTCTGGATGGTTTGAAAATAATGCCACCTGTTGTACTGTTATAGAACGAAGTGTTAAATAAAATATTAAAAATCAAATGAAAAAAATAGTTTAGATTTATTAGTATTGTGTCAATGTCGGGTTATGAATCCGAGCCAGTCTCAATTTTTTTTAGATAATGACCAATCAAAACTTGACAATATGACCAGTGTTAAATAAAATCTTTGCCGGAAATTGATTATGCAGATATCTGGCGCTGAAAGTAAACAATGTACACACGCTGATGTGTGCGAAGAATACGAAATGTGTATTCATGTATTCAAACAATGTTGTATGAATATGATCAGTGCGCCTACCCAATTTGCATTATAGACCTTGACTGGATTAAAGGGGAACTGCCACTTTTGAGACAAAAGGAAACCATTAGGGGTTTTCAACACAATTACTTGTTCTGTGTTATTTTAAAAATCAGCGTTATAGTAAAAAAAAACTATGCAATACCGCTAAGGTCGAAAAGTTTCCAGCCTGAAATAGTTAGAGCGTGTATGGTCATATACCACGCTAACTACACCCATCGCTTGGTAGATGATGATAGTTAAAAATGGATACTTCTATCATCAACAGTCGCCGTCAACTAGAGCCGGTAGAAGACGTGTTCTTTAGGTATATTCTAAAAAAAATAATATCGTGCGATTATCAAGTTTCTTTCAAAAGAAGGAACAAGCTGGACGGAAATTAAACGACGTTTAAATACTTTCGACGGAAAATCTTCTCCGTCATATTTCACAGTGAAATATTGAGACCAACAGTTTCACATAGGCAGAGAATCGATTGAAAATGACCCTCGTCAAGCCATATCAGCAGAAGCACTAGCTCCATAAACAATTCCATTTATTTATTTAACCCTTTTATTGAAAACACAATCTGACGGGATGATTGCCAGGCAGCAATCTCTTCCAACCAACCAGACAAAAGTTAATGAAGCAAGTTACATGGTCGCATAAATCATTCGAATGACTATCCATCCCCACGAAATCCATGAACACATACGTGAGCATATGCCCGCCCACAAACCCCGCAAAAACGGGCAATCACCCGAACATTCATTTTCATATTAAGTGAGATAATATATATCATCAATCAAAGGAAAAGGAAGGGATGGTGGAAAGGAAAGGAAAAAAATCAGTAATGAAACACGTTATATTACTGACTAGAAATTAGTGTAAGAGCATGTGTTACAGGATAAAATATTAAAATCAAAAGAAATAGCAGCGAGGCGTGGATTTTCCAAACCACAGTGCTCCGAATTCTGTGGATCATCTTGGCATGAATAAGGAGAGCACAAAATGGGTGCCAAAACTTTCGAGTACTGCCCAAAGGCAACGACGTGTTGAATGTTGGAATGAATTTTTAATGTTATACAATAGGAAATAAAAATAAATTATCGAATCAATTTTCAAGAAGGAAACTATAGTTTTGTACCATGATCCTCTGTCGACAAGGGATTCGATGAAGTGGCACCGTCTGGGATCACCATGGCCCAAAAAAGCCAGTGACACAAGCCCAATAAAAGATTATGGAAACAATTATTTGGCATTGTCAGGACATTCTACTAATTGACTTCAAAGAGAGAAACACCACGGTTACTGGCGAGTATTATACGTCACTGATGTACAAATTAATGGATGTCACAAAAACAACACGTCAAATAAAGCTGTCAAGAGGCGCGAGATTGCACGACAATGCACTTATGTTGCAGCAAAGGCTGGCATTCAGCACTGAGGTTCCAAGAATTGACCCCACCCTTTAGGCCTGACTCGAGACCCTAGTGATTATTTTTGAAATCCGATTTGTTTTTTTTAAGTGACGATGTGATCTTCGCAGTGGTACACGTACATTTTGAAAACAAAACTTGTTTTTTCAATGGTATCGAAAAATATTTAAGTTTTTCCAGTGGTACAGAATGAATTACACAGAATGATACATTGAAAAATATTTATTTTGTTTGATTCTATCACATTTTTATATATCCTTGGGCCCGACACTTTTAAACCTTATAACGTTTCATAGTTTGCATAAATGCAATTGCGGCTTGTAACTAGATGGAATACGTGTTTTTTTTTCGCAGCTGATAGTCTACCCACTATATCCGTGAATTGCTTGGAAGAGGAAATGGTGAGGGGAAAAAGGGAGAGGATCTGCTGCTGAAACTCGTTCCATCATTATTATTATGACTTAATAGAACACCTGTCTTTTACTGGTTGTTTCAATTTTGATTTAAACAAAATTTTCGTACTGTGGTTTATTCGCAGTCATGTTTGAATATATATTTTTGGTAAGTTGTAAGAAATTTCCAACGCGACGATAAAAGCTCGCAGAGTTTTCTTGCGAACCTCTTTAAAAAGGAGAGCGGATGGGCGACCGAGGCACACCTGGGAAAGAAAGGTGAGGAGGTTGACTGAATAGTCTGGAACTGACTTGAGTATAAAGAAGTAAGCGCTGATGACTGACATGTCAAATGGAAGAGACGAGGATGAACCATACAAAAAAATTAATAATATAAAATTTATAGGCAAATAAATTCATTAATGTGCAAAAATAATAAATATTTTGATACACAAGGGCATGCTCACGTGGATATTGTGCTGGACTTCAGCACATAATGATCTAGAACGGTTATATTTGAAATAAAAATCCTTATTTTCTGCAATTTTTAATGCTTAACAAAATGTAAAAAACAACCATATAACACATTTTCCCAAAGTATTCGCTAAAATTGCTTTTGTCAAACAACATCAAAACTTGACGACACGTGTGAAGTTAATAACACATCGGTTTTACGATATAACGCCATCAAGCGCCGAAAACGGGACGAACTTTTGCACCAACCCAATAATTATCCAGGTGAAATGGGGAAGCAGACTATTCAAACATTGTATGCCGAAGAAGACTGATTACGCAGACTGGAAGAGGCGACAATACAGTTTAATCATTACGACAGCTATATCGCAACCTCGCGCGCCGGTCTCGGCAAAATGTGCCACGGTTCTTTTCTTTGGCGATACCACGAGCGCGTGAAGGCTTCCGCTACTGCCGAGGAGTTCGCAACAACCTGCAATATGCATAACGCGGTTGCTTGTATAAAGGTCACGTTTGATAATACAATAGACGCCGCCTTTTAGAATGACTTACCCTGAATGGTTTCATTCATAATAACTAAACGACCTGAACAAATGTAGGAAAAACTATACAAAATATAACCATTTATAGAAATTTATAATTAGGTGACAGATCAGTGACCAGAAACTTGACAGATGTTCGTGTGATGACAGTTGGATGTATACTCTCATAAATATCCAACTCAGTTTTGAGCAATTCGGGTTAATGTGAAACGTCCATGTATCGATCCGTAATATGATCGCTAGTTTTAAGCAATATTTAGTCATTTCTACATTCTTCTTCTTCAGCCGTTCTGGATCCATCCCTGGATATAGGCCTCCCCTTCGGTTTCCCACAACTCCCTATCTCGGGCACACTGCATCCACTTCATCCCCGCGGCCCGTCTTATATCGTCTGACCATCTAGCCTGTGGTCTCCCCACACCTCTCTTGCCTGTTCTAGGCTGCCATTCCAGGACCTTTTTCGTCCATCGAAAGTCAGAGCATCTGGCAATATGTCCCGCCCAGTTCCATTTTACATTTCTATACTCCAGTCATTTAAAAATAATTAAGGTAAATTAAGCGGAACATATTAACATAATTTGGAGTATTGCTAATTTCCTGCCCTTACGACTTAAAATAGGCAAACATTTAATATTTTAAATAACAGTCAAAGTTTTATCTCTTCTTATCGTACCAAAGGCACTAAATGATTGTCGCCCATATTTCTGCAACCTGAACATCGCTGGGGATTCCGCGAATTGGATTCGCACCGGGCTCGTCGGGCACTACAGAAACTATACATACATGAGTATATATGGTAGCCTGCTCCTCACTGCAGATACAGAGTCGATCCATCACGTAATATTCCTTATTTTGTGACATGTTGTCCTTGATTCTCCCAATTCCTGTTTGAAGCCTGTCAAGAGATTTCCAGGTCCTCTAATGCAATTAAAAGCAAGTTGCATCATTTGAAATGTAAAACTGTTACTTTTTAAATCAAGACTTGGGGACCATCGTAATTCTTTAACGATATGACGGATGAGAGTTTATTTACATAAAATCACAAGTGTTTGTATTAAAAAACACATTTTTTTAAATGCGTACACTTGCATGACTTTATACATCGCAATAATCTCCACGAGGTTATTGACTATATATATTATTACATCCATGACGATTAAGCGAATTTGCAAAGTAGAAATTTTGGCAACAGCCACGACACCAAAACGGCAACGCCTTAGCCATGCAGCGGAAATTCTTGGAAAAGCGATTTACTCCGGCCAAATACGACACTTCAGGGAGCACACTTGTGTTTGGCAAATCTTAGCACAGCGAAAGTAGCACAAGTCCAATAATTAGCGTGTATTTCACTAATTTTTATTTAACATTAGAAACTTGGATAAAACACAAGTAATTTGGAGAAATAAGGAGGAATTAAGCATGTAATGATAACAGAATTTCTAATAAATCTAGGTCATTATGGGCAACGATTGTGTTTAAGTTATCGATTGAAGCCTATATTACTGACGAGGATACCAGGTCGTGGGGATGAGCACCCACATCCGACATTGAATCCTTACAGGACGCGTCCAGGATGGCGGCTCTGGACAAGGAGAGCTTATCAAGTAGAGTATTGTCTCATCAAGGAGAGCTTATCAAGTAGAGTATTGTCTCATCAAGATCATAATCATCAGGCATGAGGGGTGGAAAACAAAGAATTTACATCGGTACTACTCAACAAGACTCCAAAGGCCTACTACACTGTCAGACCGGTCCGATGGAGTTAAACATCGGAAATGTGTTGATGCTAAAGTCAACTTAACAGTCAAATACAACATCAGATAAGTCTGTTGAAGACATATTAGATAAATATATCGGTATTACGTGGACATACCTTTTAGGCGCTTTTTGTTATAAAAATACTTAAAGAGTTCTTTTGAACCCATAGCGCCTTATAAGCGCCGCAAATTCAGATGGAAACTGGATAGCAAATTAACGTCCACCAACTAATATCGTCAGTAAGGGTATCTATAGATTGAGCAGCTATACATGGATTATTTCGGCATTATCAAATATTAAACAAAGTAAACGTAAAATAACAATATTAAGAAAATATATTGAAGACAAAATTTTCCATAGGATATTCCCGTTCCGACAATGCATCTGGGACATTGCACCGCGCGAGTTTTGCTACCGCTGATTAATCGATTGTTCGATTCGCCGATGGGGCGGATTGTATGGGCGCATCGGCGGCGGCGGGAAAATGGCCGGAAAATGAGATGCGGCAGATAGTGGAGCGTCAATAGAGAATGAGGCCAAGTTTTTGCAATGACCCACATAGGCGGGTGCGCGCGGCGGCGCTGGCGGAACGGGCGGGCGGGTGCACAGGCGCGCAGCCGCACTTGGCGCCTGTTCCGCAGTAGGCGACCGAGCGGCGGCGGCGGGCGCATAAGCAATATATCGATTCAGACGTCACATAACACGCCGCCCTCGCACGATTTAATCTGACGGATGAATTCGACAGATTAAATGAAAAGGATTTTTAATGAACTTCATTTACATGGGATAGACAATCTACCGAAAAGCACCTTTGGAGTGACTTCGTTAACTAAAAGGTCTCGAACAAAACAGCCTTCGTGGCCTAGTTGGTAAGATGCCTGTCTTTCAACCAGGGAGTTGCGAGTTCGATTTACATTGGAACCCATATTTAAAAAAGTTTCCAGTACGATTTTCACTTAAGGCCTCTTCAACTTTTTGGTTAATTGGAAGAGATTGCTGCATGGCAATAAGCTTATACTGTACTGTACACAACGAAAGTGTAATGAGGTACAAAAAACGTAATTTAAAATTAGATATTACATTATTTATGTGGCTTATTGGTAAAATGATAAACCTCTACTTGAAGATATTGATAGAGTTATATTCCCAACGATGGTTAAACTAAAATATCCAAGCCTGTAATTTATTTGTATCAAATACTGTTTATTCCACTTGTTTGTAACGGTATAACCCTACCGGTTTCAAGGTGCACACCTCATCTTCAGGGGAGCACAAACAAGTCTAGTTTGTGCTCCCCTGAAGATGAGGTGAAAGCCTTGAAACCGGTAGGGTTATACCGTTACAAAAAAGTGGAATAAACAGTGTTTGATAAAAATAAATTACAATGTATTTAAACCTCCATAACGTTAATGCTTTAACTATAAACAACATATCCAAGCTTGTTTTGTTTCCACATTCATGTCTCGTAAAATATTTCTGGTGGGTTGGAAATATGTTAATAATTACGAAGTTAGTTAAATTGTATTGTTTATAATCAAATAAAATCTGTAGTATAATTGACAGGTAAAATCTCTAGTACAACAATTGAAAGGTAAAATCTGTAGTATAACAATTGACAGGTAAAATCTGTAGTATAACAATTGACAGGTAAAATCTGTAGTATAACAATTGACAGGTAAAATCTCTAGTATAACAATTGACAGGTAAAATCTGTAGTATAACAATTGAGTGATCAAATAACATATGTAGTATAACAATTGACAGTAATCAAATAAAATCTGTACTATAACAATTGGCAGATCTGGGTGTAAATTTTTAAGAAAAATACAAAATTGTCAGTTGTATAGATGTTCTTAGAGCTTTTATTTTGAATAATAACTATTCAAAACTATATAGTACATGGTAAAGACAGTATAGTACAGAACAAAATGTTTGATTCTACTCGTGCTAGTATTCCAAACCCCACGTGTATCCTTGCAAAACGTTTCACTTAAGAGTATCTTCTTCATAAGTTGTTCACGCATTATCGACTCGATAGCAAGTAAAAGTATAGCATTAACAATGTATGTGTACACACATAAAGGTGGATTGTTAAAAAAAACCACATCAATTTTTTTCGCTGTGACCAAAGCTTTCTCTATATTTCGAAGCATCATGAACAACATAACACTAGTTGCAACTCGTGAAATATTCACGGAAGTAAAACAAATTCTACATTTATGAAAATATATATTCATAAATATAGAATTTGTTTATATATATATCATCTATACATCGTCCCCTTTTACACCGTTTCAAAAATTGTTAGCTAGGTATTTAAAATTCGTTCAGTTATCACGGACCCACCGAGATTCAAATTTCGAATTACTTTCGGAGAGAATCCAAGTATTCCTCTCTCGCTCTCTTGTATTCAAAATTCAATTCTCGTATTATTCGTTTGACGACAACCGCCTTACGGGTTTTGGCCTATTTATATTATGATAGAAAGATAAATATTGTAAATGGCAAATATTTTGCAATACGATAATTAAAAATGATAAAACACCATGAACTCAAGATTTTTAAATATTAAGAAAAGAATAATAATAACACTGTTAACGTGCATTTATTTTCTCAGTCAAATTAAATACGACATTGGCGACCTACGAGTATAGTAGTTTAATTGGTTAGTGTTTCAGTCTCGCTTTCACTTAAACCCTTTTTGACATATTTCTAATTAGCTGGAAGAGATTTGGCCACATGGCAATAAATCCGACATTGACTGTTTACAGCAAAAGTGTAATAAATATATTATCGAATAGAATGTTCAGTTGAATTATATAATTCCCAATCGTGAAACTTGTTGAAATTGAGATTTAGAGGTAAACAATTGTGTATTGTTTCGAGTCAATATTTTTAGTTTCTTAAAAATCTAAAACTGCAGAAGTGAATTATTTGCATAATATATAGGGCGAAGTAAAATTTACAGTTGGAAGAAATTGATGTAAAGCAATAATCCCGCCAGATGTACCATGAATAACCAACCAACCATGTACACAAAGTATGAAAATAAATAAAAGTTTGGTAAAGTAAAAATTATTTTAAATGATAGACTGCCGAACTAAAAATTAAGAAACGTTTGATAGTAAATAATAAAATTAAAATTCCTTGGAACAGCTACGTTATAAAAAGGTGAAGTAGATTTGTTATTAAATATTTCATATAATAGAATAAAGTATGGAGCATTACTAATCATGCACTTTTAATTAAATTAAAACAAAAATTGAAATTGTTAAAATTATATTCAATATAATTGTTCAATAGATAGATACTCACATTAATCAGTCACTGCACTAAACAATAAATTATAACAAGAGCACAACAATGGATAATTTAAAAAATACAACACATACACCATAACATTTTGAATATTTGAAAATATAGATAACGGGATAAATAAAACGATTTGAAATAACACTCCACAGTTTCGTCAAAATGGCAAACGTAACTAAAAACACCACCGATTCAACAATAATTATTTAACTCCGAATTTGACGGCCGATCTGATCGTGTGTGCGTCCAATATGATGCGAAAACGCAGACTGATTTCAACAGAAGCGCGACGAGCGATAAAAAACTATGCAGTTGGCGGGCATTTGCAGAAACGTAACAGAAAATCGCGGTTCATAAATGTTCTCGCAAGCGTCACTCGGCCCCCAATCAGCTGGTCGACGGAGTCTTCACTTTTTCTGCGGAGATCACTCATTAGGCGGGCGGACCTGGCAATTTTTGACGGAACGGCATAAGTCGGCTTTGTGCACGCTCCGTGCTTTCAAATATTTATTAAGAAGTTACAAAATGACATTATGAGTCAATATCGATAGTGCTCTATGTTACAAAAAAATGTCATTTTTAACTAATCAAAAAAAAAAACAATAGAGAAATACTTCAGGTAGAATATATATAATAATAAAATAAACATTTATATAGCGCCTTTTAGAGAGCCGACTCCTCAAGGGCGTATATAACAAGGAAATTCGCAATAATCAAGACTGGTAAAAAAATTATTGTAATATCGATCCATAGATAAGTGTTCTAATAAAAATTCTAATAAAAAAGTCTCAATTATTAAAAAATATTTCCAATGTACATTTTAGACAAAACCACCTTTAAGTCATTTGATTGCTAAACGGCGATTAATATCAATTTCGAATTAAAAAGTAAATTTTTGACTTATCTTTTATCTCATAAAATTAATTTATGGGAATTGAACAAAGAAATCGTACAAATATACTGCGTAAAACATGAAAAAAAATCCGTTTTTTTTAAATAAATTGAATGGAACTAAAAAAAATCCAAATAGTCCAAAAATATAGAGAATCCTACAAAAATACTGCATTAACGATTAAAAAAACAGACATAAAAATTGAGAATGAATTGTGAGTAATATATTAATGTTGAAAGAACGAATGATAAAAGATTTACAAAAAAGTTGTTAAATGTGAATGTGATTTATAGGCAACATAGGCAGCCAAGGTTACTGTTAGTGCAAATCAAATAATTAAACCAAAAAATACAAGGAGCTATATATACACAAGTGTATAAATGAGAAAGAAGCTAAATTGTAGAATAAACTAACAATCATTGTGTTATTTTTCCCTAATGAGGTATAAAGCTTTTCATTATAAAATTGTTATGTATTGTGATTCCTAAAAATCATCATAAGAGTTAGCACAGCAAAAAATATGCCTTCAATGAATCTATAAAATATTTGAACTTAAGTTATAATTTAGTGTCATTAATGAATTAGTTGAAATATAAATAGTTGGAGATGAATGAATTGAAAATAAATAAAACAATATATTTTATTTATCTCACAATATGAGAATCTACTGAAATCAAAAGATTCCGAGTGTAAAAAAAACATTGAATGAAAATAATGTATTGAATTACATTTATATGTATTGTACAAATATATACTTTATATAATACATTCATTTCAATGATGTTGGAAAGGGTAAGTATGCAAATTTATTATCACTGAACATATGTACTTGAAACACGATGGTACTACACTACTAAAAAGTCTTTCCAGGGTGAAAAAATGTAATGTAGTGAAGTGTGAGTTGTCAAAAGGATGGTAGGAATTTAAGATATACACCTTTTCAACAATCCTATAGAACTATCCTCAGACATGAGTGTTAAGTGAATACTAATATCATCAACTGTCCAACAACAAACAGCCATGTTAGGGTACAGCAAATAAAAATATATTGCAGTAAACTCAACTCAATCCACAGGATCAACCTAATGGTCCCAGAAAGTAAATTTGCAACAAATCAAATACACTTTCTTATCTGGGAGCAAATATTTATGAATCAATAAACAGACTACCATTATAGCGGTTGCATCATGACATGACTGTCTTAAATTCATGGACAGTGCAGTAACTGATAAACTATGTTGGAAGAGGAAATTCTGAAAAGCTGCACATAGTTTAGTGGCTTATGTGATTTGAAGGTTTAAAACATTTTTTTAATACAATATAATATTAGTGACTTTATGCGAACTTCTTTATATTGTATTAACTATATTAAAAAAAATTCTATCGAAAATTTATACAGAGCAAAACATAATTGGTATTCTAATAACAAACAATATTTTTCAAAAAGCCTTTATAAAGAGAAATAGGCCAGTCACTTAATCGAAGTTTCCGTGAAAGTTTTTAGGCAATCATACTAAGATTTTTCAATAAAATAAACATTTTTATTTAGAATGAGACAATATACATGGTCACTACTGAACGTTTGTAAACTTATGAACAGGTAAAATAAATTTGGCAAGCATTCATTGTTACTTTGTCGTTAGAACTGACCACATGATGAAACTAATGAGAATCAGTGCCTATACAGTGGCGCAGTCACACTAATTCTTACCACTTAAGTGGTTTCTTTTTTAATATAATTCTACAATATTGATACCTATTTAATATAAAATTAAGATGCCTTCTTCAATCAAGAACTTGTAGAACCCCTAGATGTGCGAGAATGACTACTAACCACACCAGATATTTCAAAAAAGTTACTTATGATGTAAAAAATGTTGTATTACAGTAAGTTAGAATAACTTTTTCTCCCAATAGAGATATTTTTTATTGATTGTCGAATTATAAACATAAGAACTCTCATGACTGATAAATTTCAAGTTCGGGTAAAAAGTCTATGGCGAACACAATATTGACACACATTTATAAAAAGGTTTCAGCTTTTCAAATTCAAAACTTCACATTACCATTTTTTTTCAAACAGTAGCAAATGAATGGTTGATTAAGGAAAACAAAATGAAAAGTATAAAATCAATCCCTGTCTAAAGTTATACCACTACCGACTAGGAACACTCAATATGTTTATGGTTTATGGTTCTTGGCGAAATCTCGGTTAAAATATTATTACTCATCGTTTTATATTAAATGTTTGAAGATTTTCACGACCATTTCCTATTAGTTCAAGATAATTTCCAGGGATAAAACTGAGTATAGTTGGCTTAAGAGCTAAACATTTCGAAGATGTAGCCTCATTTTTAAGTTTGTGTCACGAAAACATGAGCACACATACATGATGGATTCATTTCACCAATCGCACTGCAATCATGATGTACTCGTAAATATGCCCATGGCAGGCTCAGTTACCGGTGCTTTCTCAAATGCAGAGGAGAAATGTGAATTGATTGTGACCGTGATCCTTAGTGGTGAGGTAATAATTAAGAAGATATTTTCTCAAACAAGGCAGCAGCTTAAAATGAATTCACACAAAGATAAATTGTAAAATAGGCCCGACTACTTTTCAATTAAAAAATATACTTCAAATAAAGAGTATAAGGGAACTAGACCTAAATTTATAAAAGTGGAATACTTTAATTCACGGTAACTTGAAATCCCTATGGAATTGCTTTAATTATTTACTAAGATTCATTTATGTTACATTGGACAACAGCATCCATTTTTGAAACCCTTCTTTTAATTCTAATCAATTTCGGACTATAGTTACTTTTATTACTGAAACCCAAATGACATTATCAAACAGGCATACAGATCTGCTGTAATTTATTGAAAATCCACTCGTGAAATAATAAAACAAAATAAAAGGAAATATCCAATCTTGCGGGTGACAAAATACTAATATGAAGTTTTTTTTAGTCTCAAAATCAAATAATGTATGGTTTACTTTCCATATCATGAAACATTGTCAAAAATATATATAAAGAAATTTTGTAAGTTTTATAGATTTGAGAATGTAATAGAAACTTAGAATATGTTACACCCACACTCTTGAACCACCTACATAAACCTCAAAACAACTACTAGATTTCATAACTTGAATATAGAAAAAAATTAATAATTGTGTATTGTACTGTTAATTGCTGATAAGTTGTGTATTGAAATTGATATATAATAATTGTATAGTGCTCTTACAGTACACGGCATACATTATTCTAGTGACAAATCTATTTTGGTAAGCTGTCATGTGTTTCAACCACACACTGTCTTGTGTAAAATAAACACTGCAACATGGAACCAAGTTTTTATTTGTGTCAACTAATATAATCACTGTGTCAATTTAAATCATGTTTATTTATAGTCAAAAGTTTAAGCTAAAAAAATGTTTCAAATAATAGACATAGAAAATATTTTTAAATACAAAACTCATTCCCATATAAAAAAATAGGATTTTAAATAAATGTAAATAAAAATTTGATTTAATGAATATAACCTCTCCTACATCCCTTTTCTGACTGAATACGCCACGCTGAGTGATTCAGACATCCGTCTGTACTCGGAATTAATAATTGTGATACAGTGAAACAAGGCAATATATACTTACTAAAAAAACAAGACTTTCGGTATTATGATATAACAAAATAAACTTTTATAAATGAACACATTTTAACAAAAAATATTAATATTTCGTAAGGTAAATCATTGAATAAAATCTCTTGACAAAACAAAAAGTATCACATTTTAGCATGCGATTGCGGACAAAGAATCTTGATTTATCATTGTATTAAGTGGTAAACCCATCAGGTGTAGGTAAATTAACGGATACAAAAATATTGTATGAATATGTGACAAATTCTTTGTGTTTTAAAGTAATGAGAAAGAGCTAGAAATTTACAGAAAATGACGTACGATCACAGACATGACGCATCACTAGGCAGAACGTGAATGTTAGCAGTGAGCGTGAAAATAATGTTAGAATAGAATTAATATTTTGTTAATATGATTTCAAAAAGATTGTAACACATCTCTGCTTACCCTTAAATATATTTAAACAAGTAGTGCACTTAAAAATCAGATATCAAATTATGAGTGACAAAAAAGCACTTACAGGCCAACGCTTGCTGTTGGAGAAGCTTTTCGCGACTGCTCGGCAAAACTCGGCTACCTTCAGTCGTAAGTCAAAATAAAATCTATAGTAATGCTAAAAAAATGGGCTTTAATTTAATATAAATATTTTACCACTTCACTTAAATTCACAGTTTTTCACGAATTTTAATTTTGAGCCCAATAATGAAGATAAAATTAAAGTAAAAGCAGTTCAAAAGCCAAGCAATTTAGTAAAGAAAGCCTAGCGGTAAAAAAAGGAAGCTCCTCATATAATCACTATTCCTTTTCAACATATCGTGCAATGTGCTGAAAAAATCTAGGTACTTACTCGAACTTTATATCATATTTTTTCACATACACGTATATCACATACGCATTCGAAGGTTACAGAGTTTCCATAGCTATTTATTTTTGCAGGGTTCCAGTCTGAATTTCAATAAATGCCACTTTTATTTTTTTGTGGTTGGTTGAAAGAGATTGCAACATAACAAAAACCCGCTAGGTTATACTGTAGCATACAAATGTGCTTTATAACACAGTGCCTGTGGTAGTGATTTTACTGTAACAATATTTTAAAGCTTGATGACGTTGTGTTTTTTGTTAAATGAATTCATTCTAATATTCCATCTACCAACCAGTTCAGAACAATAATGCACTAGAATTTCTAATAATATTTATTATCTAATCTTGTCTTTCGGTAATATACAGGGCAAAATAATTCTATTTTATTCTGAAAAGCAATGCATTCTAGATTTTGTACAAAATTAGTTGCTGAAGACATTTGGGTTTGCAGCTTTAGATTATATGTGATGATAGTATAAGCAATCTCTCATGATTGAGGATACTTGATAGTAATCCTATGGATGGAAGACACCTGTGTGTATATTGCGGGTAAGCTTTTTAACTTCATGAAGTACAAAGTCTGGTTAGATCAAACCCAAAACTTCAATAAGTATATTAAAGTTTCCATATAAACAAGGTTAAATCTGCTATACCCTTTCATTTGTAGATTTTTTATGTTACTCAATAGTGCTCTAAGAGTTTATGATTAATATTTAAGCTTATGAGCTACAGAAAAACAAATTCAGATATAAAATGGTCTAAGAGTAAACAAAATCATTCTGAAAGGAAAAAAAATTTATTAGATACAATTATTTACAGTCAGGTTAATAGTAATGTGGTCCTTTCTGTAACTAGTCTATTCGTAAATATTATTCAGACACTTCATTGCTAATCATTATCACCCTATAAATTTTATATGGAAAGCAGGGATGCCTTAATTTGTCTCCATCTATATTCTCCCACACTACGTCAAGACTGCGAGTCTTCCTATAACAAGGTAAAATGGGCGCCCAATTCGTCTAGCCCCTTGTGGACGATAAAACAGTGTAGCTCTTTACCAGCTCACCTATATTATATTACAGGGCTTTGATCAACCTCAGGTTCTCAATTCAATTTTGTTTCTAGTACGTCTTGTGCGAATAAAATTGTCAACATCCCCTGTATTTTCCTAAATGCATTAGAACTAAACTCATCATTTGATTACTGTTTCATTGACTTGAAAAAGCCTATGACAGACGCTTAGTATGGGAAGAGCTCTTTGTTTATGGTGTGCCTCCCAAAGTTGTAGTACATAAAAATACTGTTTTATATTCCTTTAGTAGGTTTTCTTGGTAACATGTGTAGTAAAAACATCATGCCAGTGACTAAAACAAATATTGCAGTTGCTATCTTCGTTTTCTGAATATTTGACAACTTAAATTATAAAAAATAATAATTTACCACTCCTTCCCGCCAACCTGGCAAATGCCTTATTTCCTATTATAGTCTACTTGTTTATTCCAAAAAGATTTGTTTATTGAGCACTTTACTTTTCTTCCTTATTATACCCTTCTAATTTAGGCCAGCTTTGGAAGTTCTATTCCTCAAGAGTACCTTATGGTGAACTATTCCATGGCACTTTCAGTGCTTGTATGTTGAATTAAACACTACATATCTTTCTTCTTTTGGATGTTTTCTGTTCTTTCTTCCTTCATCGTACATATAAGAAAGCCCCAATCGCATCCCCAGGTTTTACAAAAAGGTGTCTGAATACCTGTCATCTCTCACACAGTTTATAAATTATTGTCATTTTAAATTTTTGGAAAAACTTATTTGGCATTACATTCTTGCTAGACTTCTACTCATTAGTATTCAAGTTTCTAGTTATATTAGTATGACAACCTCCATGGCAAAGTTGATAAGATACCAGTTTTTCAACATGGGGGTCGTAGATTCTATTCCTGTTGGTACTCGATTAAAAAAATGGTTCTAATCTGGTTTTCACTTCTTTCTTCTACAGGCTGCTTAAATATATTTCTGGTCAGTTGGAAGAAATTACTACATGCTAATAGACTCGCTAAGTAGTATTTACAATGAAAGTAAAATACATTTATATGAAAACTAAACAATTTAAAAGCCAAAATGATAAATAAAAGTCCATAAGAATTTTCATGTTTAATTTAATAAAAACAATTAATTTTATACAGGGTCCCAAAAGTCACCTAGGGATTTAAAAAATCTTATAATTTATATATTTTTTTATAATTCATGATGACCTCCGTGGCTTAGTTGGTAAGACCCTGGTCTCCCAGGTTAACCCTGGTTGCAGGTTCAATGCCCGTTGGAACACAGGTTTAAATAAAAAGGATTCCAGTCTGGTTTTCACTTAAGGCCTCTTTAACATACTTCTGGTTGGCTGGAATATATTGCAATATGACAATAAGCCTGCCAGGTTGTACTGTATACCAGGTCTGTAAATATGAAACTGGAATTTGCTCATGGTGACTCTAGTTGTCAATGTAGTAATTGTCAAGCCGCGTCATTGGCGCCTTTTTCTTGGGTTTACATTTGTCAAAGACTTTTAACTCACAACAATACAAGTTTAATACAACTATATATGTTTTCATAGCGTTGAACATGTCTGTTTTTGTGCTTGAAAACTATGATTCGTCGACAGCATTGATTTTCTGTTACCATTTGAAGAAAACTGCTGCAGAATCATATCGAATGCTTGTCAAAGCTTACGGTGAGCATGCTCTTGGTAAATCACAGTGCTTTGAGTAGTTCAAAAAATTCAAAAGTAGCGATTTTGACGTGAGAAATGAAGAACGTGGAAGACCACCGAGAAAGTTTGAAGACACCGAATTGCAAGCATTGTTGGATGAGGATGACGCTCAAACGCAACAACAACTCGCAGATCAATTAAATGTGACATGAGAAGCCGTCTCCACATGTTTGAAAGCCATGGGAAAGATCCAGAAGGTGGGAAAATGGGTTCCACATGAACTGAATGAAAGACAGCTGGAAAACTGAAAAACCACTTGTTAAATGCTGTTCGCCAGGTACAAAAGAAAATCATTTCTCCATCGAATTGTGACTGGCGATGAAAAATGGATATATTTCGAGAATTCTGAGCGTAAGAGATCATGGGTAACTCCAAGCAAACCAGCAACATCGACTGCAACACCAAATCGCTATGGACGGAAGACAATGCTTTGTTTTTGGTGGGATCAGAAGGGTATTATCTATTATGAGCTGCTAAAACCGTTAATACTGAATGCTACCGACAACAAATCATGAATTTGAACCAAGCATTGCGTGAAAAACGACCAGAATATCAAAAGAGGTAACACCAAGTGATTTTGTTTCATGATAATGCACCATCGCACACAGCAAAACGGGTCAAGGGAACGATTGAGGCCTTTAGTTGGCAAATACTTTCGCATACGGCTTACTCACCAGACTTGGCTCCATTCGATTACTACTTATTTGCATCGATGGGACACGCACTTGCTGAGCAGCGCTTCACTGATTACGAAAATGGTTCAATGATTGGTTTGCCTCATAAGAGCAAAAGGTCTTTTGGCGTGGCATCCACAAATTGCCAGAGATGGGAAGCATGTGTAGCTAGCGATGGGCAATACTTTAAATAAAATATTTTTTACCATTTTCATACAATAAATGTGTATTTTCTATAAAAAAAAATCCGGTTTCATATTTACAGACCTGATATAAAGAAAGTGTATAAACAACACAATAAATAGTTTTATACAGAATGAAAATTCAAACACTTTCCATGGGTAATTTCCCTGTTAACTTGATACGGTTAAAAAAAACTATCATAATAAAAACTTAGATCTAATTTATACAGTGAAACCCTTTTAAGGTGTCTTTCAAGGAAATCGATGAAAGTGATTTTTTTTTAAAAGGGTAATATTTGATGTGTAAGATCAGGTCAGTCCATAAATTTGTGCGTATTTTTGAAACAATGCAAATAAAACAAATTTTACTCTTTAATCAATGATATATTTTCCTTCGTTATCAACAACGTAATTTTTTATTCAATTTGTGTAAAAAAACTCCGGTTTTGATGTAAAAGATGTGGAAACTTTTTTTTTCGACTTCATCTTTATTGTTTAACCACTTAACAGTTGGATTTTGGAGGAAAAGGGTGTCAAAAAATTGTCAGTTTTTTTTTTACATTTTATTAGGAAATATTTAATAAGATTGAACATTTATGGGCTATTTGTAGAGCCAGGATTCAGATAGTTTTTGTCACTATTCGAATACTCTGATAGTCTATTGGAATAATGACAAAAACCAACAAAACAACATATATAAAATTATGCTTAAATAATGTCGATCACGAGATTCATAGATGTGTGATAATGCACTGGACTTCCACACAGATCACCACATGATTGAAGTTATATATCCTTATACTCCATCTAGTCAGGGGTCTTCGAGCATATATACTCATATAAAAAACAAAAAATATATGTGATGATAGGCAATCCATTGTAATCGAGTATGATTGTAAGCCGTCCTGTGAATGGAAGATGCCTGTGCATGTATTGGTTTATTGTTTGCAAGATGTTGCACTTCAACAAACAATTCATGCCAGATCAAACCCAGAGCTACGATGACAAGGATATCAAAGTTCCAAGACAATTGGCAAGGTTGATCTTCTGCTGTACTTTACCAGATTTTTATACTTAGCGTTATTTTTGAATTTGCTAGTAGCGCTATAAAAATTCACGATAACTTCAGATGTAAAATACTTGAACACTTGCTTTGCAGTTTCAACATCTTAGCAATGTGAGAATAATCATCAAAGTGAAGTTGATGCAAGCAAGCTTGTGATATGACTCAAGTCATGGATGTTATCCATTGTTTTCATTTTATTTAAATTTCTTAATATTTTTTCTTAGCTTAAACAGTTATAAGCATTTTCTGTAAGCAACAAAATTTACATGGCTACATCGCGCATTTGAAGCATGTCAACCCTTGGCGTATTGCATCAATTCAAAGAAATTGACAACCCATCCCATAACCTCCTCTATACATTTATCAAAAATATATTGAGAATGCTGAGAAAATGCTCGAGTAGATGTATCTGCTTAAAATCGATCACATTGCCACTTATTAAAAAACTCATTTAAAAAATTAGTAGGTAATACTTTACATATGTACAACAAACATTACGGAATCATATATTACATTTCTCCAAACAATTGGCAATCCTCTGACTCCTAACAAGTATTATTCAATTGAAAGTATCTTATTACATTTATTTGTGGTATACAAGGTATGATCAATATAAAACCGGACTGGCTTTAAAAACATCCACATCATAAAAAAAACTACATTTTGGGCTGCATTACCTTCAAAATAGTCTCCTATATAAATACAGCGAATCTAGCATTTTTGCCATGTTGCAAAAGCTTCCAAAGTCTTCTTTGTACAGCTGGCTAAGCACCGTCTGTGATACAGCTCCAGTCTCTTCTACCATCTCCAAATGTTGCCCCTTGAGCTTCAACTTCATTTTTGAGAATAAAAGAAGTTACAAGGAGCTAAATCTGGTGAATACGGAGGGTGTGGAATGGCAGACATGGTGTTGGATGTCAAAATTTTTCGAGTTTTAATCAACGAGTGCGCCGATGTGTTGTCGGCAACTAAGGAACCAATTTGGCCGCAATGCGATGCATGTTCAAATTGATTGAACTGTGCCAAATGACATTTCAACCATGTCACAAACTTCTCTGATTATTAATTGTCGATTTGCACAAATAATTCTCTGTGTTTTATCGACATTTTGAGCAGTTGTACTGATACAGGGATGTCCAGGCTTTTCATCTTCAAGTGACGTTCAACTATTTTTAAAATGCGAATACCACTCATAACATTGAGTTCGACTCATGATTTCATCACCATAAACATAGCAAAGCATTACAAGAGTCTCAGATGCTGTTTTTCCTAGTTTTAAACAAAATTTGATGTCCGCGCACTGCTTGAATATAACATTCATCTTGGCGATTGCAAAGGATTCAAAACAAGTGTTAACAAAATTGCTTGTAAAACAGATATGGATGCACACAGCACAAAGATTTTTGGCAGACTAAGTCACAAGGCTTAACGCAACTCATCCGGGGGCATAACTTGTCCGGTTTTATATTGATAATACCTTGTATTTATAAATCGTTAGATTCTTGATTAAAAAAAAATTAAATATCCAGTTATTATTTATTTAACACTTTTATTGCAAATACAATCTGGCGGGCTTATTGCCAGGCGGCAATCTCTTCCAACGAATCAGACAAAAGTAAAAGAAGCAAGTTACGTGGTCACATAAATCATTCAAATGACTATCCATCCCCACAGAATCCATAAACACATACGTGAGCACGAACCCCACAAAGACAGACAATCACCCGAACATTATTTTTCATATAAAGTGAGATATCATCAATCAAAAGCAAAGGAAGGGATGTTGGAGAGGAAAGGAAAAGAAAAATCTAATTATTCATAATTTAAAAAACCGCAGCGTTTAACTAATGTCAAACCAACAATTGTCTTTTTTGTCAATCCATTTGAAGTTGACGTGATCGGCAATGACTTTTAAATTTCCCACATTGTGCTTCCTGAAATAGCAGCTGGTGAAATTGAATTTTTGGAACTTCAAAATGACCAAGCCTGAAAATGCAGCACAATTTTATATGTTCAAAAGAGTTCTGGAAATTTCTCCAGAATCTAAATATCCTACATAACAAAGCTTCTTGCTATATTATTTCAATTTTTGAAACTTATTTATGTGAAAACGTCCCTTCAAAACTTGCTTTGACCTGCCCTTAAAAATACAAACCAAACCTTAAGAGTCTGACACGACAGATAAGATCCCAAAATAAATCAGAATAATTTAAAACAAATTTAGAATGTTTTTATTTCAGATGCATAGCGAGGGAATGTGGCGTCCGGGGGATTTATTTTACACCCCTACTAACAAAAAAATGCCACTTAGCCTTTGGTGGTGCCCCTGATTGACCCTTACACCAGGTGTAATTGAGTACCCCTGATTGAGCCCAAAAACGAGCCTGCACACTGGTGCTCAGAGGCAAAAGTCTCCGTCTGTCCCCACTCTTGCTACACGTGATTTCAAATGATGTGATGTGATTTTTGATGTGATTTCAAATGCAGTACTATTTTATACATAAAAAAAATATTTTTTATTTTGAATAGTTATGATTACTATGAAAAAATATTGCTGCTCACAAAGTTTTTGAGATTTTTGTATGTGGTTCTTGATGACATTAATTAAGCTTGGCTACCCCTGACATAGTATACATAAGTGAATAATAGAAGTATGCAAATCATAAACAATTTATATATTAAGCATAAGCTTTAAATAATCTAACGCTTCTAATGCTGCTTTTTCTTTTGCAGAAGTTTCAGTTGAACCAGTGCCTACTAAATATGCAGGAGGATTTGCACGAGGAATCTTTAAAAGTACTACAAAACATGTATTTTCTTCATTAATGTTCTCAAATTCGTGGGCAAGTTTTAGGATTTCTAATAATTTTTCCATGTGTGATATCGGGTTCAAGGAAGTGTCTCTGGAACTGATGTAAATATTTGCTTCTTCAACGTTCTCCTTTTCTGAAAAAAAATTACATATTTTAAAATATACAATGAAAATGGTAAATTAACTAAATCAACATAAAAAACGTAAAGGATTAAAAATCAAAGTTTACATCCTTTAGTTTAGTGCTACTCAAATGGTGACCCGTGGACCAATGCTGGTCTGCGCATTTCTTTGAACTCAATAAAAATATATTTACAAAACAAGAAGATTTGAGAAACTCTTCTGTGCAGCCGAGGGCAAATAAGAGTACATAAAGAATCAAAATGTTGGATTATATATTTCCTTAAGAAGACTAACAAAGTTAGTCTAAATGACCAATAAATCTAATCCAAACTCCAATCTTTGCTGTATTTTTGTAGTGCTGAAACATGGACATTAAAAGTCCAAGATTAACGTTCGTATCAATATTGGACAGGGATAAGATAAAATGCATAACGCGATAGTATAAGAGAAGAAAGGAAGCAAATAAAAGTAGTATCACTATTGGACAGAGATAAGAATAAATGAGAAACATGATAATGTAAGACAGAACAGGAAGCAAATAAAAGTGGTATCAATATTGGACAGAGATAAGAATAAATGAATAATGTAAGACAGGACAGGAAGCAAATAAAAGTGGTATCAATATTGCACAGAGATAAAATAAATGAGGAACGTGATAATGTAAGACAGAACAGGAAGCAAATAAAAGTGGTATCAATATTGGACAGACATAAGAATAAATGAATAATATGATAATGTAAGACAGGACAGGAAGCAAATAAAAGTGGTATCAATATTGGGCAGAGATAAGAATAAATTAATAACGTGATAATGTAAGCGAGGACAGGAAGCAAATAAAAGCTGTATCAATATTGGACAGAGATAAGAATAAATGAATAACGTGATAATGTAAGACAGGACGCAAATAAAAGTGATATCAATATTGGATAGAGATAAGAATAAATGAATAACATGATAATGTAAGACAGGACAGGAAGCAAATAAATGTGATAACAATATTGGACAGAGATAAGATTAAATGAATAACACATACAGGACAGGAAGCAAATAAGAGTGATTTCAATAGAGATAGGACAGAGATAAGATAAAATTATTAATACATGAACAGAATGACCCATCGGTTGCGATCCACTTTTAAACATCCATGACTTTTTAACTGGATAATTTTTTTCAGATAATTTATAAGGCATCCTAAAGTTTTGTTATGTAGAATTTAACAACAAACAAACGAAAGTGGTTAGACTTTATTTTTCAAATCGAGAGTTATTCAAACACAATGCACACATCAACGTCATTTTACTGGTGGAGATTGTCCATCAAGATTGACAAATAGGGGATTAATTGTATATATTAACAGTATGAATCAGTAGTTGACTTGTTTTGAGCCGGAAGACTGGGTTTTATTCCCGCTAATAATAACATTTAAAGGGTAAAAGAGATTACTGTTGATAACCAAGAAAACTCAACCAGATGACGTTCAACTTAGTTCCAAATGTCTCAAACAACAAGGAACAGTAATAGTAATAAAATTTATATAGTGCTGTTTAGAGAGCAGACTCTCCTCAAGGGTGCTCTAGCTCGGAATTCAAACCCACTATTATTGACAGATTTAAAATATTACTAAATAAACATATACAAGTTCTGTGTAAGGAAGGTGGTCGATGCGGTCATTAGATTAGGAACTTGCCTGCATCTGCATATGTTTAGAAAAGCATATTTAGTAAAAAAACCCAGAGAAAACTTATCAGGGTAGACGAACTACAAAGAAACCTTTTAGATATTCCGATATGTGATAGTAACACATTTGGCTTTAGGTAGTGCAGTATATGTGTGTAGTGTTCATATATATTAAAATGATTCCAAGTAAATATGTGCGTAGTGTTCATATATATTAAAATGATTACAAGTAAATATGTGCGTAGTGTTCATATATATTAAAGTGATTACAAGTAAATAATGGGAAACATTAAAAACCTATACCAATAATTTCTTTCAAACCATAGTGATATCTAGATATAACTTGTCCTAAATTTGGCCTCCATGGTATATCAGATAGCTCTAAATATTTATCTTTTGCATCTTCGTTTTGCTGTGCAGTAGTGGACATGAAAGATTCCTGAAAATAAAAAATATTAATCAATGTCACAACAGTTATGTAAACAAGATGATAAAAATATTATGAGCCAGCTGATCTGTGCATCACCCCTTCCAGATGATACAAACCTTAATATGTAACGTGATACAAAATATTTCGACAACATATAAAAACCAAGACTCGTTTGGTTCAAACCTTTGTTTTCTCTATTATTTATATGGTACGGTGACTTGAACACTTGCACGCGTTATATACAAAGAATGATGCCTTTGAGATGCGGTGTTGAAAGTGATTTCTTACGCATTTTATAGACTTTCAGAACCAATTGATAGATTACTGAAAGACTAGGAGTTGAGACGCTATTTGGACACATTTATTTATTTATTAACACTTCATTGTAAAAACAATCTGGCAGGTCTATTGCCGACAATAGGCAGACAATCTGCTCCAACCAACTAGACAAAAGTAAATAAAGCAAGTTACACGGTCGCAAAAAACATTTAAATGACTATTCATCCCCACGAAATTAATGAATGTATACGTGAGCATACACTCACAAATTCCACAAAGACGAACAATCACTTGAACATTCATTTTCATATAAAGTGAGATATCATCAATCAAAGGAAAAAGAAGGGATGGTGGAGAAAAAAGAAAAATCAGTAATGGAACACCTTATATTACTGATATTGTAATTTATTTTTATCAAACACTGTTTATTCCACTTTTTTGTGACGGTATAACCCTACCGGTTTCAAGGCTTTCACCTCATCTTCAGGGGAGCGCAAACAAGACTAAATGCTGTTCGAACTGGTACCGATATACACGCTTCAACGGTTGGAGGCTGGGGGGTGAGTAAGGCATGGGAAAATTTCGGCCAAGAGCGGAGAGATTTTGGGTAAATAACTGTTCAGATGTTCCGATCAGTGTACTGAATTTCTAAGGCCTCTAATCTGTCCAATTTATTTCCGTCACAAAAAAGTGGAATAAACAGTGTTTGATAAAAATAAATTACAATGTCTTTAAACCTCCACAACGTTAATGCCTAAACTATAAATAACATATTATATTACTGACTAGAAATTGAGAGTTTTTTCAGTAGCTTCTTAAAGCATGCCAAGGACGGAGTAAGTCTAACATTGATTTGAAACTGGTTCCAGAGTCTCACTGCATGGACAGTAAAGGATGACATAAAAAAATAAGAGCGGTGAACTGAGAAGGCTAATAAACAATCTTTGTCTAAGCGTAGCGCAAGTCCATGATCGGAAAGACATATCATGGGGGAAGATGACAGCCATGAGTGATCTATTCGGGCAGGAAGTGTGAATAATAAAAGGTGCAGAGGCCGAACACCCATCCTGATGGAGTGACCAGATGAAAAAAGGAGCAGGGTGCTCATTTCAGGTGTTAGATGGGGCAATAGATCGCTTATACTGATGAGGGATGGTTGATGACCATGGTGATTACGATCCTCAGATTTATGGGAATGACAGATTTAAAATTAAATCTAGTATTTCAAAACTTCAAATGGTGATGTGTTTTCTAAGGTACAAGTATCCTAAACCAGTTGAAAATGAATATCAAAATTTAGTTATACCTTCATTGATTACAATGCATATTCTGGATCAACTTTGAAAAAATATCCATTTTTGTGCACCAAATAAACTGAGGTATCAAAAAACAGTCAGCTTACAAAATGCCGCTATCATTAACAGTGGTTAAAGTTTACCTGTAAGGAGATGCTGTCTAAAGAAACACAGTTTGTATTAATACTATAAAACTAGGCGATCGAATCTTTAAGAACAGCTGTATCACCTATAATGGCAATATAAAGATAACTTTCTGTCATGTAATCTACTATCACCTCAATAGCGATTCGATAGCTAATAAGAACAGCTAATAAATATATGACCTCTGTGGCCTAGTTGGTAAGATGTCTGTCTATAAAACCAAGGGGTTGTGGGTTCAATTCCTGTTGGCATTACATTTTTTTAAAAAGAATTCCAATATGTAAAAAGTCAGAAAAATCCTAGAAGCTGTATGAGCAGATTTAATTTAATTTAGTAAAAATCCATGTACGAGGGCGGTCCGATAAGTACTTAACCTCACCGCCCGATGGCACCACTATCGCAAGAGCAATTTTTTATCACGTGGTACATTCTCGTTGACAGCTACTGTCGAAATTTCAGCCGAATCGGACGCGAAGTTTTGTTTTGACCGCGTGTGGAAGCGAGCGTGGCCGCGGATTTGAGAAAAATGGAAAAAGAGCAATATCGTTCGGTATTGCTCGATCGTACGATTCTTGTTTTTGAAAGGGAAATCGCGCAGCGAAATCAAAGAGCGCTTGGATGCTGTGTACAGTGACTCTTCTCCTTCGATGGCGACCGTCAAAAATTGGTTTAACGAGTTTCAACGTGGTCGCACGTCCGTTTTTGATGAGCCACGCCCAGGTGCCCCGAAAACGCCTACCACGGAGGATAACGTGACAAAAATCCACGATCTCGTATTGGCAGACCGCCGATTGAAGGTGTGCGAGATAGCTGAGACAGTAGGCATCTCAAAAGACCGCGTGGGTCATATCCTGCATGAAGTATTGGGCATGAGAAAGCTGTCGGCGCGATGGGTGCCGCGTTTGCTCACTCCGGACAAGCGCAACCGTGAGACCACTTCAGAGCAGTGTTTGACGATGTTTAAGCGCAATCCGAAGGAGTTTCTGCATCGTTTCGTGACCGTTGACGAAACATGGATACACTGGTACACACCCGAGACCAAGGAACAGTCGAAACAGTGGACTTCACCCGGCAAACGTGCTCCGAAGAAGGCGAAGACTGTCCTATCGGCCGGAAAGGTGATGGCCACCGTTTTCTGGGATTCAAAAAGTGTGATCTACATCGACTTCCTGGAGAAGGGCAAAACGGTCACAGGGCTCTACTATGCCGAATTATTGGGCCGATTCGACGCCGAATCGCAGAAAAAACGGCCCCATTTGGCGAAGAAAAAAGTGCTCTTCCATCATGACAACGCACCGGCTCACACCTCCGCCGTCGCCACGGCCAAATTGGTAGAATTAGGCTACGAACTGCTGCCCCATCCTCCGGATTTGGCCCCGTGCGACTTCTTTTTGTTTCCAAATTTGAAAAAGTCACTCGCCGGGCAGAAATTTGAGTCGAATGAGGAGGTTATCGCCGCCACGGAGGCCTACTTTGCAGACCTCCAGAAAACGTATTTTTCAGACGGGTTAAAGAAGTTGGAGCATCGCTGGGTCAAGTGTATCGAACTCAAAGGAGATTATGTTGAGAAATAAATCGCCACTTTTCCAAAATTTTTGTTATTCTTTTGTAGGCTAAGTACTTATCGGACCACCCTCGTATGTACAAGAGGTAATAAATGTGTGTCAGGATAGGAAAGTCTGGCACTATCTCATCAATACTTACCCTGACAGGGAGATGGCGTGATGATATGTAACACATCAATCAATAAGTCCCGGGACTAACCAACAGATGTCGCCTCTAATAACAAATCCATACCATTCTCAGTTAGTACCAACCTTTAGAAATTACGTGTCAAACTTTCATGACATTCCGACATTGTGTCATTGAGTTACAGTGGTTTTAGTGACGCTATTTTAAAAACAATGGAAAAAACCGAATTTCGTGTGTTGATAAAACATTGCTTTTTAATGGGAAAAAATACCGTTTAAACTCAGCGATGGCTTGAAAAGTGTTATCCGGGCTCTGCTCTGTCGAAAACAACCATTTGTCGGTGGTATGCTGATTTCAAACGCGGTCGTACAGACACAAATGATGCTGAACGTCTGGTCATCCAAATGAGGCTGTTACACCAGAAAACATAAAAAAACCCTCAAAATCGTGATGGAAAATCGCAAAGTAAAGTTGCGTGAGATATGACATCCTGAAGATATCATTTGGTAGTGTTTACACTATTTTGCATGAACATTTGGTCATGAAAAAGCGTTTTTCGAAATGGGTGTCGCGTTTGCTCATAAGGGAACAGAAACAACACATGGATGATTCAGAGCGCTGTTTGGCACTGTTTACGCGAAATATACAGGAGTTTTTGCGTCAGTATGTGACAATGGATGAAACTTGGATCCACCACTATACTCCGGAATCAAATCGACAGTCAGCTGAGTGGAGAGCAGCCGGTGAAAGTCGTCCGAAGCGACCAAAAATTCAACAGTTGGCCGGGAAGGTTATGGCCTTCGTATTTTGGGATGCGCATGATATAATATTCATCGATCACCTTGAAAAGGGAAAAACCATCAATAGCGAATATTACATAGCGTTATTGGAGCGTTTGAAGGCAGAAATTGCAAAAAAACGGCCCCATATGAAGAAGAAAAAAGTTCTCTTTCATCAGCACAATGCACCGTATCACAAGTCGATGGTAACAATAGCCAAATTGCATGAGTTGAACTTCGAATTGCTTTCGCACCCACCTTAATCTCCAGATTGGCCCCCCAGCGACTATTGGCTGTTCGCAGACCTTAAAAAGATGCTCCAGGGAAAGAGATTTGGCTCCAATGAAGAAGTGATTGCCGAAACTAACGCCTATTTTGAAACCAAAGATAAATCGTTCTACACGGCTGGCATAGAAAAGTTAGGAAAGCATTGGAATGAATGTATCACTCTTGAAGGAGATTATGTTGATGAATAAAGAAGAATTTTGGCAAACAAATGTTGTTTTAGTAGTTAGTCCCGGGACTTATTGATGTGTTATATGTTCTACATTTCAGAAAATGATTTTGAATAAAATATTTTGAGTTTCCATGGAAATGCGAGTAAGTTTTTTTGGTTTGACAATTATTTCTTTATTTTTTATTTCTTGTTACTGTATATCTTTAAGTTTTGCACGTAATTGGTTTTAACCTGTATATAAGCTTTATAAGATAAATGAAACACAAAATATCAAAGACATCTATCATGTTTATTTCCTGCGTAGAAACATTATTTTTATTCCAATTATACATTTGAAATGTGTTCGATTTAGTTTTTATAAAAGCTTCGTAACTTTCTCAAAAAAGCTTTATATCTTCTCAACCAGCAATATAGTCGTATATGTTCTATCACTTGATTGCAAAATATTATATTATAGCAATAAAACGACTGATTGCGCCACGTACACATAATTTGTTAAGTTTTAATATATAAAATAATTAATTATTAAATCGCTTATTCTATATTTATAAACAATAAACAATTCTCGCTGTCTATACATCGGTCACAGCAATAACCATAGAAACTAAAAATTATCTAGTTAGTTAGTAGTTAGTCCCGGGCCTTATTGATCCATGTGTTATGTTCGAGTATGTTTTTTTTAACAAGGTTTATTTAACATCTTTCTTGTTGGTTGGAAGAGATTACTGCATGCCAATAAACCGGCGAAAAGAAAACCCATCAGTGTAAAACAATAACATTAAATAAATTTAGGTAGACCAAGTAGATAGTAAACATACTCGTACTTCCTTAGTAAATATATGACAATAAGTCCTATGAGGTTTGTACTCGGGGTTATATTTAGCAGTTAGTGCCTCGTGTACCTACATTACATTGTTTAAAAATCTGTTAAAACAGATGTACTATGATGACCTCCATGACTTAATTGGTAAGATGTCTGTTTTTCAACGCTGGGGTTGCGGGTTCGAAGTCCGTTAGAATCCAAATTTAAAAAAAAAATTATCATATGGTTTTTACTTTAAGCTTTGTTTAGCATCTTTCTCGTTTGTTGGAAGAGACTGCTACATGGCAATAAATCTAGCAGATGTGTAATATAATGCAATACACAACAAAAGTGTAATATAATGTAATCTTCTCAATGCACGCATTTATTTGGCTCCTCTCAGTCCTTTTCTATGTCCACGTTTCACTACCATACATCAAAGTTGGTAACAAAATATTATTGTGGACTATCATCTTAGCAGATTTTGGTACTGGATAGTTTGAGTACATATGTTTGCACTATACAGTCAAACCTCGGGTCAGGAACGCCTCTAGTCACGATCAAATCGGCTTACGAACACAATTTCCGAACAAATTTTGACTCAACCTGCGTACAATGCCTCGGCTCACGAATTAGTTGTAACGGCGCATTACGCATTAGTTGTTCTCAGGTGCGCGTGTTGTGAACATTGTTTGTGATTGCGTTCGATGTTCTTGATACAATTTTTTTTGCTTTTTATATATATAATATACAGTATATATACAGAACGTGACGAGCCAATTGAACAGGCAACCCAGTTCAGATATCTTGGCAGTGAACTGCTCAGCTCTCATGACCTCCCCAGAGAAGTAAGGCCTCAGGTAGACAAAGCTGCAGTTGTGGCGGGCTGCCTGAGAGATGTCATATGGAGGAATAAAGATATGAGAATGGATAGCAAGGTACGCATTTATAAGACCTGTGTGCGACCTATCCTCACATATGGCATCGAAGCGAGGGCGGACACTGTCAGGACAAAAAGTATGCTAAGAACAACGGAAATGAGAACTCTGCGCGCTATTGCTGGGAAGACTTTGCGTGATCGTGTAAGGAACACCACAATCCGAGAGGTCTGTGAGGTCCAAGATGTGGTCAGATGGGGACGACAGCGTCGACGATACTGGTACCAACATGTACAGAGAATGAATTCCACAAGAATTCCATACATAGCTCTGCATGGGGTGCCAGATGGACGGCGTCCGCCAGGGAGACCCCCGAAACGATGGAGAGATAGCTGGAGCTCAGCATCACAGGACAATCCTACAGTAACAGACTCTTGAGAGTCTACAGAAAGTTTAAGAAGAAGAAGAAGTATATATAAAATATATTTGGCTCCCAAGAAAATGAATTTCGGTTTGCGAAAATTTCGCCTCGCGTATGGAATCAAAGAACGAATTAAGTTCATAACCCGAGGTACCACTGTATATTTGTTTTGCTAGTCTTTCTTCATTCATTGCACATGCCCAAACCATCTCAAAGTGGTCTTCTTCATCTTGCTCAACAAATCAGCCTCAACTCTTTCACAGCTGATACAAAATGCATGACAACCGATCAGTGCTCAATATATTTGAATAATAAAATCTAGTTGCAGCCCGTGAAATTTTCACGGAAGTAAAACAAATTCTACATTTGTGAAAATATATATTCATAAATGTAAAATTTGTTTATATATATCATTTATACATCGACCCCTTTTACACCGGTTCAAAAATTGTTATTTAAAATTTGTTCAGTATAGTTCCGATCTGTTCATCACCCCCCCCCCCCCCCCCCCCAGGGTATAAGTCGCAAGGCCATGCTGTAAAGGAGGGTTTACACATGTAAAAAATATTCTCAAATAAATTAAAAATTTTCAAACAAATATTTTTTTGTCCTTTTTCAGATGTGTTTATTTTTATGTTATTTTTATTTTGTCCATTGGGAATTCGGCGCAAAATGAGATACCCACTCTTTTTTTATTTTTATCAAACGTACTTGAGTGACTTTTTTTGTGTGATAAGAGTGATGTTGGTATTTTGACGCATACCGTAATGGTATTGAATGGAGGTTTTTATGACATTTTTCGAACATTATATTACAAAAAAAATATATATATTTTATAAAAACGAACAGAAAAATATACTTACCAATTAGGTGTACACAATAATTTTTTTTTAAATAATTTAATATTTGTGGTAAAGTTGGAAACAGGATACAAACAAAGACCAGGTTGTGTGGGGCAATCTGGACAAAAGAATAATGAAGCATTTCTTTTCTTAGCTGTATCCCAGCATTGCTTACATCTGCGTCTTTTGATTTTATTATCAGTGTCTTTTTCATAAAACTTCGGCAGATGTACCTTGGTTTTTGATTGTACTGTTTGTCTCGGAATTGATGATGGAGGTGGACCTAGTAATTTTTTGATTATAAATAGCCTGAAATCATACAATGGCATTTTCTGTGAATTGTCTGCATTGTATAAATGCCAAGAATTCAATAACATCGTCTGGAACAGATGAATGGCCAACTTTTTGTACCAACGTAATGTTTTCCTTTTGCATGGGTAGTAAGCTAACATCTGGTCATGATAGTCTATACCGCCCATATGATTGTTGTAATTTATTACCATATTTGGTTTGGTGACCACTTGACCATGTCGGTTTTTAGTATCAGACAGCTCCCCATAAAATTCAGAAGAAATCATAAAGATTTCTCGGCGGTCTTTCCATTTGGTAACACATATACCATTTTCTGTGTACTGACTCACACTTTCTCCTTTCTTTAGTTTTTTATCTATAACATCGATCGGGTTTTCTTTTCTATTTGATCGTAGTGTTCCTGTGACATATGTGTTTTGGTTCAACAATTTTTTCGTAAGAGGAACACTATTATAGAAATTATCCATTTAAACTGAATAACCGGCTCCCGTCTTCCCCTCTAGCAATTTCTGAACGATTTTATTAGTGGGGCCTTTGCCCCCTAACTCTTCATCTGATGATCCACCATATACAATTATTTTTACAGCCAATCTACTTGATTCCCCTAACATGTAAAGTTTTATACCATACTTGGCCTTTTTGCCTTTTATATATTGGCGAAACATCAATCGGCCTCTCCAAAGAACCAATGATTCATCTATCGATAGTTGTCTGTGTGGATCATAAATTACTTCCATCTTTCCATTGAAAAAATCAATCAATGCCCTGACTTTTGCCAAGCTCGACAGATCTTCATTATTGTTGAAATGAAGTGCCCGTAAGATGAGTAAAAATCTATCTCTTGATATGAATTGTGAAAATGCCGGTAAATTGAATAGGTAGTCCGTCTTCCAGTAGTCACTCAACCGGTTCAAACGTATTGTTCCGGTGTGTAGTAGTAAACCCAGCCACACCCTCATTTAGTCTTTAGTGACATTTTTCCATCGCGTGATTCTGCTTGTATCACCTTCTGATTTCGACAATACTTCAACAGCATACAAATTAGTTTGGGTTGTCACAAGATTGTACAAATCTTCATTGAAAATCAAATCAAAATAATCTATTGGTTCTTTACTTGACATCTCAATTTTCAACCCGGGTATTTTTGAAAATGGTATAGAGGCTGGTTGTTTTTTATATTCGACCATTGCGTAGAGCTAACATTTGGTGTTCTAGATGTTTGTGAAACAGTTTGAATTTGAATATTGTCATCATTTTCAATATCTGACTCAAATTCAGAATCGTCCTCGATGATGGTAAATTCCTCATCACTAACGTCACTAAATGAATCATCCATATCATCCTCAATCTTTTGTCTTTTAGAGCTCGATGGGCGATCCATTTTCAAGGTAATCGTATTTTTTTTCGTAAAATCAAAAAGAAACTTATATGATACTAAATATCACTATGTACACAAATTACTATAATATATTTTTCAAAAGGCACTTATTTTTGCTCACAATTCACTATGTCACTCATTCAAAATTGAAAATAACTAGAAAACATAAACAAAATATATCTACAATAAATATCCCTTGCAGTGACCTTTTCATAAAACAGCGCTAGAGAAATAGTCCAATTATTTTTATTATCAAGTCTCACAATGAAAACAAACGGAATAAAAACTAGAACAAATATTATTTACAACTGCGGGAGTAAACTCAACTTTATAATGCGTTGCACACGCGAAAACGCCCGAATGCGATGGAATCTTCCGAAGTAATGAACGAATATCATATGCTGATGTAATACACTAACAATATTTAGGCATGGACACGCCGCACGTGTTCTGAGCATGAAGCAGATGTTCACATGGACACGCCAGGCGTGTTCTCAGCATTGGATGAGTTAAGTTCACACTCATCTCTAATTACTTCATTCCGAATTCTTTCTGCTGGCAAATTATAGCCATACCATAACGATAATTTATTTTGTCTTCCTCACATTTACACTGTACATTTTTTTTAATAGTCTCCTCATTCATTCGTTCCACGTGCCCAAACCATCTCAGAGTGCTCTTCTTTATCTTACTCAACACATCAGCCTTAAGTCCATATTCATCCCGAATCACTTAATTCCATATTTTTCTGTTCACAGATTGTTGTACAGTGAAGTGATAATAAAAATAGATAAATAAATATTTTATTATTAACACTATCGAATCTTATATACAATAGATAGTACAATTGTAGAAATTTTACCTGCAATTCTTCAAATTCTACAATTTTTTCCTTCAAATGTTCTTTAAAATAGTCAACAAGTTTCCCTGCAGCCAGTTGTTTGCCATGTTTCTTTGTAGTCGATGTTGCAACTCGTTCCACAGAGCCTATTTTACACTGTATGGTAAACTTTTTTGAGTGGGCAAAACCAGTGTCACTTATGCAAATATAATCTGGTGCACCCAAATTGTATTGATGACAAAAGTCCTAAAAAATAAATTATTTTACAAAACCAGTGTCACTAATGCAAATATAATCTGGTCCACTCAAATTGTATTGATGACAAGTCTTAAAAAAATAAAAATGAATTATTTTACAAAACGAGTGTCACTATAGTTCAGAAAATCTAGGATGGGTCGTGTGGCGTTTTAAACGTCATGTCGTTACAAGGTTGCATTGGGGCAAATTTGTCAACTGTCAAAGGAACCATCCTAGAATTTCCGATGCATAGAAAGTCAGTATAATGAAAATTAGGAATTAAAACGTCAGTTTAGAGAAAAACGATTTTTCGATTTATAAAAAAACTATTCGATTTGTAAAAAAAAAAAAAAAAAGGTTTTACCACATCTCTTTGAGACATGACGTTTAAAACGCCATACGACCCATCCTAGATTTTCTGAACTATAATATATTATATGATTTGTATCTATCTTTAAATAGGCCAAGATCCACAATTAATTAATACTAATTACGAACATTTCATTTTAGGTATAAAAATATCAAAAATCCAATTATCGCTAGCCAATGCAGACTAACGTAGTGACTTTTGACAAACGTCACCAAATATTATTTGATTTTAACAAACTGCCACATTTTTGCTAATTTGTAACAAGATGTATTCATTTGTCATTATTGTTAGTTTTATGTAATGTATTGCCCTAAATAACTTGCTATTTATTAGAATTGAGGCTTACTATATATTAAAGTTGATAAAATAATTAAAATTAATGAACGTCGTTAGAAGGTTGTATTGGGGCAAATTTGTGAACTGTCAAAGGACCCATCCTAGAATTTCCGAAGTATAATGCAAATATAATCTGGTGCACTCAAATTGTATTTTTGACAAAAGTTCTAAAAAATTTAAAATAAATTATTTCACAACAAAGAGAATGAATATAGTAGAATTAAGAATTCTATTTTAATAAAAGAGAAATTGAAATTATAGAAAAGAAATTATAAAATATAACGTATAAAAATATCTCTTCCGATTACATCTATATATAAGATGTCTCCAGTCTAAAAAGTGTCCAACTCCGTGGCCAAGTTAGTAAGATGCCTGTCTTTGTCAGTTCCAGGTTCAATTCCAGACTTTAAAAAAAAGAGTTCCAGTCTGGTTTTGCTTAAAACTTTTAAAACTACTTTCTGGTTGATTGGAAGATATTACCACATGGCAATACACCCGCCGGATTGTACTGTATACAATGAAAGTGTAATACAATACTATACAAGATATTACCTGTCAACTGAATGAATGAATGCCTATTATAAGTGGGGAATCAGGGTCCTTTTCGTTGTTGTCACCCGAGATACCTATGTAAGACAATTTGTGATATCCTATTGCATATAGTGCAAGGAGTTTCAGTACTTGCAGTTTGTCTAAGTCTTCTTTCTCCATTGCGTCCCTGATAATAAGCAATGGTTCAACTACTAGAATGGGTAACTCCACTAGTAGAACCACCGCATTTTAGCAGATAAGATATCATCAGTCGAGTATTCAGCATCTTCAGGATCCCCAGTGGACTGTGCTCCGTGACTCTGGTAGGCTTGAATGGGCCAACTGAACTAAACTTAAGTATGCCTGAGAGTCCACCAGCAATAAGAATCTGACTAGTCTATTAGTGATATTGATAATTTAGTTATAAGTCTCCTTTTTTAACTTAAGAGTGCTAAGAACATTTTTATTTCTAATTTAATTTGATTAATTTTCTGCTGCTTTTCTTTTGCGACAATGTCATATGATAAAGTCCTAACATTCGAGGGTCAGTATCATTGTTGGGCTGTATAAAAATTTAAACATGATAGTTGTGAGACATTTTAACTTCTAAAGTCACCTGCATTGACTTTACTATCAGTAAATCTATGAGATAATATTGATTTTTTTTGCAACTGGTGTTACAAAGAAAATTTGTGATTCCTTTGAAACGTTTTTGCTCTCTATCTTCTTTGTCAATTATTCATAAAATCAGATAATCGATGATGATTGTTTCGGATAATCGATGCTCGACTGTAGTTATAAAAAACAAAAATATCTATTCACGAAAAGTTCTAAATCATCATTGAACATTAAAAGTTCATAAAAACTTTCATTGCCCTCTTCAACAAATCTCTATCAAAATAAGTACTTAGTAGCGTTATAAAAAAATTGTCACATAAGCGTTATTGAAACAGATTTAATTCATCATGAATGTAGTGAGATAGTTATTCATTATAACCAGCTACGAATTCCAATAATTTAAAAGAATTCCAAAGTTGATTGTTGGGAATAAAGCTCTTTCACATTATAAATAACTCACCTTTAGAAAGCCGACATTATTTGAAATACTATCCGAAACTTCAGGACCTGGCTTATCTGGCATATTCAAATTATCACATTCTCGCGGAAAGTACTCTCCAATTTGGGCAAGCTTTTCAAGGATTAGTCCAGCAGCATCTTGTTTGGCATCTTTCTTATTACGTCCTTTTCCTATTACTTTTACACTTAAAGCTGCAGCTTTGCAATGGAATATTCCAACGGTATCATTATCAACAAAATCATAATGTGGTATAGAGCATCTCTTCACCATTAATTCTTGCAGAATAGTTACAGGAGTTTTTGTAGCCATTTCACTGGAAAATACGGGAAAGACAAAAATTAATGTTTAATATTAACATGCACGGTCTCAGAGTTTTTTTTATAACACTTTTGAATGATGCTTGTATATAAATTATTCACGGGGTTAACTATTTATATACACATACATAGTATCATTCTGCTTCCCTATCAGGGTAGGCAGAGAGGAGAGAGCGTCAGAATTTCCTATCGTGACACATCTTTTGCTTCTTCTACATTCATACAACTTCTAAGATTTCTCTCACTTTTCCTTTCAAAATATCATTTACTTGCTCCAACCATACTTTCCTTGGTATTCTTCTGCCATGCCTTCTAATCACATTGGCAATTGTATATTTGTTGGCTTTAATCCATTCAATGTAAAAATCATCTTGGAGTTCTCTCCTTGATTTTACTTAATGCATCAGCCTTAACCCTTTGCACTCCTATGTCGAGTGTGGCTCGACATCGTATTTCTTACACCAACTCCTATGTCGAGCTAGACTCGACATTATATGACGCAATTTTTAAAATAATTAAAAATTATTAATTTCTTTTCTTTCAAATACTTTGTAATACTTAAAAAGGGACTGAATTTGTCATATTCAGACTTTCTACGCAGTTTTACAATATTATTCTTATTATTGTAATAGGACCAACAGTCATTTGTAGTGTGCAGTAATTAACCTCTCCGTGAGTACCGCCCCAATCGTGGGGCCATGAAATATTGAGTCAGATAGCGTATGGCCCCGCGGTTGGGGCGCAGTGATTATTTCTCGAATATGCCCAGATTATTTGTCAGGATTTGGACTACCAATGACATCTATTGATGATACCACACATTTAAGTCATTTATCGGCTAGTTGCATGTTTTACCAACTGAACAAACAATGTTTTAAAATTTTCATTAATATCTTACTACTCGAGAGGTTAACAATGGACATAGCGGTATTCTACGAATACAAGGTCCAAGGGATACTCTTATGATGTTTGCAGGTAGTTGGCCATATGATTCAAGTACCTATACCACTATTATCAACTAGAGATCGCGTCCAAAATGTCTAGTCTTGCTTTTGTACTTTTTCAAAATCTGGATCATTTGCTACAAATTACGATTTTGGTTATCGTCACCAAACTTTTACTGAAGAAATTTGTAGCAAGTTCTTTGGATTCTTCATTTTCAAAATCAATATTTTTAGGTTCTGCATGAATCCCTTTTTCTGCTAATACTTGAAGGTCGTTGTTGGTAAGGCTTTCACCAGAAATCTGCAGTAACTCCTCAATATCCTGTTCATCTACATGTCCATGATGTTATATTTCTTCCAAAATTGCACAATTGATTCATTATTTTCGTTATCTGTTTTATCAATAAGTTGTTGAAATGTGTGACGAAGATAATATGCCTTAAAAGTTGTTATGACTCCCTGATCCATTGACTGGATTAACCATGTTGTGTTGGGTGGTAGGAAAACTACTTTAACCAGAATGCAAGATTTTATGTCGGACAAGTGGGAGGGTGGCTTGGATCATTATCAATCAGCAATAGCGCTTTTGGTTCAATTTGTTTTAAGTTCACAGTAGCGTTTTACACATGGACAAAAATGTGTGGTAAACCATGTGGAATTTTGTAGAGGTTGCTACATTGTTTAAATCAGGACTGGCTAACCCACGGTGACCATATGTGCGGCCCGCGGTCATATATATGACGAATTATGTTTTTTGACAAAAAAAAATAAATAATTATACTTGCTTATAACTCGAAGTCGCCTCTGATGCAATATCTGGTTGTGATACAAACAATAATAAAATTGCATTCGTAAATTTAATATGGTAAAACCATCCGTATTATCTGTGACAATAAACTAAACATAGTGACTATTTGAAATTTGATGTTTCAGTGAGAAAATATAAGTTTGCCAGTCTTAAATCTCAATTAAAAGTCCAACAAAGTATCTTCAGTTCATCACTACAACAATTGTCCAATATCGTCAAAGCAAGTTATTGTGTCGCATTGTTAATTGCAAAAAAATGAAGCCATTTTCGGATGGGCAATTATTAAAAGACAGTGTTCAAGCTATTGTAAAAGATGTTTAAATTATTTTCCAACATAAGTTTGTTGCCTCAAACAATATGTCGTTGCATTAATGATATTTCAGAAGAAATAGTTGTGAATTTGCACAACAATATTAAAGATCTTTAACTTTCGATGAAAGCACACATATTTTAGACACTTCACAACTTGTAGTATTTATCCGTGGTATTGACGAATTGTTCCAGGTTACACAAAAAATGTTAAATCTCGTAAGCTTGAAAGATACTACAAAAGGTGAAGATGTTTTCCGAGCCATAAAAAACTGTTTGTCTGATAATGGCTTACATTTATAGATGCTTTCCAGGTTAACAACACATGGAGAGCCGGAGGCTGTAAAGTTAATTGTCAATGAGTTGAAGGCAAAAATACACACACACACACAAGCATGCACACATACACAATCACACACAATTTATGCGCTCAAGTATTATCTATGAGCCAAGTCATACATCTTGTTATAAATACAGTGAACTATAATAGATTCGTTCGCACACCTTTCAACATCACCAATTTAAGGCATACCTTACTGAATTAGATTCCGAGTATGGCGACATCGTTTATTTTACCAATGTTAGATGATTGAGTTGCGGAAAATGTTTAAGATGATTTTTTGTGTTACGGAAAGAAATTGAAATTTTTATGACCGAGGAGCTTGTGCCTGAATTAAGAAATGAAGAGTGGTTGCAAGATTTGAGTTTCTCGGTAGATATTACAGAAAAAACTGAATCAGCTAAACATGGAGTTGCAGGGTCAGAATAATTTAATTGCTGATGCTTGCAATTTGATTAAAGCGTTCCAAATGAAATTATTATTGTTTGAGAACCAACTTGAAAATAACAATGCATAAAAAAAATTATTATTGAAAGAGACATAATAAAAAAATATTTACAAATTGAATTAATCGATCTACAATGCAATATTGAATTAAAAAATATATACCCCACGATTCTAAAAATTTTATAGTAAGTACATAACAGCAAAAAATTTCCTAGCATCAGATGTTTTGCCCAAAACATTGTTAGTGCCTTTGGTTCTACATACGTTTGTGAAGCTTTTTTTTTCTAAAATGAAATATAAGAAAAACAATAATAGTGTAAATAACCGACGTAAATCTGGAAAACCAGTCAAGTGCTTTTTTGTGTCAACAATTTTGTAAATGGAATGTTTGCCTATGATTTGGATAGGATTTAATTTGTCTTCTGTTTGAATGTGATTGTTATTCTAATGCTTGCTCTATATGTTTCTTTATTATTTTTGTTTTGCGAAACCTGGAAGGGGAGTTTTTTTGTAAATTTAATTGTATAAATAAATAAATGAAAAAAAAAACGTAATTACTTTGCTATTCAAGGTTTAACCAAGGCTTCGAAGAAATGTCAAGAAATATAAATCTTATTCAGTTGACAGAAGAAAAGAAAATTGTAGTAAAAAGGAAAAAACTGACAAAACATTTTCCAATTATATATTCCAATTATATATATATTCCAAGTATCAAAGCCGTTATTTTCATTTCTACATATTTTGATGAGTGTGGAAATAGTTTTGATATCTACCTTTTTATATGCATTTTTTTAATATTTCATCGTGCAATGCTTCCTTTTGTCGAAACAAATCATGGGCATGCGACTTTCGATACGATTTTTTAAATAAATAAAATAAAAGAACACAAAAAGTACAACGTATCAAATGTTTACCACAGATTTCTTCTCTTCTCTCTCTCTCTCTCTCTCTCTTTGAATAATGGCCGTGAACTCCTATATATGAAGGAGTATACGCCAGTGTCCAGTGATGTCAGCTTCATAGTATCTAGGTAGTTCTATTCATATGGGCGACACAGCACATCGAGCAACTCGGCCCAGGACTACTGTTATCTAGTGAGATACTATGGAGTTAAACTATTTTACAACTAAACTACATAGTTTACAACTAAATGAATATTTACAATAAGATGATAGTTAAATGTATGTGAGCGAGCGAATGGTTTAAATTTAATTTACTATCGATATTTATCATATATATTATACATATATTTTATTACAGGTTAATTTTGTTTTTGTTAATAAAATGAGTGATGCTATTCAGTATGGAAATTTTATTGAGGCTCAACAGGTGGGAAGATTTGCGGGGAGTAATATTTTTGTTTGTTTTTTAAAGATCAAAGGGAAAGTATTCAGAGAACAGGAGAAGAAAATATGTTCAAGATCTCCCTCCTCCTGGCCACACTCACATAAAGAAGAGTTCCTTATATGTAGTCTGGCCAGGTGGACAGGGGAACAGCAATGTCCAAAGCGTATTCGGCTTATAGTTGTCGCTTCTCTCCGAGTGCTTCTATAATTGGAAAACCAGGGTTTGATTGGAATGTAGGGTTGAATTGATGCATATCTTTTTCCCCTAGTGCGGTTCGAGGCATTCCAGTGATTTGTCCACTCCTCCATCATCGAAAAGCGACCACAGATTGCGTTAAATATGATAGACAAACTATGGAATAACGTAATATGGAATGGAATCAAAATGATCATCATTTGACACTGGCGTATACTCAAAGAGAGAGAGAGAGAGAGGAAGAATTAAAATGACAGATAAGCTAACCTCAAATCCTAGTTCGTTTTTATTAAACAAGGACTTTTGTGTATTCTTCTTGAATAATGGCCGTTAACTCCAATAATTATTTGTTTTTTGACAGTCAGAGTGCTGAGAGTCTATATATGGACGTTTTATAGTATTGGAAAAAAATGTTTAGCAGTAAAACAGTTCTCTCTCTCTCTCTCTTTGAGTAATGACCGTGAACTACTATATATGAAGGAGTATACGCCAGTGTCAAGTGATGTCCGCTTCATAGTATCCAGGTAGTTATATTCATATGGGCGACATGGCACGTCAAGCAACTCGGCCCAGACTATTGTTATTTAGTGAGATACTATGGAGTTATTTTATAACTAAACTACATAGTTTACAACTAAATGAATATTTACAATAAGATGATAGTTAAATGTCTGAGTGAGCGAACGATATAAATACTATCGATATTTATCATATCTATTATTACAGGTTAATTTTGTTTTTGTTAATAAAATGAGTGATGCTATTCAATATGGAAATTTTATTGGGGTTCAACAGGTGGGGAAGATTTGCGGGAAGTAATATTTTTGTTTGTTTTTTTAAAGGTCAAGGGGAAAGTATTCAGAGAACAGGAGAAGAAGATATGTTCACGATCTCCCTCCTCCTGGCCACACTCACATAAAGAAGAGTCCCTTATATGGAGTCTGGCCAGGTGGACAGGGGAACAGCAATGTCCAAAGTGTATTCGACTTATAGTTGCCGCTTCTCTCCGAGTGCTTCTATTATTGGAAAACCAAGGTTTGACTGGAATGTAGGGTTGAATTGATGCATATATTTTTCCCCTGGTGCGGTTCGAGGCATTCCAGTAGTTTGTCCACTCCTCTATCATCGAAGAGCGTGCCAAAGGCAATAAGTCTTGTGCAGATGTGTACTTATATTTGTCTGTATTTCCTGAAGATGTTGCCTCTTTAGCTAGAGTATTTGCTTCTTCGTTACCCGACATGCCTCGATGACTGGGAACCCAAGCCAAGGCGACATCAAGGCCCGCCTCTTCAAGGTTGTATATAGGTACAATAGTTTCCCTTATATTAAGTGTTAAACTATTTGGGGATCGAAATGGGTTCTTTCCTATTGCTTGAAGGGAACTTAGACAATCGGATACCATTAAAGTGTTTGGGATACTTAACTCTAAAGATGTTTGTAATGCTTTCAAGATTGCCAATGCCTCATCAGTGAATGTAGTTGAAAATTTGGGTAGTTTAATTTTTTTCTTAATATTTAAGCTTTCGCAATATATTGCTATTTCTATATGTTCCTCATTAGCAATCTTGGATGCGTCTGTGTAGAAGACAGTCCAGCCACTCCAATGGGTGTTAATGTGATTGATGAAATCATAATTGGCGTGATAATTTGACTTATCAATACCAAGGGATTCAATAATGCGCGGATTTATAATTAAAGCTTGAAACGGGGTGCAGTATAAAGGAGGAATAGGGTTTTTTTGGACTACCATATTCAAGGGTGAGAACTTACGATAACTTTGTATTAAAGGGGGGAGTATTTTATTTCTCCAAAATATGTTTGTGGGTGTGAACCCAACACTCTGTTGGTATTTTGTGTAAACGGGTTGAGTAGACACCTAAATTTCTTCACACTTTCCCACACTATCGATATTGGAGTTTCTGGCGAAAGGGTGTGACAAAACTATATCCATCTTTCTTCTTTTTAGAAAGCAAGCGTTTTGTGACGGCTTGTACTTTACGAAGAGGGAGGAAGTTTGTCTCTGTCATGCTATTTTTATAGGATTGATACACTTTTTTTCGGGATTTAATTGCATTTGAACACTCTTCATCCCACCATGGAGGGGGTTGTAGTTTAAAGAAGCGATGTTTTTTAAGGGGGATCGAAGAGTGAGCCGCCTGGATCATCAACTCCACGAATTTATCATACAGAGTATTGAAATTTTTATGTCAGCCATTCTAGTTGTTGTATTGAGGCATCGAGGGAATGGGAGAATTTTTTCCAATTGACTTTACCGGTGTTAAATTTATTACAGGTGGGGTTAATGAATGGGGGGTGAGGTGATGGAAATGTAATGATTATGGGGAGGTGATCACTCCCGTGGGGATCAGGCACTACATTCCACGATAGCGTAGGGGCTAATGTGGCTGAACATATGGATAGATTTATTGCGCTTGAACTTTGATTCGGGGGTGTTAAGCGGGTGGGTGATCCGTTATTCAGTACGCAAAGTTGAAAATCGTCCAGAATATTCATAATTTCAGCTCCAAATCTACATGCCCTAGGTGATCCCCATAGCGTGTGATGGGAGTTCATATCCCCAAGTAAGATGATGGGATGAGGTAGTGTTGATATTATATTTCTAAGTTGTGAGATGATGATGGATGACGGGCGCGGGATATAAATTGATATATACGTAATATTCTGGACTCTCGCAGCGACTGCATTGAAGCTGGCGTCCCGAGAACTCAGAACCACTTGCGTAAATGAAATGGATGATAAGATGAAAAGAGCTGCTCCACCCCTTCCATCCGCCCTATCGTCCCGTAGCCACGAGTACCCGGGAACATTAAATAATGTCCCCGGAGATAACCATGTCTCCGAGACGGTGGTCAAAGATGAGCAAAATTCACCTAGCATCAGAAGAAATTCAGCCTTGTTGGAGGGGAGGCTACGACTATTCCATTGCAATATTCTTGATGATAGGTGAGATCTTCTTTCGGCCATTTTCAATATTTAATGAAGGGAGGTCGGTCCGGACCTTCCTTGTATTGTATCTGTTTCTTCAGGTGTGCTGATTTGGTGGGTTAAATTTTGTGTTTCGTTTAGTATTTCTTTGGCAACGTTGGACGGTATATGAAGAAAATTGTATAAGAAACCAGAGATGAGTTTATTTAATGTTGTTAAAATGTTTGCATCTAGTGATTGTGCAGTGACTGGAGTGTCTCGAGGAAGGCCACATCCATTAGGAAAGTTTGTGTTTGGGTGCCATAAAAGGCCCTCAATCTCCCTCTTCGTCGAGGGAGTGATATGAGGGCGAAAAGTGGGACCCGAGGGTTTGGTGGCATTTAGCGTTTTTGGTTTCCAGGATTTATAGCGGTTAGCAGAGGGTGTATTTTGGGAAAGTGGGTGCGAGATTTTTGCACCGTGTGCCTTAACTTCGGCGAAGGATTTCACAGAGGTTGGGGTGGATTTTGATGCTTCCTGGTAAGACATGTTCTGGTCAGTCATAAGGCGTTTTATGTTAGTTTGTCTAGTGAATTCCGGGCAGGATCTATCCACTGCCGTATGACGCCCACCGCATGTAATACATGTTGGAGCCGTTACGGCGCAGACTTCACCGATGTGAGATTCGCCACATTTGAAGCAACGTGCAAATGATCTGCATTGTTGCTTCGTGTGTCCAAAACGGAGGCACTGGTAGCACTGTATGGTTGGGAAATAGTCGTTTCTACCACTAAAGAGTTGTAGAAAGCATAGATCCTCTGAGGTAGGACCTGTCCGTCAAATGTTAATACAACTGTTTGTGTAAGGACCCATGTCACACCATCTGAGTTGGTTATTTTGCCGTTAAGCCTTCTGGCTTTCTGGAATCTTCCATAGCCATCCGGTACTTCCAGGTTTTCTCGAATTTCCTCCTCCTTCCATTCAACCGGGATTCCTCTTACGAGGCCCATTTTGGTGACAATGAAATAAGGGATAAACGATTTAAAGCCATACTTGGCAAGTGCTCCATTTTGAAGGAAATGATTAGCTGATGGGAATTTATCGAAGGCAACAGCCAATTTATTTCGGCCTATTAATTTTATGCCGTTTCTTTGCGGTATGTCCGTTTTTTTAAGGGACATCCCTAAGGAAATTGAGTTGATGGATATTCCTGGTGACTCTGAAGTTTTTTGTACTTGTACCACGTAAGGAGATCGGTCATGTTTGCCGTATTCTCTTACCTGGGGAGGAGACGGGGTTGCAGGGGGTATAGGGGAGGATGTTGTAGGGGTTGTGACTGTTTGAGGTATTTCAGATGGTACAGTTAGAGGGGTTACTTTTCTTTGCGGTTATTCCTGACGGCTCCCAGGCTTTAGGTTCCTCGTTCTCTTTCTTTTGGTTTTAATTTTCACTTATGTGAAGGACGAGACCGGGATTTCCTCTTCAGTTAATAGTTCGCTATCAGAGTTTAAATCTGGGGGTTTGGGATCAGGGGGGTTGTATGAGATCATTTTACCTACCTACAAAAAAAAGAAAGAGAAAAAAAAGACGACACGATGAAAAAAAAACTACCTGCCTTTAAATCTACGATGAAATTAACCACAAATATGTGCACAATCTAAGTTATAATATAATACATATATAAATAATGGTAGTATGAACAGTTATTTGTTATAAGATCTAAATTTAAATGAATTTAGTGTAAAAAAAGTTTGATTTTTATAACCGACAATGGCACAACCTTCCCGGGCCGACGACCAGAGAGAGAGAAAAAACAGTTCTCTCTCTTTGAATAATGGCCGTGAACTCCTATATATGAAGGAGTATACGCCAGTGTCCAGTGATGTCAGCTTCATAGTATCTAGATAGTTCTATTCATATGGGCGACATGGCACATCAAGCAACTCGGCCCAGGACTACTGTTATCTAGTGAGATACTATGGAGTTAAACTATTTTACAACTAAACTACATAGTGTACAACTAAATGAATATTTACAATAAGATGATAGTTAAATATATGTGAGCGAGCGAATGATTTAATTTCCTATCGATATTTATCATATATTTTATACATATATTTTATAACAGGTTAATTTTGTTAATAAAATGAGTGATGTTATTCAATATGGAAATTTTATTGAGGCTCAACAGGTGGGGAAGATTTGCGGGGAGTAATATTTTTGTTTGTTTTTTAAAGGTCAAAGGGAAAGTATTCAGAGAACAGGAGAAGAAGATATGTTCAAGATCTCCCTCCTCCTGGCTACACTCACATAAATAAGAGTTCCTTATATGTAGTCTGGCCAGGTGGACAGGGGAACAGCAATGTCCAAAGCGTATTCGGCTTATAGTTGTCGCTTCTCTCCGAGTGCTTCTATAATTGGAAAACCAGGGTTTGATTGGAATGTAGGGTTGAATTGATGCATATATTTTTCCCCTAGTGCGGTTCGAGGCATTCCAGTAATTTGTCAAAAAAAACAGTTAAATTTGAGGTAAAACATCAAGGTTCAGGTACAGGTTTCGTAGACGAATAGGTAGGTGTGACCCAGAGGTAATATAAACTGTGACCACAGACAACCTAAACGTAGTGTGGCTAAAGCACTGTAATTATAATCTACAATGCTTCGGCCCAGAACCCTTTAAATATTTTGATACATGCATGACAAATTTTCAGACATTTCAATACTACAAACTATTTAAATATTATTCTTTAAAAAATAAATATTGTATGATCAATATACATATTCTTATTTCGAGGTAGGCTGTTATAATATATTAACAGGTGCAATAATTTACGATGGGGGACGTTTTAAAATGCCGCTTATAGCATGCGGAACATTGGCATAATACGTATATTTTTCTTATATCTAATGTGCATCACTTGACACTGGCGTATACTCCTTCACATATAGGAGTTTACGGCTATTATTCAAGAAGAAGAAGATAAACCTTAACTATCTGACAGTTTTCGTTGTGGTTTTCGTGCTATTGCTATTAACACGTGGTAATGTTTATTATATGCTACAATTAAATATAAATGCCAATTTGATTAAAATTTCATTAACGTGTATATTTAAATTTAACTTCGTTAATTGGTATAGTTTGAGTCGAGTAGAATCAAGTCAGAATGTCTTCGTGGAAAAATGCAGCAAAATCGAATCAAAAAACACACAGAGAGCGTCATCAACCAGAAGCCAGGAAGCATCTAGGATTGTTGGAAAAAAAGAAAGATTATGTCGAGCGCGCCCGGGATTATCATGATAAAGGTGCCACATTAACATTACTTAACAAACGGGCTTTGAATAAAAATCCCGATGAATTTTACTATCACATGATCAATTCGAAAACTAAAAAAGGGGTAAGTTGAACGATTTTTTAATCAAAATTTGCTAGTATCAATATAAATAGGCAGCATGAATGCTGTAAATATAGATATCAAGTATAACTGTAATATGTTCATTAAGTGAAAACAAACATCACTTAAACAGCACTTATGAGTTTGTGTGTAGGAATTTGCCCAGTTTTCAAATTGGTTCAATGTCACAGCACTATTGAGAAGTTTGATCCAACTTTCCTGGGCTAGCAAAACAATGTTTTCTTATATTATTGAGGAATTTACTTTTGGAGTTTCAACTGATGACTTCTCAAATGTATTTTGGTTAAAAGAAAATTGTCCGAGTTCTGAGGAATCATAATGACTGCACAAGATCTTATAACATTCAATTAAGTGTTCATGATATCTTCTTTGTCGTAGAATTCACAGCAGAACCAGCCTGCCTTTGAAGATGCCGGTAGGTAGAGCAATCACACTGTTTAACCGTGTGTTCCCTCATATAGATGTATTTCATGTCGCTCAGCTCCTTCAGGAAAAATCTTTTGAATTGAGTGTAGTACTTATAATTTAATATTTTTATATAATCTTACAGGCTACATTTTGTCAGTGTTTTAGTGCAACATATACATTTTTACAATATTCTTTTTAAGTCTTAAAATGTTGAACTGTTTTATACATGTTTTTTTTGGACTTGTTATGTTTGGTCCTTGTACGAATTAGGGAAACCTGTAATGTACAAAGGACCTGAAAAAATAAATTAATAAATGGAGTTTAATAAAAGTCATATTTTCGTTTATAAAATAAAGGTTCCATATTTATGTTAGTAACCAAATTATAGAAATGGCCTAGCATAAGACTTAACCCCCCCTACCTTAAGAATTTTGCTATGTGTATATCTAAAATATGTAGGTTTTTTAATATTATAACATTTTTCAAACTATGAATTTTGCCAGAGTAGATTTCACAAAAGTATTTAAAAATAAAATGTTTTTAGTTATTGCAAAAAAAAAACAGAAAATATTTATTTTTCATTACAATATTTTTTATGATAAATTTTAAAGCATGGCAAACAAAGTCAGTCTGGACATAACAATCTGGACAGTAATACCTCGTCTCTTTTCTAATATTTTTGCGTACATATAATATATTTTACTCAAAAAATGTCCAATATGAGCACTTGATAAAATATCTATAACCAAATAATACCTAATAAAAACAAATCTAACAATACAAGATAATACTAAAGAAAAATGAAATATGCGATACAAATACTAAATAAACAAATATTTGTATAAATATAACTAAATAATTTAGAGGTGTGTTCGCTCTATTTCATTTCATTAAATATTTATTTATATATTCATCCTTTTTAATAGTTTTCAAATAAATTTTTCATTAATCAATTCTCAAAAATGATTTTTTATATAATACGATGGCTTTTTTTATCTTTTTAGGATTATTATTGATTTACTGATGGATTTAGTGTAGAACAATTGAATGCTGTGCTTACCTATATAAAATAATATTTTTAATTTTCAACATATTTTAGGCTAAAGTCCTAAAAAAAATTATTTGAGGTTCACCCTAGTTGAACTGTTCAATGGACTTCAATTTTATTTATTTATTTTTTCAAAACAGGCTTAGCCCAATTACTTTGAAAATACAAAACATCAAAAGAGAAGAAAAATTACAAAGAGGAAAAAAAAATAAGTTAAAAAATTATATAAAATAATGCATGTGTATACAAACGAGTATATACACACAAACATATTACACACATATATTCACAGTCATTTAGGTATGTTGATGAGTGCCTTCTAACGCGCTCAATCTAAGAAGAAAATTTACTTTTGCTTTTGGTAATGTGATATGAAATATGTCAATATCCGAAGCAGTCCCGTTCAGAAGAGTTAAGGCCCTTCCAACAGGCATAGCGGCTGGAAGACCCGTTCTTGCGTATGTTATTGAGAACAGTTCTTGCCGGCGCAGTCTAGTGTAATTGTTAGGAACATTTAACGCTAATCTTTGTAGTAATGCTGGACAGCTCACAACTCCTCGAACGAGTTTGACAACGTATACCAGGAGACGCACATCTCTTCTCACGCTCAAGGAGTTATACCCGAGCATGCCCAGCAGGAACTGAGTAGGATAAAACCATGGATAGACACCGAACTCTCTCATATAGAGATATCCTAGATATTTTTTTTGTACTTTCTCCACCATGAGCGAGTTCTGCGACCCCACTGGGCTCCAAATGCAAGCATTGCTTTCTAGTTTACTACGGATCAATGAATTAAACAACGTTTTGAGCACCAATTGGTTTTCAAACGACTTAGAGATTCTCATCACAAATCCTAGAGTTTTATAAGCTGAGTTGCACATAACTTCTATGTGAGGACCAAACGCGAGATTGCTGTGGAACAAGACACCCAGATCTTTAATATTATCTGTGCGGGGTATAGGTGTAGATTCTAGTGTATATCTATGGAATTTCAAGACGTGTGAGCGATAATACGACATAATTTTGCACTTTGATGCATTGAAATATAATTTATTATTGTGTAATTTATTATAATTTATTATATTCTTTACAACCTAGAAACACTTGACGACCTTCGTGTCCTAGCTGGTAAGATAGCCCAGGTGTTACAGGTTCGATTCTAGTTGGAACCCATTTTAAAACGCGTTCCAGTTTTGTTTTCAATTACAGCCTCTTTAACATCTCCCTGGTTTGTTGTAAAAGATTTCCACATGTTAGTGAGCACACCAGGTTGTACTGTATACAGTACGAAAGTGTTATACAATACAATGTGCATAACAAGGATTAGAAGGGTAATATATTATCCATTTTTTTATAAATTCATCTTTAAAATAACTTTTGATTGTTATATGACCTGGGGGTAGCGGCACGGAAATTGTTTAATGGCACAAAATCCAAATAAACAAACTTCCCTTCTAACTACTGTATACAACTTTTGTTTTATTTATGGTATTGGCAAAACTAAAATAAAATAATTTTTCACTTATTCAAGAGTTATGTAAATATTTTTTTTGATTTAATAATTATTTTACCTATAGGTCAGCATGTTCTAATGATTAGCATCCACGCAAAGTAAGCGGGCATGCTAGATTCAATTCCTGGGTGATCCACTCCAGGATTGGTTTAAATCTTAAACCGTTTTACATCTGATTTTTTTTTTCCATAGGTTATTTGCTACTTATTATAAATTCTTATAGCGTTATTAAGTGACGCAAAAATAGTTCTTTATAAAACTTTGCCTAATAAAAGGTTGCAGCAGATTAAACATCATCTTGGAAGTTTAATGTGTTTGCTGAAGTGTAACAATATTTGCACACAATAAACCGATACTTTTCTTTAAAAATGTGCATATTTTAAAAAATACGGACTAAAACAATGGTACTTCACCGTATAATTGGTAATTTTTTTCCAAAAACTAAATAAAAAAAAAAAAAAAGAGTTGTTTTATAATTTGAGTTGCCTTATAACCGGGCCAATACAGTATTTATTATCTTAAAAAGTTTTACAATCATAGTATAACAAAATAATTCCATTGTATATATTCTAAAATACCTCACCCATAAAGAATTCTTCTTATGTGTGATGAGAGAGTTGCTGATATGATTAATTCTATAATTATCTACTTATGTCTGTATGTAATTTACATTCTATACTTTTATGTTAATAACAACATTTATTATTCTATCCATTTTTTTATTATATTTGTTATTTTGATCGCATTTGTGTTAATGTTGATATTATTCTAATCCTGCTTGATTTAATATATTATCAAGGGTGCTTGATTTAATATATCATCAAGGGTGACTGGACAAAAATGAAGTATTTGATGTGTAAAAAATACCATTTTCTTACAGGAGCATCATGAATTTGAAAAATTGGATACACATACTCCAGAGCAGATAAAATTGATGCAAACTCAGGATTTAAAGTACATCAATATGAAGAGAACCATTGAATCAAACAAAATTAAAAGGCTTCAATCTCAACTGCATTTAATAGATACTGCAGAAAAAGTTCCAAATACTCACATATTCTTTCTGGATGATGATAAGGAAAAGAGGAATTTCGACTTAGCCAAACACCTAGATACACATCCATCTTTGTTGCAACACAGATCCAACAGGTTGAGGATTTCGGATTTGGAAAAACTTAATTTACCCGAGGTTGATCAAGAGGTAACATTATCCTTAATTAAATTGATATTTATTTATTATTATCTACATTACACCATTTAAAGTAAATGCGACATATGGGTGATTAATGCAAGATTGAAGCAAGTTGAGGAATTCTGCTATTTGGGTAGTATTTTCTCGATGATGGAAGAGTTAAGAGGGATATTGAATGGCTTGTAGCAATAGGAAACAAAGTCAATGGGGTACTTAAATATATTTACTCAAACCGGATAGTATCAAAATTTACTAACATGATAGTCCACAATACTATATTGGTGCCAATTTTGATGTATGAAAGACTGAGAGGAGACAAATAATAATAGATACAAATCAGTGGAAACAAAGAGAAAGAGCTGATGATGGACAAGCCATTTTAAATTTGTAAATTAGTTTAAATGTGTCTTTTGAAGGCATAAAGGAGCACATGTTCTCAAGGGCATTCTAGCATTTGCTAACCATGTAAGATAAGGAAGAGAAGAGATAATATGATTTACAACACAAAAATAAACAATTTGATTTCATAAAAACATGTTAATACATATTTTTACTTGCATTTAATGGATCTCCCTATTGACGTTTATGCAGGATATGTTGAATATATTGAGTAATATATTTTTTGAGAAGGTGAGAATTAAAGGTGAATGCTTTTGAGATGTGGTGCTGGATATCTTGAACAGCATGACACAAATCTATCTATATTACAACTTGGTATATAGGACAAACTATTCACAATTTTTCTGCTTTTCTTGCGTCCAAACTGTGTGAAAGGAATTGCCGTGTTTAAGGGAAAATGGGTGGATCATATTGATTGTACACTAAATGATAAAATACCAAACCTAAGTCTTCCAATGGGTTTTTGTAAAGATTTATTAAGTGATATTTATTATCTATTTCATAATTCTTTTTTTATATATTTGATTTACAGACTGTTGAATTTCTGAAACACAAGAGAGAAAAATCTTACAAAGAGCTGGCCAAGAGAATCGACAGAGAAAAGGAATTAACTGTTATTCAACAAAAATTGGAGTTGAAAAGACATTTGAAAGATAAAAAGTGTCAGAAACCTAAACAAGTGAAAGCAGCAACTAAAGATTCGGCTGCTGTTTTTAAATGGAAGTATGAAAGAAAAAAATAGATTTTTTTTTTAAATATATATTTTTATAAATACATATTTTTTTTGTACCCTTTCTTTGCATGGTGGAATGAGACAAGGGTGTGCTCATTAGGATGAAAACTGGTTCGCGCTGCGCCTGACGTCACATTGGTAACACCGCGCGACACCCGCCACTGTTTAAGATAGCATACGTATTGTTTTAACCTTTCCTTCCCTGTGTTGGGTATCTTCTACACGTTGCTTCTAATAACCATCAATATCTCTATAAATATAATAAATACAAGGTTAAGATTTTAGGTATTCCTCCATAATATATTTACGCATTGATTTAAAAAATAATATTAATAAAAATCAGAATTTATCGACTACATCGTAAGTATTTCGTGAATATCGAAAACAAATTCGCATTTAAATGCTGTGAGTGCCTCGATCTTGGGTCTTGACGATAGGTGAAGAGTATGCGGGAAGCGCGACACTATATTCGCATCTCACTTTTGCATACGTCACTGAATAGCGAGGAGCTCAATTGTCTCAACCTCGCAAGTGTAAGCCACGCCCGAGTTAGCCACCAACCCTGCCACGCCGCAGTAGCTGTTGAGCTAGCAACGAGACTAGATCTACGCCCGTTCCGTGAGCGTTGCCAGATGGTTTTTTAATGTTTTCAGCAAATAAATTTCAATTATTATAATTTTTAACTTCAATTATAATTAATTAAGGGGATTATCTATGAATGTTCTTATTTTTCCGATTTAAAATTGCTAATTTTTGATCGCGTACTCACTACCCAACACCAGAGCACGCGTTTCAATTTTATCACCGTAAGGGAAGGGTTAATAAGAATGTTAGTCTATACCAAACAGTAAAGAGTATTCAATGTTTTTGTTTTATATTTCATAGTAAAAAAATGATGAATACTTATTAAGGCTTATTGATAAGAAATCAAATATTCAATAAAATACCTGTTTAACCCAGTTTGTTTGTTGAACTTTTAAAGTTTTCTGAAACACTGCTTTTTTTGACATTCCTTTTTTGATAGAACAAATTTGTTAAGATGTTGCATTCTGAAGTGCGCACTAAAATTAAACGAGTCACAGCTTCATCTGGTATGTTTAACCGCTTAATTTTATCATTAGCAATGCGTTTAACTTTTTTTACAACCTTTTTTACAACCCTACGTAAATCACTTTCATCGTGAAACGTAATAAAACTATTTTCAACTATTCTTGCGCATTTAAAAAAATCCTCAATATAGTTCGGAAATTCTAGGATGAGTCATGTGACAGCTCACAAACTTGCCCTAATACAACCTTATGTAATATATTTACCTAAATAACTTGCTATTTATTAGAATTGAGGTTTATATTAAAGTTGATAAAATAAAATTACTGAATATCGTTACAAGGTTGTATTGCGGCAAATTTGTGAGCTGTCACAGGACTCATCCTAGAATTTCCAAACTATAGGTAGGTAAATCCCTTAAGCCTCTTTTCTACATAGTTTCTATTCAAGAAAATTTCTCATTTTTGTTGAATTCTTCACTGCCTTTATTGCCTAAATTAGGGTATTTTTCTTGCAGTTTGAATGCTACGTAGCCAGTTAAATAGTTTGAATGCTACGTAGCCAGTTAAATAGTTTGAATGCTACGTAGCCAGTTAAATAGTTTGAATGCTACGTAGCCAGTTAAATAGTTTGAATGCTACGTAGCCAGTTAAATAGTTTGCATGCTACGTAGCCAGTTAAATAGTTTGCATGCTACGTAGCCAGTTAAATAGTTTGAATGCTACGTAGCCAGTTAAATAGTTTGAATGCTACGTAGCCAGTTAAATAGTTTGCATGCTACGTAGCCAGTTAAATAGTTTGAATGCTACGTAGCCAGTTAAATAGTTTGAATGCTACATAGCTAGTTAAATAGTTTGAATGCTACGTAGCCAGTTAAATAGTTTGAATGCTACGTAGCCAGTTAAATAGTTTGCATGCTACGTAGCCAGTTAAATAGTTTGAATGCTACGTAGCCAGTTAAATAGTTTGAATGCTACGTAGCAAGTTAAATAGTTTGAATGCTACGTAGCCAGTTAAATAACGAAAGCGTTCACTCTGCATTACATCATTTTCGTCATTTTTCATATCATAATTATTGTTGCATGTGTAAAAATCGAATAATTCCTCCTCTTCTTTTTTGATAAAGATCCAGGATATTGGGATAGAGATAATCTATAATCGATTTTCTATGGAATGAATTAAACACATGTAATTACATATTTTTGGAAGAAATTTATTAAAATATAGTTTTCTAATATAAAATAATCTCAAAAATTGTTTATATCCATAGTACATAATTCTTATTTGACAAATTGTATAAAAGTTATAATTATTAAGGAATATGTCATTTTCTTTATTGTCATTATATTTTTATTACTAATTACTACATGAAAATAATGTCTTGTATGTAAGCTTATAAAAAAAAGAACAGATTTCATTCACACATTTATAAGATGGATTGCTTAATGTGAATTGCAGTTCACTCTTTAAAAGAGGAAGTAAAATAGCATCAATGAAATTATAAATATATTTTTAAAGATATAAGTGAATAGTCTCGCAAGATAATTCATAATTTGACATTTTATTCTATTAAAACATACACAAAAGTAAAATAAATTAAAGTCAAGTCTTTAATATCTTATTTTATCAATTATTTCCAAAAGCAATTGTTATATTTACAATGAAAGTAAAGGTCTATTAATGAATATCCGAGGAACCAAAATCCTGAGATCGAGATCCGTACAATTGCCATATTTATCATTATGTTACAATTTTGCATTTACTAATTTTGTCTATTTTATAAAGAAAATTAAATTAGTAATATTAACTTCACAATAGATACAGTACAAGATCTATAAAAAAGGTTAAATCTTCAATATATTTAAAATCCTATTATAATATTAGATATATATTTAAAGATTGCTGTTAGTTTTAAAATTAAATGTCTTATATTCATTATAGAGAACTTAAATATTTAAAATCATTTACTTTTAATTAATAGATTTGTTTTGTGTTTGCGCATAAAAAGCAATTTCATATTATATGAAAGAAAAATGTATGCTATCATATATATTTAGAGTAATACCTTGTTTTTATGTCCGGGACCACATGTTAGTCAAATGATATTCTTATTTAGTTTGCAAATTCATTAATGTCATTGAAAAACTTAATAAAACTTTCGAATGTGTACAAAAGCTAATTAACACAGAAATATTGTAGAAAAATTAAAGATTATTAAAAAAATGGTAGTGGATGTAAGTCATAAAGGGTCGGTAATTGAAATTGGAGGGAAGTTAAGCTATTGCGGTACAGTTTATTTTGAGAAATGCAAGAAATTATTTACACAATACTGCTTGAATTATTTGTACATATCTTCATATTGTCTATTAAAAATCAATTTACACTAGTAAAAATAAACACTCATGTAATATTAATTGTAACATCAATTGACACAGATATCTTGATCACAAAATTAAGTTGTTACAAAAATGTGTAAAAAAAGGGCAAAATAATATCTTATAAAATTATTAATGTCCATCTGACTAATATTTGATGTTATGGATAGTAAAAGTACATTTTTTGCTTGTCAGTCTATCTTTGGCATCTTAAAACTAAATCACAATTTTATTACCACAAAATACATTTATGTTCTGGGTTCATCGGTGACCCCGTAGGGCAGTTCCACGCCTCCGCAAACTCCTTGGAATTGCTCAATGTACCAATTACTCTAATTTTATTTGGACTGTGTACACCTTCCACTAATTTTGATTTTAGGGCACCAACAGTTGAATTGCCACACCAAATCTAAAAGAAAAATGGTTATTTTTTACTTTCTGCAAGTTAATGTAATAAGAAAAATATGTTTATTGAATTGGTGTTAATGTTGTAGAATTCAATTTTTGAGTAAATAATTTTCAACAAAATTATGAAAAAAATTTACACAGTAAACTTAAAATTAGCGACCGGACTGTTGATCATTAAAATCATTTTCTAAACATGTTTAAATCATCATTTTTAATACTTAAACTATTTTACATTTAATGAACGAATACTAAATTTCTGTAAAGATATACGGTTACTGATCAGCGAATACATTGAAAGTTTTAGGTTGACTGGTATTTAGAAACTTGGTAGAATAATTATTATTTATCCTTGTAATACTGTTCGAGTATTAACAAATCCTTATTTTAATGTTAGGTATCCATCGATACGTGATCCTACTTTGTGATTTAAAGAGAAATATTTTTTTATTAACACGTTCTCTGCCAACAATTCATAAAATATAAAAAAAATTCTTTGTTTTTAAGTTATATTTAATAAATTATGTAGGATATGATTATTTAATTTACTTTGATGTATTTTTTGTGGGAAATTATGAGGATTTTTATGTGTCAGTCACATGTGACTGACAAAGCGCCAACGGAAAAAAATTAACGGAAAAAACGGAAAAAATTGGAGTATTCCAGTGTCAGTCACCCGTGACTGACAAGGCGGTCAATGTGTTAAAAACCCTATTTGAATTGACCCAATTGAAAGAAATAAGCTATATAGATTTTTTACTATAATAATTTGTTTTTTTTAAATATTTTTAGGTTTGTTTTTTTTTCCGTTAGGAAATCAATCTCATCCAAATTAAAATTAAATCACTCAACATATTTTTTCTAGTTTTTCCTAAAACCAATTAATCACGTGAAGCAGGTGATACCTTTATAAAATAGATGGTTAAGGACAAAGTTAAGTTAGAATAATTTGCAAGACGAATTTCGGAATATTTTTCGGTGAAATAGCTGTTTTAGTAATGTCAATAAAATAAATTGTAAATCCCAAAGGAAAAGCTTACAGCAATTATTTGTAGATTATTATCATATATAAACCATTAATGGATTACACTAGAGCCAATTTTCTGCAGGTAAACAAAAGAAAAACATTTTTTATTAGCAACGAAACATATTAATAAAAGGTGAATTATATAAGTTTATTTGCTCATTGATAAAATTATTTTGCTTCTTATGTTTTACTATTTCTAATTGTTAAAAGCAAATATTTTTTTCATAAAAGTGTAAAGAAAGTAATATATAAAGCTATTATAGATTTTTATTCTACGATTCATACTGAACAGATGCTTATAAAATTGGGGAGAGGCAGTTACAAAAAAAAAAGAAACTTTTTTTTCCAAAAAAACACGTCTATTGATCAAAATCGCAAGTTTCAACTGAAAACATGATTTATTATGCTGTTGGATTTTTTTATTTTGAAGCAATTTTATTCAGTGTTTCGCTAAGAGCAATAACTGTTTTTACTATTATAAAAAAATAATCCAAATTTTTTAAATTTATTCTATCCAAATCTTACAAAATGGGCTGTTGCCGCACTTTCTTAGTTCAATTTCTTATTTCCATTCAACATCCGTATCAGTTCATTGACCCAACCTATCCATATTGATTGATCAATGATAATGTCAATCGATTGTTCGATTGGTCAACTTCAAGGGACTTAGTAGACGAGTATTTATCTTTTTATAATGGATAAATAAATTACTCGAAAGATGTTTCTATTGTCATACAACATCTCTTAAAAATTGTCAACTCAAGAAGTTGAAGGCTTCTAGGACATTAACCATATTATGTTACAGTATCAAACATTTCAAAATTGAACTGTTCTGAAGTAAAAACAACAAAATTATTTACCTGCGCAAATCCAAGGAAAAAGAGTTGTTCTGGGCTATACTTTTCTATGCTAGGCAGTCTATACTTTTTAGTAGCTACATTTCTTGAAGTAAATAGTGAATACGCTCGCAGCGCAGCCCGGAGACCTCCATTGTCAGCTATATTTTCTCCCTGCGTATTGAAGCCGTGGACCTGTTTGTATTTATTTTGAATTAGAAAAAAAATATAATGTCAATTGAATTGGTGGTTTTTACAATAACTTAAGAACCATACAAACAAGAGTGTCTTTTTCATGTTTATTGTCAAAAATATATGTTTGAGAACCATCAAGGATAGAGACAGTTGATAATTTTTACAGATGATTAAAAAAATATGGCTAAGGATGAGTGGCCTGAATGTGATATGGAGGAAATCACAAGAAAAACAGAGTCTTGATTGGTTCAAATCCTTGTTTTCCTTTTTTAGCCCGGACACTCAAGGCATGCAACAGACAAAGTATTGATGCCTTTGAGATGTGTTGGTGGCCATTTTTGTGTATTCCATGGACTGCCCGAAGAATCAATCTATGTATTATTAAAGAGTTTGGGGTTGAAAAATATCTCTGTGCTGTGTGCTAGAAGAATCTTACAATGGATACATAGTAGGGGCAGGATGACAGTATTGAGTGGTCAATTATGACATAGTCTGAATGGCAAAAGGAGCAGAGGCCGAACACCCATCTGATGGTATGACCATATGAAAAAAGCAGCAGACTGCTCATTTCCGGAGGTCCTGCATTAAAAGCAAGAGATCGCTTGTGTTGGAGAAGGATGGTTGATGACTGTAGTGATCACAATCCTTAGAACTGAGGGAATGATCAAGAAGGAGTACGAAAGGAAGAATACAAAAATATGAATTAGATGATGTGGATAGAAATGTATGGGGATCTATCCACCTAATATAGAAGATATTGACAAAGATATTGTCTGCTTACCGTATAATTAGGGAGTTGAGCCATGTGATATTGATTGTATTGATCAATGATGCATTGAACTTTTCCATGGTAATGCTCAAGAGTTGCTGCAGACCACCACTGCTTCAGGTTTCCATGTTCATCATATCGCCTGCCTGAAATTGTTTATTTTTTTAATAACAATACTAAAGTTTATCCCTCCTCATGAGTCGAATATGATTGTCATCCATCCTGTGGATAGAAGACACATGTGTGTACATTGGTTTATTGTGTGCAAGCTGTTGCACTTTAGCAAGCACACAGTCTTGAGAGATTAAACGTTAAGTTTTGGTGGTAAGAAGATTAAACTTCCAAGATGATTGGCCGGTTTTATTTACTGCAGCTTTTCATTAGGCATTTAATTTTGATATATTGATAGCATTATTTGTTGTATGCTTAAAAGCACTATAGGAATTAATGATAAGCAGCATATGAGCTATATAAAACATAAATTTAGATATTACATGGCCTAAGAGTAAAACCAGTCTGGAAGTGAATCCGCCCGGAATCGAACCTGGGGTGCCCACTTGCTTAGCATTAATGATAACTGATAAATGATAACCGTTAAACTACAGCCGCCAACAATTCATTTTTAATATTCCAAATATAAACAAAAATAAAAGTATTTGAGATGACGAATCTCTTCTTTACGAAAACCAAATGTCCATATCTCTGTACGAGTATAAGAATTACTTTATTTTTTTGGTCCAGTCTTGCTAATGAGCAGTTTGTATAATCTGTCATCACTCTCTTCCCTTTGGGTCATATTGAGTGCAGTCTTGCTAATGAGCAGTTTGTATAATCTGTCATCACTCTCTTCCCTTTGAGCCTGGGTCATATTGAGTGCAGTTTTGCTAATGAGCAGTTTGTATAATCTGTCATCACTCTCTTCCCTTTGAGCCTGGGTCATATTGAGTGCAGTCTTGCTAATGAGCAGTTTGTATAATCTGTCATCACTCTCTTCCCTTTGAGCCTGGGTCATATTGAGTGCAGTTTTGCTAATGAGCAGTTTGTATAATCTGTCATCACTCTCTTCCCTTTGAGCCTGGGTCATATTGAGTGCAGTCTTGCTAATGAGCAGTTTGTATAATCTGTCATCACTCTCTTCCCTTTGAGCCTGGGTCATATTGAGTGCAGTCTTGCTAATGAGCAGTTTGTATAATCTGTCATCACTCTCTTCCCTTTGAGCCTGGGTCATATTGAGTGCAGCATATGTGTTGTATTGTATTACACTTCTGTCTTACACATTACAACTTAGCGTATTTATCGGTATATGGTTATTTTTTACAACCATCTAGAAAGGTCTTATGTGAAAACCAGGCTGTAACCTATTTTGGGTTCGATTAGAAATCAAATTGTAAATCAAGTGTTCTATCAACTAGGTCATGTATTCACCGTCAGGTCAATCAATTGGCAAAAATTCTGTTATATCTTTTCCTTGGTATATCTATGACTTCGCTTATATATTATAATTAATTTAATTCAAGTCAATGAGGTCTAAACTCAACCTCTATGAAACAGTCTCAAATTTTAGCATATGTTATAGCTTCATGGAAAATATACAGCACGGGTGCAGACTGTACAACAGGAGGTTGGTTGCTGCACAATTTTCAGAGATTTCGTTGTGACTTCAATGAGTCTCGGTGAAGAGAAGAGATTCTTCGTTGGTCGGTAGAACTTTGTAGAAATAAAAACACAGTATGACATTTCAGAAGATGAATACTATAGATGACAATATATTGCACTCTTAATGTTTCGTCTGTCGCACCTTGCAAGCACCTCGATTGGTTGTCACCAGCCCTTCAATCCAAGCATCTATGCCGTCATGGCTTGCCCGCCTAACGCTTACCATACGTTTTCTCAACTTAGGTGGCAATCCAATCATCTATAGTGATAATGTGAGGACTATGTACTCGTATAAGGGACATTTTATTACAATGTTTACAGGTATATATTGGGTTGATGCAAAAGTTATGACCGTTTTTTACATATACAGTTAAACATATTTTTTTTAGATTTGTATTATTTATTTAATCAATTATATAATTTCCATCAGTTCTTATAACCTTCTTCCATCTTTCTATCAACTTATTAATACCATTAGTGAAAAAATTCCGTGGATTTTGATGCGAAAAATGTAGTAAGGGATGTTTTTACCTGCTCTATTGTATCAAATTTTTTATCATTTAAAAAATTTTGCAGTGATCGGAATAAATGAAAATCGGAAGGAGCAAGATCTGGAGAATACGGTGGATGCAAAAAAGGTTCATGTTTTTGTCTCGCACTCAAAGCAACGCACGTTGAAACACGATCCAATAAATTGGCAGCCGACAATTGATGAGGTATCCAAACGTCGTACCGCGAAACCATCGCCATACGCTTAAAATGTCTTAATACGGTTGTTTGGTTGACTCCCATCATCGACGCGATCTGGCTGGTGGTTAGACGTGGATTGGTGTCAATTATGACTTAACTTGTCGTCATCAGACTTCAATGGCCGCCCGGTACTTGGTTTATCAATTAGTGAAAAATCCCCAGATTGGAATTTTGCAAACCATCTTCGTACCTGTCGAACTTTGATGACATCTGCTCCATACACTTCGCAAATGTTTTTGGTTGCCACACTCGCGGTATTGTCTTTACGGAATTCATAAAGTAAACAATGACGTAAATGCACTTTATCGACCGACATTTTGAAAAAATACAAGGGCTCTTCATTGTTCTCTGGCCAGGCCAAAACTGAATAGAAAGTAGAGGGAAAGCATCCTTTATACAATGGAATCATTTAAAAGAAGATACTTTTCATCATTTCTTACCTGGGATTTTTTTTACCTGGGATCATAAAAAACGGTCATAACTTTTGCATCAACCCTATAGTTACAAGCAATGGTAAAACACAGATGATACATTACAATATAACATTATATAATAATGATTTCACAAACAAAATATATTTCTGTGATGCATACGTCCGGTATAGAGAATATAGAACTGTTACAGCTATTTTTTTTAACCTAAAGCAGCAGTTATGTAACAAGTTCTAATGATACTGCTTTACAGGAACTTTTATGCACAATGCTCTATATGTAGTATGTTACTTAATAAACCTTACCCTTTGTTGACTATGTATTATAAATATAGAATTCCTTTAACACATTCAATGCCATCAAATTATTAAGGTAAATCACGTGTGGCTGACTAATTATTAAAATAAAAAAAGATGTAAAACTACGTGCAATTTAATTTGGTGTTGTTTAGTAGTACTCCCTCCATTTAAAACGAAACTTTAGTTTGCATACGAAAACGCGTCAGGCCCGTCGTTAGCACCCGACGGTTGTGAAGAAGAACGCACTAGCCGCGTTGTTAGCATTGAACGTGTTAAAAGGATGTTTCTTTAATATTTCATTTGCTAATTTTTAGATCAATGAAATGTCTTACCTTGATCATCAAATCCGTGAGTAACCTCATGCCCCATGATGGCACCAATTGATCCATAGTTAATAGCTCTGTAATTAAGATTTGTTTATACATTTTTATAATGTAAATAAAATATTTTGTATTTACCACTTTTATAACAATAATTTTACTGAGTTCGCTAACCAGTCAAAAAAAAAAACATTTGTTTGGTATCGATCGGGGTTTGCGGGTTCTGTACACGAGCCGGGGTGGATTGCAGCTGGATAACTTAGAAATTTTCAAGTTTAAGTAGTAATAGGTTAGTCAAAAAGTTTTGAAAGTGACATCTATGGAGCAGTAGAAAACCAAAATTTCTACGCCATTTTAATATTTCATCTTTCATAAGAACGTACTCAAAATTTCATTTCGATCTGTCAATTCATTCTTTGTTTACAAGCCATTTGAAGTTGACGTGTCAGTGTATTTTTTAACAATGGAAAAATCCGAATATCGTGCAGTGATTAAATTCTTTGTTTTGGAAGGTTTATCGGCTACTGAGATCCATGCAAAGATGGTGAAAGTATTAAAAGAGTCTTCTTCTTCATTTCCAACCGTTCACCGATGGGTTTTGGAGTTTAAGCGTGGCCGTACAAGCGTTGAAGACGATCCACGCTCAGGACGTCCAAAAAGTGCATCAACACCAGAAATCATAGCGAAAATACAGGATATGGTTTTGGAAGATCATCGATCGACTGTGAATGTGATAGCTTACACCATAGGCATCTCACATGGAACAACATGGCATATTTTGGCTGAAGTTTTGGGTTTCAAAAAACTATGTGCACAATGGGTGCCGCATTTGCTAACAATGCAACAAAAACACGTTCGAATGCGACTTTCTGAGCAACATTTGGAGCAATTTCGAAAGGATAAAAAGGAGTTTCTGCGTCGATTTATCACTATGGATGAGACTTGGGTCTACCACCATGATCCTGAATCAAAACAAGAGGCTAAGAAGTGGTGTGAACCAGGCACTTTGGCTCCGAAGCGAGTTCGTGTCCAGAAATCGGCCAAGAAGGTGTTAGCGTCAGTTTTTTGGGATGCAAAAGGAATTTTATTGATAGATTATCTCCAAACTGGTAAGACAATCAACTCTGATTATTATTGACCTTTTGGACCAGTTGGATGAAAAAATTTGTGAAAAAAGACCCGGTTTGCAGAAGAAAAAAATCATTTTTCATCAAGACAATGCACCTGCTCACACAGCTCAAAAAAACCATCGCGAAAATCAGTGAATTGGGGTACAAATTGTTGCAGCATCCACCCTATTCGCCAGATTTAGCTCCCTCTGACTTCTGGCTGTTCTCACACCTCAAAAAATTCCTTCGTGGAAAGCATTTTTCATCAAACGAAGAGGTTATAGCCGCCGTAGAGGAGTATTTTGCAGGCCTTCCAGAAAGTCACTTCCGTGATGGGACAACAAAGTTGGAAGATCGTTGGACCAAGTGTATTGATCTTATGGGAGACTATACTGAGCAATAAAAGTGATTTCCCCCCAAAAAAAATGTATTTTCATTTCCGCTTTCAAAACTTTTTGACTAACCTAGTATATTTCCAAATAAGATAAGTTCAAAAAAAATATGATATTGGTTATTATTCCAACACTTTTAAACTGAGCACAGTTTAGTATGTGTATGTTCAAAGATTTTCATAGCTATTGTCCATTAGTTTATTTTTTTTCTGGGATACTGCCATTCATTCATTAATGCGTATAGTACCCTTCAACTTATGTAAATTGTTGATTCAGACTTATTAAGTGGCCAGCAGACAATATTGTCTTTGACCCCATTGTTCGAGCCTTCGGGCTTAGAACCACTGAAATAAGCACGGAACTAGTTGGCCATAGCACATGTTGGTAACATTACCATACGTGAAGAGACAAAAACACTCATATGTATTGTTACCTAGACGAAATTTTATCAAAAACAGGGACCCCGTTTTCTGTAAAAAAAATTCAGGTGACACTGGGAATCGAACCTGAAACCCCCGGGTGGAAGTCTAGTAGTTTTTTACCAACTAGTCCACGGAGGTCAACAGTTATTGTTATTGCTATGTACTGTTGGTTAAGAAGATGGACTATATTTTGAAAGCATTGCAGCTTGTGTTTTCAAGGGAATATCAATAAAATACTCAATATAGCAGTATACTCATAATGCATTTATTTATGCTTATTATTATAGTATTGTTTACTTGACGTCCCTTTTCCCACACTTTGAGAACGTCTGCTATTTTTTAAATCAACTGAATATGGAAAGAACTCAAATATTCATATTTCTATTCAGCTAATGTGCACAGTTTATTTTTGCACACTTAATTTTAATATACATATATATGTATTTAATCATTATTATACTCGTAAGTATAAGGAAAATTTAAATTAAACATGTTAATAATTCTATATTCTTTAATATTTTTTTCAGTGACAGTGTTTCATCATACAATAGCCTTGTCAAAGGCCATTGTTTGGCGAAACAGCTGTTATTGAATAAATAATTAAAGGATATATAACTTATCAAAGTGTTTAATTTAAATTTTCCCAATAAAAAATGGAGTTCTATGAACTAAACACAATTCGACAAATTTCTTTCAGATCCAAATTTTAAAATACGTCCAGTCAAATCTCATAAATCAGTTCATGCTTGTACTTTTTCTTCTCTTTGTTTAAAGCTCTAACTTTTTCTTTTAGACTTTCTAATTCACTATTCATATCAGCTTTATTAATTTAATTTACTGTTTTGTTTAAGCTACTTTTAAACAGTAGCACTGTAACAGATTTTTTTCAATCTTAAGTAGCATCCTACTCAAGCAGCTAAGTAAACAGCAATAACGGCGCTACTTTACAGCTACTTTCATGATACTTAAAAATACTCACTAACTTTTCAACATTTATTTTGAGATAGTTTGCTCATGTACCCTATGCGTGTAATCTAGTATCCTTAAAGTTACTTTGAACATGTAATACTGTTTTACAGCTTTTTGAAATATAAAGTAACAGCTACTCAAGTACGAGGCATATCCAGAAAATAAGTGTAGAGAATTTTTGTAGGTTACAATTTTTTTTATTTAAACAAAAAAATTACGTGGTTACCGTAGTACATATGTAAGCTATTTTTCGACATAGTCGCCATTCCTCTCAATGCAGGTGGTGAAGCGGGGTATCAACTTTTTGATGCCTTCCTCGAAGTAGTTTCCCGCCAACCCCTCCGTCCACTTCTCCACCTCCTCCTTTAGCTCCTCGTCGGTTGAAAACCTTTTTCCACCCATGTACAGCTTCAGGGAGGTAAAGAGATAGTAATCTGAAGGTTCTAGGTCAGGGGAATGCGCGGGATGGTTCAGGACATCCCATTTAAACGAGGCGAGCAGTTCCTTCGTGGCATTGGCCGTGTGTGGTCTGGCATTGTCATGCAGCAGGCAGACTCCCTTTGTCAGCATGCCTCTCCTCTTGTTCTGAATCGCCTTCCGCAATTTTTTTAGGGTCTCACAGTATCTTGCAGAGTTGATGGTCTCCCCTTGAGGCATATATTCAATTAAAATTATGCCGTGACAGTCCCAAAACACGGATGCCATGATTTTCTTGGCTGAAATTGTGGTTTTGAACTTTTTGGCGGAGGGTGAAGAGGTGTGACGCCACTGTTGAGACTGCCTTTTGGTTTCAGGCGTGTAGTGTGCAACCCAAGTTTCATCTCCAGTAACGATGGAGTGGAGAAATTCATCTCCATGGAGTTTGCAGCGCCTCAAAAACTCTTGCCTTTTTACAAAATTTCGCACTTGGCGGGAGATTGGGTTGACATTTTTCACGAAACGTGTTGTCGCGTCGACACTTCTCAACGTACTGACCTCGAACCGGTCTCGTTGCGGAGGGGAAGGGTCAGGCTACACGGAAGTGTAGCCAACGTGTCGAAAATAAAATCCATCCGGTCGTGAGAGCCTCAGTACACTTACTTTCTGGATACGCCTCGTAGTATAAGTAAAAAGCAATACATAATTCCGCTACTTTGCAACTAATATCAGGCCAAGATGTGTTACTTTTACCGCATTGCTTGACAACACTGGTGAAATTACTTCATTAAAATGATAAATAAATAGATCTTACTCAAGTCCATTGCCATAAAATGGTGGTTGGAGAATTCCTGCAGGGAATGCTGAAATAGATAAGTGTGAATGATTAATTATTCTTCAAAAGATTCAATACACAAAACAGTTAAATACTATTGAAAAATATAATGAAGTTTATAATAATATAAATTTCTTTTCTATGAAAAAATATCAGAAATTTATTATAATATACATTACTATAGTTCAGAAATTCTAGGATGAGTCCTGTGACAGCTCACAAATTGTCCCAATACAACCTTGTAACGGTGTTCAGTAATTTTAATTATTTTATCAACTTTAATATAAGCCTCAATTCTAATAAATAGTAAGTTATTTAGGTAAATACATTACATAAGGTTTTATTAGGGCAAATTTGTGAGCTGTCACAGGACTCATATTAGAATTTCCGAACTACAATCAAGAGATCTAAACAATCTCCCTAAGTGTATTTCATAGATATCACGAAATTTGTGTAATATTTAAAAAAAAGAATGGAATAAAATTGTCTGTTATCAGTAATATGTGTATGTATGTTTACTAAGAAATGTATTTCATCCTTCAAATTACCTGAAAAATAATCCACAAAGCCAAAATATTTCTTTTTCAATAGCATCCACAAAATCTATCAATCATTAAAGTTGTACTCACAATGTGTCTTGGCTGTCTTCAGGATCTATTAACACTTCTGTGTGTCTGCAATATTTATTTTCCACCCCTACTCCAATGATCTTAATTCACTTTTCTACACCTTTTTGAATCACTGAGCAGAACGATATCTTAGTTAAGAAAATCTGACGGAGATTCAGAACGTACTGTCAATTATTACATCATTACGGATGAACCAGTGATGTCAGCGCTTTGAAACTTTCACGGAAGATAATCGAAATGTGTTGCTAGTTAACTCATTTATTCATCCACAGATAACGCTGGTGGTTATGCGAAAATAAAATCAGTCACCTTTCCCATTGAAAGACTATATACATATCATTATGCTGTTTCCCTGTTGGGCTAGGCAGAGAGGAAAGAGTACCAGACTTTATTATCCCACCACATATCTTTCACTTCCTCTACATTCATACACCATCTCATACAACTTTAGAATTTCTCTAACTTTTTACATTTTCTTCTTTCAAAATATAATTTACTTGATTGAACCATACTTTTACAGTGTGGTATAACAATGGAGAATATATACTCACTGACTGAATTTAATGTTGCCGAATAAAACGCATTTACTGTTGTAGGTGTGGCAACCCATCTGTAAAGATAAAATATTTCATTAATTTTTAATTTATCAAATGTTTTGGCTTTAACTTTGTGAAACTTCATATTAATTTTTTTAATAATCTAACATTGCGAATTTGTAACAAACCGGGATCATTCCGCTTGAAGAGAGCCTTGGGATAGGAGATAGAAACAAGCGTAGCGAGGATTAATGTAAATTAGTGAAATAAAGTTATTTCTTGTTAAATATTCTATAAAATATTTCATTTGTGTTCAGACAAAATCAAAGGATATTGAATATCATCAGTCAGCATATGTTCTACTGTTTTTCTTACTGTACTTGTCTATAAAATTGCAGTGTTGTCGAGTAATCTTTCATCCTTAGAACAGCTATAAAGTAGTGACTTTACTATTTTTTATATAGCTGCTTAAAAAACATGCTACTTTATATTGGAAAGTGACTGTAATAGTCATATTATTTCAACGAAGCTATAACAACACTGATGCCAAGATTTAAAATAATAGAGATCCTCTCCCAACAGGGATATGGCATGATAGTGATAATGATGTTGATGATACGGATCTGGTTATTTGATATGGAACCTTTGTTTTATAAAGGACATTGAATTTCTTGAAAAGGTTCAAAGATGAGCAACAAAAATTTCAAGATGTCTGAACAATTTGACTTACGAAGATTGCATTTATTGAAGTTGCTTACACTGTGATAAAGAAATTATTGTGGCGACTTGTTCATTATTATAAGATTTATAGCAGACTTTTCCTTTTTTAAATCTTTGTTTGAGGAAAGAGACATTTGTTTCATTTTATGGTGTCATGTTTGTAATTTTTTGATAAAATAAATAAAGGACTTGTTTTTTATTTTGTATTTACCACTGTTTTATTTGAGTTCACTACTGGTTTCAAAAACCTCCGTCTTCCTCGTCAGGTGAAGTTGAACTAAATTACGTCTAAAATATATTTTTTCTAATTGTAATAGGTACTGGATAGGGGGAGGGGAGTAGGTAGGCGTCTAAAGGATGGCTTTTGAACAGGAAAAAATTAGCAGAGGACTATTATTGAAATTAACTTGATTGTTTAAAATGTTGAGAGTCAATTTAATGCTTTTTTAAATCTCCAAAGTTTCTAAATTGTCTAGCTGTAATCTCTCCTGTGCAGAATCCGCAAACCACAATCGATATCAAATTAATGTTTTTTTTCAATTGGCGAACTCCGAAAAATTGTTATTTAGATACCTCAAATGTTCCTTAATTCTTTTTGCCTTACCTATATAAAAATATGAACAGCCATTGCATTCTAACTCCAGATTGGTCCAGTTTATTTATTCTGTATCCTTATTGCTAACCAGCTTTTTTAAACTTATTGGCTGTATAATATGCTGGTTCAATATCTTTAGGCATTGCTTTAGATACAGAGTGGGCCAAATCATTATTTAAATAAATGATTCCACATCATTGTAATGTTGAACTAAATTATGTCTGAACATGTATTTTAGACATAATTTATTTCAACTTCACTTGACGAGGAAGACGGAGGTTTTTGAAACAGGTAATGAACTCAAATAAAACATAAAAAATAAGACTTATTTTAACCAAATCACATGAATGTTCTTTTAACAAAAAAATATAAATGTTCAGAATTTTCTTTAAACCAAAACACACATCTAATAAGACAGTGCAAACTTTCTAAAACTAAATTCCACAATCCAAAGAAACATTGTTTTGCTTACCGAATTGTGGAATCTTGGAACAAACTACCCAATGGTACAGTGAGTGCTGTGCCATTGAACCTGTTTAAAACCGCCCAAGCTCTGTTTTAGCGGTGTTTTATTTCCATTGCTTATTCTTTAATTACAATTTTTTTATTTTCCTTAGCTTTTTATTTATGAACATATGAAATTTAAACTTGATATATTAGGTCCTTACATATGAAATTGGCGTTTTGCCGTACTGGCAACTTTGATCTCAAATATCTTCTCTTTGGTTAGGAATTCCAAATTAAAATTTATACAGCTATTTACTCAAGTATTTGTGTTTCGAAAATTATAATTCATTTGTTTTTTCCTCAATTGTTTTTTTTCTTTGCGTCACTCAGTTTACAAAATAGAAAACTTGAAATATCGCGTTATTTACGAGTACGAGTTCCACCGTGGCACCAGTGCTGCAGAAACGGCTCGAAGGATTAATGATGTGTATGGCGACGGTGCCGCAAAAGAAAACACAGTGCGTTTTTGGTTCCAACGTTTTCGTTCTGGAAATTTCGACCTGCAGAACAAGCCCTGTGGACGGCCGGAGACCAAAGTTGATAATGAAGAATTGAAGGCTATTGTGGAAGCGGATCCATCGCAAACCACGTCCGAGTTAGCTGTAGGCTGCGATGTTAGTGATAAAACTGTTTTAATCCACTTGAAGCAAATTGGGAAGGTGAAAAAGCTTGAAAGGTGGGTACCTCACGAATTGAGTGAAGCAAATCAACAAACGCGCGTTGACTGCTGCGTTGCATTACTCAACCGGCACAATAATGAAGGGATTTTGAATCGAATCATTACCTGTGATGAAAAGTGGATCCTGTATGATAATCGGAAGCGCTCATCGCAATGGCTGAACCCTGCCGAACCAGCCAAACCATGCCCCAAGCGAAAATTGACTCCAAAAAAGTTACTTGTGAGCGTTTGGTGGACTAGTGCTGGTGTCGTTCACTACAGCTTTCTTAAATCTGGCCAGACGATTACGGCAGATGTCTAGTCAGCAACTGCAAACCATGATGGAAAAGCTAGCTGCTAAACAACCGAGGCTAGTTAATCGCTCTAGGCCACTGCTGCTTCATGATAACGCTAGACCACACACTGCACAACAGACGGCTTCAATTGGAATGTCTAAGACATCCACCGTACTCTCCGGACCTTGCCCCAACAGATTACTATTTTTTTCGAAATTTGGATAACTTCTTGCAAGGGAAAAAATTCAACTCCGATGGGGCAGTCCAAACCGACTTCAAAGATTTTATTGATTCCCGTCCGAATGGTTTTTTTAGTAAAGGGATCGATGAACTACCTATGAGATGGCAAAAGTGCATAGATAGCAATGGTACATACTTTGATTAAATAAATATATTATATTAAAAAAAATCTACTTTATGTTCCTCCCAAACAAAACGCCAATTTCATATGTAAGGACCTAATATATATTAACTTTTGTCAGCTTTCCAGAGCTTAATTGATATGATAATTAAATTGGATGTGTATAATTGATATGTTAATTAAATTGGATGTCTAATTGATATGAAAATTAAATTGGATGTGTATAATTGATATGATAATTAAATTGGATGTGTATAATTGATATGATAATTAAATTGGATGTGTATAATTGATATGATAATTAAATTGGATGTGTATAATTGATGATACTTAAATTGGATGTGTATAATTGATATGATAATTAAATTGGATGTGTATAATTGATATGATAATTAAATTGAATGTGTATAATTGATTTATATGATAATTAAATTGGATGTGTATAATTGATATAATTAAATTGGATGTGTATAATTGATTGATATGATAATTAAATTGGATGTGTATAATTGATATGATAATTAAATTGGATGTGTATAATTTTACCTGTTTCTGTCTGGTTTCTCTCTTAAACTCTCTAAATTTTTCCTCACTGATGAATTTGTTAATTTCAAATATGTGTCAAATAGCTTGCCTTCTACAATGTTTGTCTGTAAAAAAATATTTAAAAAATTATTGATCAATATATATTTGAGTATTAAATTATTAATTATATTTGTAAAAACTTACATCTTTATAATTGGAATCCAGTTGCTCTGGTGTCAAAAGCCATGCAGGAAAACCAACATAATTCCGGATGGCTTTAAGTTTATTCAGTGTTTTTAGTCTTGTCGAATTATCCATCCAATCTAGTTGTACCACAGTTTCTGAAAATGCTTGCCTAACATCTTCAAGCATTTCAATTGCCTGAAATAAAAAAAATTAAATTCACCTTTTAGAATTTTGCAGTTGTGTAAAAACTGAAACATATATGTAAAAACATTTTTCTCAGTATCAATCATCTTTTTTACCAATCTCTCTTTCCTTCTCCTGGCCATTGACGACCTCGTTAAATTTTTGTTTGTTTTGTTGATTTTTATTGCATGTTTTTTTATTTTGGTATTATATAGTTTTTTGTCTGTATGAAGAATGTAAATCACCCACCTTTTACTTCAACTGTAATGCACACATGCTTTTCATTTGAAATTTGACATGATGCACTCACCCACTTGCATCAAAAGTAAACACTGAATCTAAATGCACTAATTAATAAATCGCAACATCATTGACCGGGATTTATGGTCAATGACGTGTTCGAAATGTTGTCAGTTTTGTTGTGTTACATATTACCAATTTTGCCAGTTAAATTTTCTGGTACATGTTGTATTATGTATTAGATATTAACATAAGTTGTGTCCGTTTTTTTCCAAATTTAAAAATGAGCAAAAGTAAAACAAAGTGGTAAAAGTTATACGTCATTTGAAAGACAATTTTCTGCTCTACAAGATATTGTGTTTGCTTTTATGTTACATATATTATTTTATTTGATTACAACCCTTCAAAATGGAATGTCAAGTAGACGAAAGTGAGCATTTTCGAAACCTCTTTCTGTTTGCATTCAATCGAGGGAATAAAGCTGCCAAAGCTGCTCGCGATATTTGCGAAGTGTATGGTAAAGATGCTATGAATGAAAGGACAGCTCGTCAATGGTTTTTGCGTTTCAAAGACGGTAATTTCGACTTGAAAGAAATGGAGCGTTCCGGACGACCAGTGGACTTCGATGAGGACCGCTTAAACCATATTATTCATAAAGATCCCTTTCAAACCACATGTAGACAGATGAATTGTAGTCACATGACTGTATACCGCCATCTTAAATCAATGGGAAAAGTCCAGAAGTTCACTGCTTGGGTTCCATTTGTTTAGAGTGAAAACAACAAAAATCAACGTTCGACAATTTCTGCTGGTTCGCTCGCGCGTCATCGAGCTACGCATGGCCACAAGGAAAGGTTCCTTTACCGCATCATTACTGGTAATGAAAAATGGTGCCTTTATGTGAATATGAAGAAACGGAAAGAATGGGTGAGTTATGGTCAACAAGCAACGCCCAGAGCGAAACAAGGTTTGCATCCGCGCAAGACGATGATTTGCATCTGGTAAGATTGGCAAGGCGTCATCCACTACGAGATACTTGAACGCCACGGACGGACAGTCAACGCGGAGCTATACATTCTACAAATGCAGCGACTCAACACTGCAATTCAATAAAAAAGGTCGGATCGGCAATATGGCATTATTCTGCAACACGATAACACGATCAGCCCTCATATTGCCAACATTACGAAAAATGCCATTCAAACGCTTGGTTGGGAAGTACTGCCACACCCTCCATATTCTCCAGACCTCGCGCCATCGGTTTCCACCTTTTCTGGTCGCTTTTGAACAATTTGCGAGGCGTTTCCTTCAATAATGACGTCGAATTGCGGACATGGTTGGACGAATTCCTCGAGTCAAGACTGATTGGTTTTTATCGCACAGGCATTGGAAAACTTGTAGAACGTTGGCAAGAAGTTGTAAATAATGAAGGAGAATACATTATTGACTAATTTGTTGTAAAATAATGAAGGAGAATACATTATTAACTAATTTGTTGTAATTTTTTTTGTTGTGTCCTCTTGTTCTCTTCATTTGGAAAAAAACTGACATAACTTATGTTAACACCCAATAGTTGAATGAAAAAAATGTTTTTGCATTTTAAACAACATTATAAAAAAAATAGTTTTTTTAACTGCTCTGGTTAATATGCAACCTAGTTAATGTGACCCCTGATAATAGAGTCTTTGTAATAGTCAAACATACTCAATAAAATATTAATGGTTTGGTAGCTGCATATTCTTCTGATCTTTAATTTACGTGAACATATTTTTCACAACACATATGCCTAGAAAACAAACTGTTATAATTTAGAATTTTACCTGTGAAGTGGTTCTTTTTTTCTCTTGACATATAAAATTTTTCCTTTTATTGATTGAAAATAATGTAAACTTACTTTTTCTCGTGATTTCTGATCAAAATGCTTCCTAACATACAGATAACTCAGAGCGATACCAAAGTTGGCATTGACATTTGCGGTACATCCCTTCCACCTCGGAGTCCTCTGTTGCAAGCCAAACACTTCTTTTGAGAATGCGAAGCCAAGATCTCTAAATGCTGTGATCGTCAGAGGAGCCACTGTTGAAAATACACTCCACCAAACAAATTTTTCTAAAACATACGAATTAAAATTTAATACAGTATCGGTGAAATAAGAGTAAACTGTCAGTCTTCATATAGTTTACATTGCATCTTTAGAAAACATTTTAGTTGAGATTTTTTTTAATTTTGGTCACTTTTTATCCACTTTCTTCCCATTAATTTATTCCTTTCATTCCATCCATCAGGACCTCATTAAGGTTTTTGGATTACTATAATTTCTAAAATTTCCTTTCAAAATGTCTATGGTTTACATACTTTCCATAGTCTTCCTGTGCAGTCTACAGTATCACCATTCATTCATTTTACATGAAAATATCTCTGACTGCCTTTATTCTTAGTTAACACATTAATCCTTAGTTCACATTCATCCTTAGTATCTACATTCCATACTCTATTATGCATATTCTCCCTATGCACATATTTCGAACTAGTTGGCGATTTCATTCCTTTTCAACATTCACCTTTCACTCTCATACCTGAAAGTATCTTAGTTTTCTACTCCGGCTCAATTTCCCATAATATATAATCCATATTTCTTTCATCATAATCCGTCATCTGACAACTTTCTACCCAAATATCACGATTTCTCTACTTGTAGAGCAAGTCTTTCATTATTCACTCAAGTTAGTAAAATAAAAATTGTTCCTTTACCTATAATGATGGGTTCTGTTGCACTTAACATGACTGACAATTTTTGTAAATATGGCAAGTCCATGACAATAACTCTATCTTCCTTCGGGGACAGCACGATACTTGTATTTCGGAAAACATGTTTCAAATATTCTTGCCAATTCATCTAGAAATAAAATGAAATATTTTATATAAAATTTATGTTAAACTATAATTTATCATCAACTTATTAAGTGGAATGAAATTATTCTATCGGTAAAAGAAGAGTAAAATTTTTTATAACATGAGATTATTTTTCCAAAGTTTTTGTTGTGCTAATCCATTTAACACTTGCCGTACGGTGATGGATAGCGAGTGATCATGACTTATATTTTATTTAATTTCTCGAAATATACTGCTTGCAGGGTCTTCATACTTTATGTATTCCTCATCGAAACCTCTATGATTTGAATGATGTCATTAGGAAACAAAACATTCATAGTTAATTCAACAGAAATTAATGATTTTAAATCGCGAATTGACGAAATGTCAAACACTCATTCTTTTTTGACAGTTCGTACGTATAGCGCCCGTTCCAGGGGTCGTCACCAGTTTTATAATCCTGATTGTTATTTTTTATTTTTATCTGGTATGTTTTTTCTATTATCATTTTTTATCTGGTATGTTATATTGTACCATTACTCTTTTTATAATAAATGTACATTTTATTTATTATTTCATTTTCAAAAATATAATAATTGAGATGGCGGGAAATATCGACGGCGATGATAGCGATTTGGAATTTAAGGCGTCAGGCAATATATCAGAATCAGAAGATTTCGTCGAGGTACAGGATGAAGTATATTCTGATTTGGAGACGAGTGAAGAAGACGAAGAAATATTATTTACATCAAAACATGGATTCGAATGGAGTTCATTACGAGTACCACCTCAATCTTCGAGGCATCGGTCGGGTATCAAATATTCTCATCGAAGATTCTGGACTGAGAAATTCAAGTATAAATGTACATTCCATAAAAGATGTGTGTTGTCTGTTTGTAAATGAAGAGGTGGTAAAAGTGATGTTTAAGAAACAAATCGTCATTTAAATCGAATTCATTCAGAAAAGAACCAACCAATATCAAAAGACGAGTTATATGAATTCATTGGAATATTGCTCGCACCTGGCAGAAATCGAACACGAAAGCTATCTTTGAGTGAATTGTGGATAAGTGAAAGTCCCTTTTGCCAGTCATTTTTCACAACAGCTCTGTCTCGAGATAGATTCATCTATATTTACAGTCATATTCGTTTTGATGATAAAGAAACCCGAGAAGAGAGATATCAGGGTTTTTTCAGATAAATTAGAACCAATTAAGTGGATTTCAAAAATGTTTATGGATATGTGCAAAAGCAATTATTCTCCATCTTCGAATATAACTGTAGATGAACGTTTGGCAAACTTTAGAGAGAATTGTTCATTTCGCGTGTACATGAAGTCTAAACTTGGTAAATATGGCATCAAAATCTGGGTTGCTGCCGACTGCGGCGGCATATGACGCATAACAAATTTACAGGCTTATTCTGGTATGATAAATAATCGTAGAGAGAGATAAATCAAGGTAACTGAGTAGTTATAGAAATGGTTCAACCGCAGTATGGCACGAACAGGAGGATAACCACAGGTATTTTTATTACCTCCATCAAATTAGCCGATAATCTTTTATTAAAAGGTTTAACTCTAACTGGCACGCTTCGAAAAAATAAAAGAGTAATCTCACTTGAATTTATACCGTCTAGAGAGAAAACAATCCATAGTAGCTGAAAATAAAATACTTGTTTCGTGTGTACCACAAAAAATAAAGCAGTATTATTATTATCCACTCAATTCAATGATGCAGAAATTGATTATTCAGAAAAACAAAAGCCACTATAGTAATTATACATCATTATAATAATACGAAAATTGGAGTAGATACGGGAGACCAAATTACTTGAGAGTACTCTTGCTCAAGGTCAACGAGAAGATGGCCTTTCCGTCTTTTTATGGAAATTATAGATATGGCTGCATTGAATGCATACCTCTTATGGATAGACAAATATCCAGAGTGGAAACAAAATAATTAATACCACCGAAAACATTTCACAAGAGAGTTAAGTTTGGAATTGGCAATGCCCAATATCTTAAAAAGGAAAAATAGCAACAACAAGATGCTTTTGATACAGTTTTAACATATTGTGGCGAGTCAATATCCGAAACATTAGTAAATAATACCCTGTTGGCACCCCGTGAGGTCCTCAAAAGAGGAAGTTGTGGGTTTTATTAAAAACATTCGAGAAAAAAAACCAGGCTATTCTGCAATATTTGTCAAACACCTGCGTGTTTAGTACGTAGAATATAGTAAAAAAAAAAGTGGTTTCATGCCCCAATTGCGATAACTTTCTCCACAGGATTAAACTTTGATTATATGATATGTTTGTCCTATTTTCAAATTTTCTGTAGTGTTTATATTTTCCAAATTGCATATATTTTATTGATTTGAATTTCGTGTTTGTTTATATATAATTTTGAATTTCGTGTTTGTTTATACTATATAAATTTCTCGCCCTAAAACCTTGATTTTTGAATTTATATATTCATTTTATATTTTGTTTATATGTTATTTATTGTCTTTATTCGAATTATGGTTTTATTGCCAAAAAAATACACGCTACATTTTATTGTATAATTTTATGAAAAAAAATTAAAAGGCTGGAAATCTCTTATCACGCATGCGCATTCTGAATGTTGCGCAGACCGAACGACGCAGCGTAAAAATAATATTCTTATAGAAATGGCTTTCTGTTTTAGCTCTTATTTTATCATTTCTTACCTTTATTTTATATTATTCGACATTTTATTACATAATAAAATGATGTTTATAGCTAATAACAAAAAATAGCCTAGCAGATTTTGCATAATTTTAATTTGAAACATACATGTTTAGTGTACCCTCAGTGTCCAACGCCGTTACTGGCGTAATTTTTTAGCACAGTAAGGGAAGTGTTAAAAGGTTGGAGACCTCTTTTCAGTCATGCGCATTCTGAACGTTGCGCAGACCGAACGACGCAGTGGGAAAATTATATTCCTATAGAAATGTCACTTCTGTTTCAACTATTATTTTATCATTTCTTACACTTATTTTATATTATTCGACATTTTATTACACAATAAAATGATGTTTATAGCTAATTAAAAAAAAACTAATAGATTTTGCATAATTTTAATTTAAAACATACATTTTTAGTGTACCCTCAGTGTCCAACACCGTAACTGGCGTAATTTTTTAGCACAGTAAGGGAAGTGTTAACCTCAAACTTTTTGAATAGTTATATACAATATATTAAAAGACCCGCGTTCATGAAAAATAGTACATGTGTATGGATAAAACTTTAAAAAAATAATACACTAATGAAAAAATCATAGTTGACAAATATAAAAAGGTATTTTTCCTAACATTTAACTTATAAATTCTTTATAGAACATGAAATAAAAATAAATAAAAATTGAATTTGAAGCAGAATTGAAACTGTTTAAAAAATTTTTTTTGTTATTGTATTACACTTTCGTTGTATACAGTACAACCCGGCGGGCTTATTGACATGTGGCAATATCTTCCAACCAACCAGAAAGATTTTAAAGAGGCCAGGTTAAGTGATAACCAGATTGGAATATTTTATTTAAAGAATTGGGTTCCAACAGGAATCGAACCCGGAATCTCCGGGTTGGGAGTTAAGCCTCTTACCAACTAGGCCACGGAGGTAGTAAATAATGAGAAAAGAAAAAGAAAAAAAAATCATGTTTTTACTGTAGTTTCCATGACTGAAGTGTGAACAAAAGCAAAAACATTTTGTTTCGAGTTATGAAAAAAAGAGTTTGACATCAACAGGGTGTGGCAAAATTAAAGAAAGGTTTTAAAAAAATAAAACTCTTTGTCCCTGATTTTACACCCCCTTTTGCTCTGCAACTAGGAATAACTGTCCCTTCCTACGCACCCTTTCTATGCCATTGTCTTTACTGAAAGATTTTACAAATTTTTCATTCTCCGTATTGCATTTACACAGACAATATGAAATAAGTAGACATTTGGTAAATAAATTACCAAAGAACTTACTTCCTTCCAAGAGTCAGGTCCTCCTGTAGCGCCTTCAATTAATTGAGAAACACTAACTTCATGGAATAGATGAGATCCACTTCGTCTAACTTCAGATGGTGTCATTATCTAAAAATATAATTATTTTTTTTACTTAAATGGTGTTGTAGAAGTTATCAGCGCCGTATTTTAATAGTTACCATTTGTTTTAAAGAATCTGCTGTCCTGCATTTGGTTAACATTTAGATTTATTTTACTCTTCGACCTGTTTGATTTTCATTTAGATTTTTCTATAGCTTATAAGCTATTTTACATAAAGAGTAATTTTTAGCAGCAAAAAATAAAGCTGCATAAATCTGTCAAAACAAAAGGCTTTATCAGATTGACCCTGCTGATAACCTTGGTCTCCATACCATCAGATTGTATTTGTTAAGAGTTTATGCTTACTGAAGTATAAATTATAAAAAAAAATTGACTTAAATACGCACAGTGCCTATCATATATGTAATAAACAAAGTAACGGGCTTGTTTAGCTATTATTTTCTGATATTGTACTATGTCAAATGTTCTTCATCCTTTTTTGCTGTATAAAAGCATTTAAAAAAATTGATTCTATACAAAAAGTACAAAAACCATAGAATCTTCTTCTTCTTGAATAATGGCCGTGAACTCGTATATGAAGCATAGAATCTTTCTTCTTTTTCTTGAATAATGGTCATGAACTCCTATATTTACCATAGAACCCAAAACAACAAATAATCAAGATGTGACAATAGGAGTTCACGACCATTATTCAAGAAGAAAAAGACAGCTGTCATATTGGAAAAACAAATATGATCTAAAACATGTTTTGTAAATAGAATTTTTAAGTTTCTAAATATACTTTAAGGTATTTTTACTTGAGTTTGTATTAATAGTTTAATTAGTAACGCAAGGATTTCTATGTTTAAAACATGTTTCAGTACATCTATAGTTTTCCAATATTATATGACAGCTGTCACTTCTTGATATGATTATAAAACACAAAAGTGTGGCAGGGTGCCTATCTGTGGGATGGGTTGACAATTTCATTGAAGCTTTATAGATGCTTTTTTTTGTGTTGAGTGGTTTGTTTTTATATAGATTTAGTCAGTGTATCTTCATTTGGAGCTATTGTCAAAGCTGGAAGAAGTTATCTTCTGATTTTTGAAGTTGTCGCGGGAAGGTTGTTTTTTCTGGATCTAAATTACTCTTAGAAGTGTATTTAAATTTTACCTGTGCTAATCCTGAACTGAATCCAAGGATGTCCTCCGCAAACTGTTCAGAATCTGTTGTTGGGTCAAATGCTTTGATCATTGAAGCGATATATTTTTTATATTGTTCAATTTCTGATGCAAATTTTGTTGGATTTGTTAAATAACGTTCACTGAAACCCGGAGACACTTGTTCAACCTAAAATGTAAAAAAATAAATAAAACCATATAATAATCGACTACAGGACCAATATTTGTCAGGTTTATATCATAGTAGATGAAAACAAATAAAAATACTTGAATTTTCGTCCTATAAATATTGGATTACAGTTTAATTTTCATATCTTATTTAATTTGAGTACGAAGACGTCAACTAGTTTGAGTTCCTGGGTGCTCTTATTTCGACAAATGGATGATGTGAAGTAGAGATTCGAAGATGAATTGGAATACTAAATCAGCTATTATAAGTCTGACAAAGGTATGGACTGACCGGTCTATACACAGAAGAACCAAAATCTTTAGTATTCTCCATAACACTGTATAGAGTGGAAACATGGACGATGAGAAAGAAGGAAGAAATATGATGCTTTCGAGAGTGGCGTTCGAGGCAAATGCTCCGTATGCCATGGACCGCAAGGCGCACCAACATCTGTAGCATCCAAGTAATGGAAATAACCAAAAGACTTAGGACAACATGCACAAAGAAAAACTTTAACGTACGAGTACTTTGGACATGTTGCTAGAAATAATTATGAAAGTCAGGAGAGACTGGTGATCAGAGGGACAGTTGAGGGAAGGTGAGTAAGAGGAAGGTGTCCTGAGAGATAGACAGATCAAATAAAGGAATTAATATGATCCTCTTTAAAATGACGTATTTTTCTCTGTCTCTTTATCTCAAATGGTATTCTTCATATTTACACCATATATATAAATATGTTGAAAAGTGTAGTACAAAGACTGCATTGTCTTTGGCCCCATCAAGCGAACCTATAACAACTGGAGTAGGCACATCACCCACGGTTCGTCCTCGTGTGGCTGTAATACTATCAAATGTAACTAACTTTTTTTAACCAGATTGGTAACAATGGATAATTGAATAAGAAATCTTCGGGTGGAAGACAAACGTCCTGCCAACTTGACCATGGAGGTTATAATTTAAAAATTGTATTAAGTGTACTTACAACTAGTCTGTTGCGTGAAGTGTTTCTGACATCTTCAGCCACATGCATACCCACAAGTGCACTAAGTCCCAATAAACGACGAGCTCTTCCAGCTGGTCTTTGCCATCCTCCATAGGTTGCATTGCTTGCTAATGTAACATTCCCTTGGCTTACTTGTGTGTCATTTTTACTTTTTGGCTGCTTCGAAATTGTTTCATTCTTCGATTGAACAACACTCCGAGGGGGATGTGGTGGCAGTCCTACTAATTCAAGTGTTCTCTTAATAGGTTCTACACCGTCTGATTCCAACTGACCTAAAAAAACATTAACAAGTATGATTAAAGTAACTAGGATTTAGATCTAATGGGTTCCATCTTGATTAAGGAGGACTGACAGACTTATCCTTATGCAAATGAGGGGAAACAAGTCTCAATTTAGCTGAAGTGGGCACAAAGCAGTAATATGAGAGAGGAACTTAAATCTGTGTTGCGGTCAAGGAACCCTTATTTATTTGTTTGAATTAATCTGAGGTGGTATTTGTGGATATGCTTTTTTTGCCATCTATTTATTTTCTGTTTTTTTTTCTAATTCTACATGTGCAAGGGTGTGGGCTGAAAAACATTGGTGTCCTCGCAGCTGGGCTCGCCCTATATTGGTGGGGTGTATCTTGGCTGGGGGATGTTATTAGATGAGCCCAGACCTTTTGATAGCTTCTCTCTTAAATTTATTATATTTTCTGCCATTTATGTGTTTTTGAAGTGTATTTAAATATATTATGTACATACTATGTTGCTATCAATAAACCAGTGCTTTTTTGCGGTGGAGCGCAGTGGAGTGGCGTTCTACCACCTTTTTTACGGTATACAAAAAGCTTGACAAGTGACCTCCCACACCTTTTTTTGCGGTGGAGCGCAATGGAATGGCCAGCTCCGGCACCTTTTTAAAAAAAAAAAAATTTGAACAAACCTATATTTATTTATTTAAAATTGAGGAGGCGTAAGTTGTGTGCTTAGAGAGAAAAGTCTGGAGATCTGCTATCTCTACCTATCCCTCAAGGGATAAGAAGTGATGCTATCCATCCCCACGAAATCCATATACGTGAGCATTCGCCCATAAACCCCACAAAGACGAACAATCACCCGAACATTCCTTTTCATATTGAGTGAGATATCATCAATCAAAGGAAAAGGAAGGAATGGCGGAGAGGAAAGAAAAATCAGGAATGAAACACGTTATTTTACTGATTAGAAATGAAGATTTTTTCAGTCGCTTCTTAAAGTATGCCAAGGACGGAGCGAGTCTGACATTTTTTGTAACTGGTTCCAGATTATGGATAGTAAAGGACGACGTAAAAAAAGAAGAGCAGTGAACTGGGAAGGCCAATAAACTATCTCTGTCTGAGCGAAGCGCAAGTCCATGATCGGAAAGACGATGAAAATTTTCGGCGAGATGAGAGTGGGCGGCGGGACAGTTAAGGATTTTATACAATAGAGATATTATGTGAATTCGGTGTCTACTTCTCACGTTCAATCAGTTAAGTAAGTACCCTCTTTGTGTAACAGGAGAAATCCGTGCAAAGTGGATAAAAAAAAAGTGTTGACAATTGTATAAGTTATTTTTTATTAATTTTGTTGGTATTATTCTTATTTTATTATTAATGATGTGGGGGTGTGCCCGTGGGGATAAAAAATACCCACGGGCGTATATATTGAAAAGTAACTGTATGGTCGTACTGGCGCTGAGTAGCTGATAAACATTAATTATGGAAGCGTTCTTGAAGCGATATGTGTTGCAAAAAAATATAAATGTGGAATTTTTTTTTTTCTGGAATTCTATTTTTTAAGTTTATCGTTAAAATGCCACTTAAAATGTAATTAAAAAAACCAATACAAGGATATGATGGACGGGAATGGGAAACAATGGCCATTGTTATTCACTAATCTGTTTGATCATTATTGGTTCAGTACATCACTATGAATTTTATGAGATAATCCGACGGTTTTTGACCTATTTTTTGTAGTCACCTAAGCAACGTATAATATTAATAAACACGATTACATAATTATTTTAATACAGGATACAGTGGAGTTAAGTAAAGAAGAATGCTAAGTCCCATGTATACATACATAGATACCATCACGATATATCCCCTGTCGGGGTAGACAGAGAGGTTAGAGCCTCTTCCACATCCAAATAAATTCTACAATTTCTCTTACTTTCTACGTTTCCTTCTTTCAGAATATGGTTCACTTGATCTAACCATAGTTTCCTTTGTCTTCCACTCACACCTGCACTATATATCTGTTTTGTTAGTCTTTCTTCATTCATTAATTCCACATGCCCAAACCATCTCAGAGTGCTCTTCTTTTTCTTATTCAGCACATTAGCCTTAAGCTCACACTCATCCTTAATAATTTCATTCCGTATTCTATCATACATTGTCACTCCATGTATTCGGCTCAAAGCACGAATTTCTACAGCATGTATTCGATTCTTTAAGTCCTGTATATTTATGCTAAATACAATACTTAATCCTAACTCAACATTAAGTGAAATCCTATATTGATTTGCATAATATTGGATGGGTTAAAATAAATTTTACAACTTGTATTATCTGTCATTAATGTTCGTTTGATTTAATCTTTGTTGTCGAATAAAGTCGTGCTAAGTATAAACTACAAGTACCTTGCGGTAAGTAATACATATCGGGCTTAAGAAAGAGACTGTCGGCTATAATCGGCTAACTTCGGCTTTGTAGAGTGTCGTCTTTGTCCCTAGAACGCTTGACATCGACTGACAAATCGCGACGGAACACGTGTATGAATGACAGAGACGACGCTCTACAAAGCCGAAGATAGCCGATTATGACCGATAGTCTCTTTCTTAAGCCCGATGTGTATTACTTACCGTACTTGAGAGAAAATAAGTAATTTTAATTTTGATTTTTTAAGACAGTATATTCTTGCTCTATGTATTTGAACATTTTTAATTTTATTTGTTTTTGCCTATTTTTTATTATATATTTTTTACTATCCACAATACAAAATTTACATTTTATATAATTTTAATGGAAAGACGCACCGTAGAGTTCAAACACGTAATGTAAAAAACTCACCATTTTGTGAATATATGAGCCACTTCTCTAGGCAAAGCCTGTGACGAAGTGATCCCATTCCTAATTTTTTTTATATGATATATTTGTTCTTAATACTAAAACACTCAACAAATTTACAAATTCTCACATACTCTAATCCCAAGCTTTTTATTTATTTATTTAACACTTTTATTGCAAATACAATATGACGGGCTTATTGCCAGGCGACAATCTCTTCCAACCAACCAGACAAAATTAAATGAAGCAAGTTACGTGGTCGAATAAGCCATTCAAATGACTATCCATCCCCACGAAATCCATAAACACATACGTGAGCATATGCCCACGAACCCCACAAAGACGGACAATCACCCGAACATTATTTTTCATATAAAGTGAGATATCATCAATCAAAAGGAAAGGAAGGGATGGTGACATATTTATATTGATGTTAAAATGTATGGTTTCTGTTTCATTGCATTTCCCTATTCTTTTAATTGTATTCATTCATTTCCCTTTCGGGGTAGGCAGAGGATCAGTGTCAATGTTTTCTATTACGACATACTTGTCTATATGATCGATTGCATACTCTATCCATATAGTGTCTCGTACAATTCCATCGGTTTCTATAACTTTCTCTTCTTTCGAAATTTCATTAACTTGTCCTAATCATTTTTCTCGATCTTCTTCATCACGACACTCGCTCTGGTTCGCTGTATAGATTTGTTTAAAAATCTTTCGTCACCCATTTCGTTCTAACGAATCATTTGGCACCACAATAATAAACTGATGATTTGATACCAGACCGCGAAGTCAACGGTCGTCTTCCATGAGAAATGATTGCTCTATTTATTTTAAAGAATGACAATTTTACGCACTTGGAAGTCGAAATCGATGGAAACATTCGTTATTCCTGCTTCATTTACTCACAAATCTATAAGTAAAAAAAAGGGAATTAACCAACGCATTAAAGCATGTTTATACAGCATGTTTAAAAGGTCACATTGGATGCCCGCCTGAAGTAAGAATACGTAGAAAAACAATGTGTGACAGATTAGGAATGATGATACTATGAAATAATATGGATTGAAAGAAGATGCAGCGTTTAAGATGAAAAAAAGGAGCACTGGGGTGGTGTGGTCACGTAGAAAGAACGAATGATTAGCACTTGCCTTACTGTGCTAAACAATTCCGCCAGCAACTGTGCTGGACGCTCAGCATCCAGTGAAAAATGTATGTTTTAAATTAAAATTATGCAAAATCTGCTAGGTTATTTTTTGTAATTAGCTATAAAATTATTTTATTATGTAAGTCCTCGTCACTCACTATCCATCATAGGGTGGCAAGTGTTAAAAAATTACATAAGTAATCTACATAACATAAGTATTAAATAAGATATGACAAGTTTATGAAAATCGTGACATTGCCAAATAAATCAATTTCTTAGAGAGGGAAAAGGAAAAAAACGATGTAATAGGAGAGTATGTATGACAAGGTGTATTTACGTGGTAGAAGCGAAATATGTGTACTAGGACATAACGAAGTGGAGATCGTTCGTAGTGAACGCATGATGGTGATGATATGATAAGTTCTTTCAAAGCGCGGAAAACTTTACATCTTAAAATAACAAGAGTATAGTTTATGCCAACTTCTTTCTTTATCATTCAATGTTGAACATCATGGTCCTCTGCTTTGTCTCGAATTCGGCGCACCACCTGTCTCGACCCATCCCGGTCCTGGGCCATGTTGAATGCAGCGCTTAAAGAGGATCCTGTTAACTCATAGGACCATCTCCTTGATCACCAACTTCTCCAGACTTTCATAATTATTTCTAACAACGTGCCCAAAGTTCGTTAGATACTTTTTGTGTGTGTTAACAAAAGTCTTTCGGTAATCTCCAAATCTTGAATGAAGAGACATTGGTGCGCCTTTGCCAACTAAGGGATGCGACATTTTTTACATTATTAATATTAACAATCAAACGAACTTTTGAAGGGAACAAGGTGAGAAAATTAAACGTTTTTAAAAATAATATTTTTGATAGTATCGATAGTCGGTGGTGTCAGCACAAATCTAACGATAACTGGATGAGAGTGATGGTGATGGACGAAGTTGTTATAACTGATGAAAGTCACAATCGTCAGCGATGAAACAACGACTGAGAAAAATAACGTATCCAAATAAGTTATCAATCTACGAAAAAAAATAATAAGTCTCTAAAAAAAAGGTTATTATAAATATCCTAAAAGTGGTATACAATAAAATTATTACATAACAATCTCCATGGCCTAGTTGGTAAGACGCTTGTCTTTCAACCCGGGGGTCAAGGATTTGATTCCTGTTGAAACACTGACTTTTTTTACAAAAGTTTCCCGCCTGGTTTTCACTTAAGGTATCATTAAGGAAGTATTCTACTCTAGAGGCGTGAATTTCGGCCGGTTTTTCGGACTTAATAAAAAAAACTAAAAACATTTTTCCTATGCATTTTTTACAGTGTTTGAGTTTGTTCATTGATGATTTGAGAATCTACAAAAAAAAGTTTAAATTCAAGATGTTATCAGCCGTTATATCTTGTCGTAAAATAAAGGGGGTAAACTGGTCGACATGATTGAAGCCTTTTCATAAACTTGAAACAAAAATCATATACAATTTGTTGATAAAAAATAATGTCGTTATTGTCGGTACCAAAGAGAAAAAAAATCGTAAAATGGCGGCTGTCTGAAATTTTTTTCAATGTTTTCACACTTTTTTTCGAATATTTTAATTTTTAAAAAATAGTGAAAATAATTATTTTGATTTTTTCAAGGTAGGGACGATATAAAAACATTTATTAAAGTTTTATATTAAATTTGAAAGCAATAAATTGGATAGAACTTGAGATTTTATGTCGACCAGGTTGAAAAAGTAGTTTCGAGAAAAACGCGTTTAAAGTTTTGACATTATTGTCATACCGGTGCGGCGTAATTACTGCCTCATTTATAACTATAACTTCGTTAATATTAAGAATTTTAAAATTTCCTTTTGAGTAAATATTTTTAAAGATTTAAACTTTAAAAATATGCAAAAAAAAATTTTTTTCAAATTTCTAGAGTAGAATACGCCCTTAACATCTTTATGGTTGGCTGGAAAAGATTGCAACATGACAATAAGCTTGCCAGGTTGTATTGTGTACAGTGAAAGTGTAATACAATCTATACCTATATAATACATGACAAACCTGTAGAAAATTCACTCTCGAATAAAATTTTCATATTATCAAAAATCATCATTATAACCATCATGCCATGTGTGTGTTGGAATAGACATAGATAATATATCTCCAATGTATTTGATCCTAGTATACATATTTTTTTGACATATCCATATCTCTCGTCATGCATATTCTTCTATTATAAGCTTTCCATATTCTTGAAACTTTTCCTGCGTTACGGAAATGACAGAAAACGCATCAGTCATTTGTCAACGAATACATTTATTTTCGTTTATGTTTCTCGCTCAGACGCTGACGTTTCAAAATGTTCTCGGTTGAGATGAGCCATCAAATAATGAAGCATTCTGGAAAAATATAATTAACGTGACACGTATATTCACTGATCTGAACAGTGGAAACAATGGAATGAATGGGGCTTTGGGAATATCAATTTCCCTTTTAATTGGGTATACTGATGACATTAAATATATTATATCAATACATTTGTGAGAAGTGTCAGAAATATCAATTCACAAAATGAACAAAAACTATAAATAAATGAAAGTATATCAACCAAAATGTAATGTGTGAATTTTAGGACGAAAACAACTGACGAATTATCAATAAGATGAGCCCAAAATTTTTGGATAAGAATTTACAAGTGTAATATAAATATTAATTAATTAAATTAACAACAACTCCAAATGAATTAAGTATAACAATGAAAATTTACTGTATTGATTTGAAAACTAAAAAAACATTTGATGTAATATTAATGAAACGAGTCCAATAATGTTGGTAAAGAATTTACTGCAATTATAATAGGAATATTAATGTATGAAATAAACAAAAACTCTAAATGAATGAAAGTGTACCAACGAAAATGTTCTGCATGGATTTGAGAACTAAAAACAATTGATGTAATATTAATGAGACGAGTCCAAAAATTTTGATTAAGAATTTACAAGTATAATAGGTATAGTTATTTATGAAATTAACAAAAACTCGAAATGAATGAAAGTATACCGATGAAAATTTACTGTATGGATTTGATTACTAAAAACAATCGATGTAATGTTGATGAAATGAGTCCAATAATTTTGGTTTAGGATTTACGACAAATATAATACGAGTAGGTATATTATTTTATGAAATTAACAAAAACTCTATATGAGTTAAGGTACATCAACGAAAATGTACATTGAGTTTGAGAATTAACAGCGCATGCCACGATGGACATACTGCACGAGCGATTTGAGGGCATGGTTATCTCGCGCGGCGGCGACGTGAACTGGCCACCGAGATCGTGCGATTTAACGCCTTTAGACTTCTTCCTTTGGGGTTATCTTAAATCGCAGGTCTATGCGTATAAACCGCAAACAATTGTTGCCCTCAAAGTCAACATAACGAACGCCATCCAGCAAATTCAGCCAGATTTATGCGACAAAGTCATCGAAAATTGGACTTCCCGAATACGTGCCACCAAGCAAAGCCGCGGCGGACATTTGAACGACGTTATATTCCATACTTAATGCCATAAAATATTGTTTCAAATAAAAAAAAATGAATGGACATCTCACACACAACTTATTTTATTTACATTTAAAAATTGAGCGTCCTTATTGAAATACCTGTACAATTGCTGCCAAACAGAAAAAAATCAAGTTCTTGTTTGTAGTATCCAGGAAATTACGGAATTTCAGTCGTAATCAATTTTTGAGTAATATAGCTCAGTTTCAATGATAAGCCAGGTTAAGAAATACCAGGGATAGTAATATCTGGTAAGCGGGTAAAAGTCTTAATGCGTTGAACATATTAAAATTACCACCGTCATCATTATCATCTTAAAAGTTCCTTTAGGAACTCTGGTAAGCCATAAAACGCTCCCATCTAGTTCGCCCCAATTCTCGAACGTCCTCCCACGTTAGACCAATAGTTTAGATAGAGAGATGAAGTTTACTACAAGGTTCACACAAGGAATGAAAAGACTAGAGGTGATCCGCTATGATTACATTTCAGAATTAATTATGAAGCATATCTTACAATTCTTCAGTAAAACGCCATTAAATGTTATGAAAGATTGATTGTCTTTGTAAAAAAAAGAAGTTAATTTGCTTTCGTAACAATCCAATCTAGTTTGCCTTTTTCAGATGATCAAGATTGTCAACATGGTTAGTTACATCACGATGACCAGGGGACCGTTTTCTAAAGTGGTGACATCGTGGAGAAACAATTCACTTGGAAGCTGATGTCTGACGATGTTACACTTTATGGTAAATTAAGGAAATTGTCAAATATTTATGAAATAACTTCTTGGCCACTCCTGGTCTGAACATAAATACTTTTTACGCGGTTAATTTTCGTAATCGTAATTGGCATAATAAAATGCGGTTAGATTATATTTTGATAGAAGCAACAAAACGTGACAACTGAGTAATATATTTTTTGTCATTTATGACAACTAATTTATGTTAATAGAAAAAATACGATTTAGAAATAATTTATTTATGACAACATTCATGAAATTCTATTGTTCAGGAGTCGGTCAATGCTTAGTCTAGGCATTTGGACATCAGGGGGTAGAAACTCTATAGAAGTACTTGATTGTTTATTTAGAGGTCGAGCAAGCCAAGAAAATGTTTGTTTCTCACGTGTTTCTATCTGATGGCCGCGCAAAGTGTGATATTGAAAGAAGAGTAGCAGCAGGCAATAGAGTGAATGGTGGTTTATACAATGTGTCTACCGGATTAAGCATTTCATGAAAAGAAAATCTGACTGCTGATAATGGAATATTGGACCCAACATTAGGATTTGGAAACGAATTTTGGACGTGGCGAAAAAGTGTTGAAAGTAAGATAAATGTGGTAAATGAAAGAGTTGCGTAGAATATGTGGAAAACAATATAAGACATAATAATGAATGAGAAAATAAGAAAAGAATGTGGATTAAAAGAAGATGCAGTGCAAGGTGAAGAAAGGAGGATTGAGATGGTTCGGCGGAGTAGAAATAATTAATTATGAAACATGCCCATACCATCTCAGTATGAGCATTATTCACATGCTCAAACCATCTCGGCGGGCTCTTCTTCATCTTACTCAACACATCAACTTTAAGTTCACATTAATTCTGTGTTCGGTTATACATTGTTACTCCATATATTCTTCGCAATGCACGCATTTCTACAGCATTTACTCAGCTTCTAGCAGTGTTTTTCCAATAATTTTGACGTACTTGAATGTATTGCTTACCTGTCTTATTGAAATATTTTACTGTCGTATATTTTTCTTAGGTTTTAACGTATTTTTTATATTTGTCTCTTGTAATTAATGAAACACTTATTTATATATTTTTAATATTGTTTAAGTAACGTTTACTCTTAAAGCGCTGTATTCAGCGTGACTCAGAACCCGGAGGGATGGAAACAGGTGGTGGGTGGCTGAGTTCGAGATATAGCAGAGGACCACAACGCTCAGTATTTAGCACGCGATGAAGAATAATAAGGTGCGTTGTACTTTTGATAGATAAATAAATATGGCGATAGTTACCGGTATCCATACAGGTCTTGTAGAGCGATTTAGCTTTAACAACGCTGCTGGGCAGCCCCTCGTCGTTCCCTTCCTCCAGCAGCAGGCGCAGGTCGCGCGCAAGCCCCTCCCGCAGCATGGCCAGCTGGTCCCAGCTGGTGGCCCACTCCGGCACAGGGTTGAGCTGCTCCCAACCGCCGCAAGCGAACTGGTAAAAGTCCTCACACGGCTCCACTGTGCGGTCCATCGCTGCCGTTATCCGAGATGCTGGGAAAGTAAGACAATATTGAATGATTATCTGTTGATTTCGTCTTCATTTAATACATTGATGCCTCCGAATCGATTCAATAGAGAAGGGTATGATCGAACTTTTGTCGTTGCTGGTCTTATGGCGTGGAATGATCTGCCTTTTAGTGGTGAATATATGGCTGGCGTGTGCAACTTTAGGAAGCACTTGAGGATAACTTTTTTGGGAGATCTAAGTAAAATTTATGATTGTGTATGAACACTATACACATACACTACACCTAAAGGCGAATGTATTATGTTACTATCACACATCGGAAGATAAATAATATAAACGTTTCTTTGTATGATGGTTCATCGTCCTTTGTTAAGTTTTCTGCGGTTTTCTTACCAAATATGTTTTTCTGAACATATGCAGATGCGGGGAAGTACCTAATCTAATGGCCGCAGCCACTACCTTCCTATCCTTACACACAACTTATATATATATATATATATATATATATATATATATATATATATATATATATATATATATATATATATATATATATATATATATATATATATATATATATATATATATATATATATATATATATATATATATATATATATATATATATATATATATATATATATATATATATATATATATATATAATATATTTATTATGTTGTATTTTTAATCTGTCAATAAATAATATGGGGTTCGAGACCCAAGTTGGAGCGCCATTGAGGACAGTTTGCTCTCTAAGCAGCGCTATATAAATTATCATTTATTATTATTAACGCTTTAAAGCTCTCGTTATTCAATAAAATTCATTCACCCTTATGTTACTTCTCAATAAATCCGCATTAGTGATGTGTATATACTAGTAACATATTGAAGAGCGTGGTCGGCATTATTTCCGGCCATAGTAATCGAGCTTTTGGGTTTAAGAATCCCTGGAATAGACATGAAGCTTTCTGTTTGTCATCGAACATGGGTTCTTTTTCGGCATTTCCTCAATCTTAGGTTTTCACCGAAAGAGACTAGTTATTCCATTTTAATGTTTTCTTAATAGTTTTATTTTGTAATCTTGTATTGTTTCAGTGTTATAACATACTATACAATACATTGGTGTATACCTTTTCAATAAATTGATAAATAAATGAATACTACTGCAATCTTCTAGCGCGTTATAGATAGACGAATTATTTCACCAGATAGGAATCATTTTTTCAATATTTTGGGTACCATTAGGGATCGAATCCGAACCCCTTGCGCGAAACATAAGCGTCTTACCAACTAAGCCACGGAGGTGGCCTTTATAATGTCATACTGGTATATCCAATTAGTATTTATTTTCATACCCGTGGTTTAAGAAAAACATTCAAACAATTGAGATGCACTCGCACTGTAAGAGAAAAGGGATAAAAAAGGTTGAGAAAAGAAAAATTAAAATGGGATTTAAAAAGAGTAAATGTTGTGCTGGATATATTGATGAAAAATGTCTTGCTTTCCGGAAAGATAAATACCGTGGGCTAGGATCCCATTTGCAGAAATAACGTTTTGTTTCATCGTTTTTTCGAGGCGAGCCATTTAGCACAAGCAATAACATATTTTTGTCATAATAAAGAAAACCAAGTATATTTTACGATTTTTTTGTGACGAACGACTATATTATTAAAGGCGAATGAGAAGTGATGACAGAGTCCTGGTCCATCTGTACCTTTTTCCATTTCATCCCTGATTACTCTGTGGCCTAGAAGGTAAGATGTTTGTCTTCCAACCTGGGGTTTACGAGTTCGATTTCCATTGATAATAAATTTGATTAAAAAAGGATTTCAGACTGGTTTTCATTTTAGGCATCTTTAATTACGAAAGCCTGTTTACCTGTAAGCGTACGTTGATCTGTACATACCTGTTGTAACACATTCTTCAGTGAGACAAGGTCTTGGAGCCTTCTGACTGAGCAGGAAGAACGCCATAGCACAAAAGCAGACTCCAGCTAGGACTATGGAGAGTAGCACAACAAATACCGAAGACCATCTCATTGGTGGATCCCTGAAAATATAAAGTGAAATTCAAATAAGTTACTAAGAATGATGACATATTCTTTGGCGGAAATATTTAAAACTGGACATATTGACATTAAACCTAGAATGACGAAACATTAAAAAAATGCGTGGATGTCCCTGCGCCACGACTAAACAAATATTTTTTTACTAAAATACAATCTGAGATGATTTTATATTTTGTTTGAAGAAATTTCTTTACTTTCAAACAGTATAAAAAAATCGTTCTGAAAATAAATATTTCTCAGACTACGAGTATAACAAAAAAAGATATTAGTAATATTTCTTACTTGAACATTTTTAACTCTGAAAGAAATTCATTTCCGATTTTTTTAAATATTATTCTTGATGATTGATTATAAATGAAGAACAAAAAGGTGTTATGGTCTAATTACACCAAACCAATCATTCAAATAAACAAAGAACCAATGATTAAACACTAATAACAACAAAAAATGTCCGTGTGCAATGCCGAGAAAAAGTGCACTGCCAAATGACTGGAATGTCGCGAATTTTTTTATCGACAACTCGTTGATATTTTAAGCAGCACATCTCACATAGTTGCGATAATTGCCAGAATTAATTATTGTGGCACTGACCGTCACAATAATTAATTCTGGCAATTAAGATTATGCGTGGGAGTTAATTTGCTTATGTTTTTTTATGTTCAAGTTGTTTTACTATTCGTTGTTAGTAAAGAGTAACATACTCGTACATGCAATATAAAAAAACTAACATACTTCCGTGCCATATGTGTGGAGAATGAATACATGGGCGAATGAAGAAAGATTATTAAAACAAATGTTGACAATTTTGTGTAAAATAATTAAGCCCGATAAAGTTTTGTTGTCCTCGAGAAAGTACATATTAAGATAATCCGTTTAATTTACATAGTTAATATTTTCTATTTCTATCTAGTATGAAGATAATGACGGAGTGGTTCCCCAAATTAAGAGAAGTAAAGAACAATTATGGAAAGAGATAAAAATATTAGTCCGACGTCCTTCTCTTACACATGCATAACAGGAAAAAGGTAAGGAGTTAATGGAAGTCTATGTCGAACTTCTTCTATTAACTTCTTTTGATTGGCGACCACTCCGTGATTATCTTCAAAGCTAGGTGGTATCGCTGTACTGCATAATGACCTCGTGGCCTTGTCAGTAATTAGGCTATCTCCCAACTCGGGGTTGTAGGTTCGATTTCAATTGGTGCCCATATTTAAAAAAAATTGTGTTCACACTGATTTTCATTTAAAACCTCGTCTCAATCAACCTTTCTGGTTGATTGGAAGAGATCGTCACTCGGCAATACACTTGCCAGTTTGTACTGTATACAACGAAAGTGTAATCAACATACATACAATTCAATAAAACATCCCTGTTACTCTGTGTTCTTGGGAATACCAGAGTTGACGGAACGGTCAGTAGGTTTGTTAGCTGGCATAACGGGTTCAATTCCTGGCGTATCGGGTTTCAATTCCTGGTTTGGATAAACAGCTGCTTTTTTATTTATTTTTATTTAAAATAGTACTTCTTTGGAACACTTCTCATACTGGAAATCGATCAAGGTTTTAACAAAAAGACATATAATTTATGAATAATACCAAGGATTAAAATCCCAATTATCTTCCTTCCGCCATGTTCGCAGGTTAATGAAAATATTGTAAATTATATACAATACATGGAAAAATATTAACGCATTCTTCAGTTAACTCAGCCACCATATTCACCTGAACTCTGAGTATATAATTAAATATGCCCACATCCGAGTCAACTACTGTATCGTATTCTCGGCACATTCTAAATATTGGGTTATAGAAGTTAATGATATTTCTAAATTCAACTACGCTGAACAAAGTGGTTTTTCTATTGAGCGAAAGGGAAGACTTAAATTAATACTTTCAAGAGTCACAGATGAGTCCACTGGACCATTCAAGATTTCATAAAGAAATACAAGATTAAAGGCACATATTTGTAGACCAGGCCAAGCAATTATGTTTATATAAGTACGAGAGTATGTTCTTCTACTCATCCACAAAAGTACGAAAGTATGTTCTCCTACTCATCCACAAAAGTACGAGAGTATGTTCTCCTACTCATCCACAAAAGTACGAGAGTATGTTCTCCTACTCATCCACAAAAGTATGAGAGTATGTTCTTCTACTCATACACAAAAGTACGAAGTATGTTCTCCTACTCCTCCACAAAAGACAAGTGATGATATTATGTACGACTTTTTCGATCTGATAGGTTATTCTTTGTGATCGAGTATAAGAACACAATAAACCAACACACGCTCAGGCTTCTTCCATTCTGTGAATGGAAGAAGCCTGAGCGTGTGTTGGTTTATTGTGTTCAAGCTGTTGCACTTCAACAAGCACATAGTCTTCACAGATAAAACTCAAAGCTCCGATAGCAAGGATGTTAAGCTTCCATGACGATCGATCAGCAGGCAATAATCGGCTGCAACTTTTCGTCAAGCAGAGTTTTGTGTTGCATATTTATTTAATATTTTATTATTGTATAAAAACAATCTAGCGGGCTTATTGCCAGGTGGCAATATCTTCCAATTAACCAGACAAAAGTAAACAAAGGAAGTTACATGGTCGCTAAAAATATTAAAATTATTATTCATCTTTATTAAATTTATGAACAGTATAAAATACATAGTAAAAGTGAGATATCACCAATCAAAGGAAAAGAAGGATGGTGGAGAGGATAGAAAAATCTGGAGTGAAACAAGTTGTATTACTGACTAGAAATTAAGAGCTTTTCAGTAGTATGCCAAGGACGTCAAGGAGTCTAACATTGGTTTGTAACTGGTCCCAGAGTCTCATTGCATGAACAGTAAAGGTAAAAAATAAACGACGTAAAAAATAAGAGTGCTTAACTGGAAAGGCCAATAAACAATCTCTGTTAATAGCGTAAAAATAACTTATGATAAACAACATTTAAAAAAAATATTTATACTTTTAAATTTTTACAATTCGATATGCAAAGCGCTATCCTGCCTTACTAGGTGTATAGTATACTCGTCTTAAGCAGGTAGCTAGAGAAAAAATATAAATTCATATATAAAATGGTCTACAAGTAAAACAAGTCTGGTAGTGAATCCGCCAGGAATGGAATTAGAGCACCTGCTTATTTAGCGTAAATGCAACATGTTTGACTACGGCACTGGGCGAGTTATGTATGTAAAACTATAATTAATGACTTTAGTTGACAAAAAAGCACATATGAATAAAACGTTTACCTGTGTTTTAAGATAATGACTATATCAGATGTGGCGGAATTCAACTTGAGTGATAGACGCATTCGGAGAGAAAAAATAATTAATAATATTGTACATGTTTTATGATACAGGTAGGGGTAAAACAAAGTACACGAATTTTAAATCCTGAAATTAGACAATCTCCGTGGATTAGATACTTGTGTTCCTCTCGGGAGTTTTAGCCTGAGAAAAAGGTTTCCAGGATTGCTTTTCACTTGAGACTTTTTAACGTCACCGGTCGGTTGGAATAAATTGCCTTGTAGCAGTAATCCCGTCCGAGTTGTACCGTATATAACGAAAGTGTGATATAATACAATACGGATGACCTCTCCGCGAACAAGATGGAAGAACGCTTAACTTTCAACGTGAGGGTTTTATGGTATATTCCCGATGAAACCCAAAAAGAGTAGCCGAATGGTTTTTCATACAAGGTTTTTATCAACTTTGATCGGTTGGATTTTTTTGTATTATAATGATGTTATATTATTTTATTTATAGTTAAGGCATTAACACTGTGGATGTTTAAATATATTGTAATTTATTTAGTCAAACACTGTTTATTCCACTTTACATAATAATATAAACCTACCGGTTTCAAGGTTTTCCCCTCATCATTAAGGGAGCGCAAACGAGTCTTGTTTGTGCTTTTCTGATGATGAGATGCAAACCTTGAATCCGGTAGCGTTATACCGTTATATAAAGTGTAATAAACAGCGTTTAACTAAAATTATAATGATATTATGTTTTATCCTAAAGAAGTGCAATAAAATTAGAATTCTTAGACTCGTCATGTGTGCCAAAGCACTGTTTTTTGAAAATACAAGTTTTTTAAGTTTATTTTGTCAAATTTGAGTTACATGAACACTACATACATACACTATACTACACATACATTATTTTAACACTTGCCACCCTGTGATGGATGATGGAGTGACCAGGAGTTATATTTAATTTGATAATTCGACGTTTCAATACATAATAAAAAAAAATTTATAGCTAATTATAAAAAAAACCTAGCAGATTTTGCATAATTTTAATTTAAAACATACATTTTTCACTGGACGCTTAGCGTCCAGCACCGGGGCTGGCGGAATTTTTTAGCACAGCAAGGCAAGTGTTAAGAACAAAATATCATTCGTATTAACTTGAGATTCAAAATTCTTCGCGCCAATGAGTTCACTGATATAATTAGTATAAAGAACAAAAATCAGTGACCCCAATACCGACTCTTGTGGTACACCATAATTTATAATATCCTGAGAAGTTTGTTCCTGATTGACAACAACGGATTGCCCTCTATTCGATAAATAAGACAAAACCTAGGTGAGGGCACTGTTTTAAAACCCACACTCATCATAATAATCAGAATAGTCATTTAATTTATTTTCCTTTCTCTTATCTTAGTCTACGAATTCGATACCAATCTTAAAAAACGGTCTCTGTAGAGTGATATTTTCTAACAATATACAAACTGATTATTTGATACAAGTTTGTTTAAAGTCATAATATATATTGTTTAATCTGAACAAAAGCACTTTTTTCAATAAACTTTAATAAAAGTGGTAAATTAGAGAACGATCTGTAATTTTTGTAAATAATTTAGATTAAAATTTTCTTTTTTTAGAACCGGAATTATAATGGAAATTTTAAACGCAATGGACATTATAGAGGCTGCAAATGACCCAACCCTATATCTTTTACGGACATGGAAAGATCCTTGGCTTAACATTGGTCAGGCGACGTGTATGTGAATTTCGTACCAAGAAAATCGAAATTTCTTTTAACTAGTGTTGTCCTTATTCGTGTTGGAACTATCAGGCTTTTTTAGGAAGTTCGTATTTTTATTGATGTCTCGTTATAGTTTTGCAAATTCTCAATAGCAAAATAAATAACATAACATATGTTATTTTCTCTTTACATACATACATACAAACCATCACGCCATTTCCCTATCGGGGTAGAGAGAGAGAGGACAGAACACCAGATTTTCCGATCAATACACACTTTATTTGCCTTCTCCACATCCATACATCTACTCATATAACTTCTACGATTTCCCAGACTGTCTATGTTTCCTTATTTCAAAATAATATCACTTGATTCAACCATACTTTCCTTGATGTTCCTCTCACGCGCCTTCCACTCATTTTTTTGTTTTGTTAGTATTCCTTCCTTCATTCCTTCCACATGTCCAAACCATCTCAGCGTGCTCTTCTTCATTTTACTCAGCACATCAGCCTTAAGTCCACATTTATCCCTAATCACTTCATTATATATTATGTCATACAATATTCTTTTCTGCTTGTATTTCTACAGCTTTTATTCGGCTCCTATCAGTCTATACTTTTATTCGGCTCCCATCAGTCTATTCGGTTCCTATCAGTCTATACTTTTATTCGGCTCCTATCAGTCTATTCGGCTCCTATCAGTCTATACTTTTATTCGGCTCCTATCAGTCTATTCGGCTTCTATCAGTCTATACTTTTATAAAAAATAAGATTTAATACCCAGAACTCCGAAAACGTCTTTTTGAAAAAAAAATCGATATTCATTTCTCGGTTTCTATTAATGGTCAAAAAACTTCTGCTGCATTTAGATGGTAAACTAGCTTTTGACCCACTCGATACACGTGTGTGCAATAAATAATTACATTTACGAGTAACTTAAGTACATGCATTAGCAACACACATACAGTGTGATTAATGAGTTGCAACTAATTGTAGGAATCGGATTTGTGTGTGTATTGTGCTTTGATGTGTACGGGATGTGATCAGGGCCGCCGCTTAGATATCTTTGAACAAAGCGCAAACTATTATAAGTTTATTTTATATTTTTGTGTTCACTCAGGTTTAATTTAGGTTCACAGCTAGTTTCGAAGACCACCGTCTTCTTCGTCAGGTGAATATAAATTATATTCACTTGACGAAGTTTATATTCACGTGACGGTCTTTATATTCACTATACAGTTTATATTCACCTGACGAAGAAGACGGTGGTCTTCGAAACTAGTTGTGAACCTAAATTAAACCTGAGTGAACACAAAAATATAAAATAAGTTTTTTATTTTACTTATTGTTTTCCTTTTATGTAAAAAAATGGCACCACAAAGTGAAACTATAGTCTTTTCGAAGATTCAAGAAATATTATAAGTATTTTGGCGAAATGAGTTAGTTATTCCTATTTTAAAAATCAAAGTACGACACCTTTTATTACTGCAAACGAAAATCGCGAAATTCACATAAGTTTTCTATACATACGAGTACATAACATACATACAATTATGTTTTTTTCCATGCCGGATAGGCAAAGAGGATAGTGATATACTTCATTCACCTACTCGACATCCATACATCTTATACAGTTTCTTCTGTTTTTCTCATTCTTTACATTTCTTCTTTCAAAATTTCATTCACTTGTTCCAATCATAATTTTATTCATGCTTGCATTATACATATATACATACCACCAAACCATATTGGGGTAGCGAGAGGATAGCGCGCCATACTTTCCTATCGCGACACACATATTTTTTCTCTTCTACATCCATTCAACTTCTATATTTCTCTGACTTTCTACATTTCATTCTTTCAGAATATTATTCACTTGATCACACCATATCCCCTAGTCTTCTTCTTACACGCTTTCCATTCAAATTTGCACTATATATCTGTTTTGTTAGTCTTTCCTCATTCATTCGTTCCCAAACTATCTCAACGTACTCTTCTTCATCTTTCTTAACACATCAGCCTTAAGTTCACATTCAATCCTTACCACATCGTCTCGTATTCTATCAAACATTGTCTCCCCATGTATTTTTCCCAATGCTCGTATTTTTACATTTATTCCGGTCTTCTTTGTCTTAATTTGTTAAATCAGTCTTACGTCACCCATTCGTTCAGCATGTTCAAACTACCTCTATGTGCTTTTTTCCATTATATCCATCAGTTTCAAGCTCATAACAATCCTTAATAGTTAAATTTACTATTCTGTCATATACCGACACCACATATTCTTCACTAATTTCTTTTTTTCTATTCATGTAATGGCGTTCCTAAAATTAAAAAAAATTACATAGTACATCTTATTGCCATGTGGCAATTTGTTCCAAACAACTAGAAATATATTAAAAGGACTGTTTGTGAAAAAAGTCACACTGAGTCACTTTTTGTCGATTTCTTCTGAATTTTTGTCGATTTCTTCTCAATGCTGAAGAACGTGACGCGCACTGGAATTACTGTATGCCGTGCGCATTCTTCTACAATTCTTCCGGATTTCCACTGTTCGCAGAGTTTGTGGCAAATACAAGGTCCGTAGCACTCGTCATCTGGTTGCTCCAACACAAAGGTGATCTACTTCTGCTCTTGTATCTAATTGTAACAAATTATATACTCTTTTTAAATTCTGTTCCTAAGGGTTGCATTTTCATTAACGAAGGCATAGGACCTAGAAACCTATTTAATCTTAGTTAGTTTTTTAAGTAATTTTTTTTGTATAATTGATTACTTAAATAATGTTTCCTGACTGAATAATAGTATACCGTAACTTGATTTGATTATGTAAAACATCCTGTTTAAATGTGATTATAATCTAAAAAATTAAATGTGGTTAATGACCTTAAAAAATGTCTTAACGGAACGAATTACAGTCGTTTTGACGATTTTTTTACCTAGAATTATGATAACGACAATAAATTGAAATTATAACATTTTTTGTCTTTTTTGTGACCAAGTGTTATATTTAGGATGATCTCTCAGTATGAAAAACGCCACTCAAACAAACAGCAGGTTGGTACAAGGCCGAATTTAATGTCAACCTTTTCAAGATAAAGAAGGTAAACCTCAGGATACACAATACTATAATAGAACCAGTTGTTACTAATGGGGTGGAGTCATGAATGATGATTTAAAAAGAACAGTAGTTAATAATCTCTTTTGAGAACAGAGTTTCTAGAATACTATTAGAGGATCATGTTCTGAAAATCAGTAGGGGAAAAACGATGCATAACCAGTAACTCTTTGAAGCAGTAAATTAAGGCATAACCATCCAAATAGGACAGCAATCTCTCAGAAAACTCAATTCTTTCAAATACCTTGGTTCCTATTTTGAAGATGAATAGAGGAATGACATACAAACAGGTGACCAATTGAAAAGACTTAAGTGGAGACAAGTCACCAGAGTAACTTGTGATAAAATAATGCTTCTTAAGATGAAAAATTGAGTGAACAAAAATGAAATACGACCGGTGATGCTGTATGGTGCGGATTGCTCAGTGCACATTAGATCATAAAAGCGAAAGTATCATGCACCAAAGATGAGGATGCTGATGTGGTTAGGTGGTCACGCGTTGAGACAAAGTACAAAACAAATATATCTCAGGAAGATTCAAAGTGGTATCTGCAAATGAAAAACCCAAGGGAGATTGTGGTAGTACGGATACATCTTTAGAATATGCTTGCTGATTATGGCTTATACTGGATGCTGATGAGAGAAAATGTAGAGGTCGTCCAAAGAAAAGTTGGATGGATGGTGCGAAGGTGGACATTCAAGCGCCGGGAGTGGCAAGCAATCTTGTTCACAACATGCAACTCTGTAGAGAAAATACTCTAAAAGCCGACTCCATGTAATTGGATGAAGTTTTAAGAAGGAAGATGAAGAATAGAATGTTGAGAAAAACTCTGGACTAAGACTTCTTCCTTCGATCCTACCTTACTAAATAGCTCCATTAAGTCCGGTTGACTAAAATGGTTGAAACAATTGTAATGCATTTAGTGCATTTCAAAGTATTAGGCAAATATTTTCTAAAAACTAGCATTCCATTGCGACATATTATTTTCTATATAAAGATTTTCAATATTAAATTCTTAATATTAAGAGCTGTGCTCAGGTTTTGTTTTGCCTTTATAAAATTACCCTTTCTAAGTTGGTTTTATTCTATTCTAAAAATAAATTTTAATTATAAAAGTGCAGTAAAAAGTATTAATTTTAATATATTATATTTCAAATAAAAGTTCAACTATTCAGTGATGTAATTAAAATATATTTTCTTAATTTTCATAGATGATTTTATAAAAGCGTTTCACAATAAAAAAAACATTTAAAAAAGCCTCTTGGAGGCTTCTATGTCATTTGGTTTCTGACACTAGAAAACACCCGTTTCATGTGATAAGGATAGCAATTCGAAAAAAAAAATAATCAATATAACGGATCTTTTTGATTCAAGTATATTAGCGAGAATTATTTCTTATAATTTTTTTTAAACAATGAAACTGATTGTATTTTTTTAACATTTAAAAATAATAAATAGTTAAATTTTAGTATTTAGAAGAGAAAAATAGTAAAAATGATAATATGAAAATTTATAAAGCACCGTTTACAGAGCAGACCCTTCTCAAGGGCGCTCTTAGTAAGATGATATTTTCACTAAAAGTATTTTTTTATGAATTTGAGAAAATATGTTACTTTTTTTTTTTCAAATCTAAAAATTAGCCCAATGTTAAATATAAATATATCTATGGATCATGTAACAATGAAATTATATAATTTCCCAAATGAACCAGATTGATCGCAACAAACGAATACATAATCTTTCTTCTTCAGTTTCAATCCTGGGGATTGGTTAGCAGCAAAGCTCTGCATCTCCTCCTCCACTCCGCTCGGACTTGAGCGATCCTCTTGAGCTCTGTATAGGAGATGCAGTCCATATCGTGGCATATTTTCTCCAGATACTCTCGGCGAGGACGCCCTCTGCCAATCGATCCCTCAATCATTCCCTCCAGTATATTGTGCAGGAGATTTTCATGTCGCAGCATATGACCTATCCATTCTGCACGCCTTTTCGATATGGTGTTTGACAGGTGCCTGGTTTGTTCGATCCTGCTGAGAAATTCGTCATTCGTAATGTGGTCTCTCCAGGAAATCCTTAGGATTCGTCTATAGGTCCCCATCTCGAAGGTTTCCAATCTTTTTCAATCCCTTTCGCCTTTGCACCATGTCTCGCAACCATATATCAAAACACCTTCTTGAAGTATCAATTGAATTATTTAAAAAATAAACATCAATCTATCATAACTTCATCTCTTTACTATTTTGACGTTTTGTCAAAATTAAAGTGTCACCCGGTTCGCTGACTTGCTTGGTCATCCCTTCGGAACGTATCTGTAAATATATTCATTGGCGCCTGCAAAATTGTGTTTGCTTATAAGCGTCAATGACAGTGTTGCGTGAAAATAGACATAAAGAAAGCATTTTCCTAACGAAATTACTACCTTCCCACCTTCCGGCATAAAATCACATTTTAATAACAACATGATTTTACGACTCGATTTCGCGCCAAGAGCACGGTTGCAAAAATATTATAACCAATTTATTAGAAAATGTTCATAACTATTACAAAAGCGTACATAATGTTATGTAAATAAGTACAACAATACCAGGGTCAGTCTCGATTAGTACGTGAATACGCTTCAATCCGGGTGTAACATTCTCAGGAATTTTATTTAACAGCTCGAAATTAACTCCCGTAGGGTCAAATAAAAATAATTATTTCTATAAAAAACGGAAAATTAAATTAAAACGTAAGCGAATATAAAATTATGGGTACCAAATATTGATTAGGTTTTAAAAATTCTTGGAGCATAAAAAATATGACAAAAGGGAAAAAATATTAGTGACATCAAAAGATACTAGTTTAGAATATTGGCTACTCTGGAAGCCTCATCAATTCACTTTTTAAAAAATAGAACAAAAAAGAAAATCATAAAAGATTATATATTTAACGACACCTATAAATGGAAGCATACATATAAAGTCCTATTTATAAAAAAAAACATATCATACGAAATAACCAAAAAATTCTTACATATCAGTAGTAACGGAAATACATTGGACAGATTAGATGCCATAGACATTTCTAAGTCAGTGCATCGGGGTGAACATCTGGCAAACACATATATTCCCAGAATCTCGCCGTGCTCGCTGAAGTTGTCTCGTGCCTCCCTCCACCCACAGTCCCCAACCCGGATGTTTACCGTTAGAAGTGTGTATGTCGGTACCAGTTCGAAAGGAATTCAGTGTTGTGTGTGCTTCATTGATGATGAGGTGAACGCCTTGAAACCGGTAGGGTTATACCGTTACGAAAAGTGGAATAAACAGTATTTGATAACACAAATTACAATTAGTTTCGTTAATTTTAACCATATTTTTATTTTGTATAAAAATCTTTAATAGCACTAATAATGGCTAGTACTCGAAGAAAACTTCAATAGGATTGATTAGCTAGCACTCGAAGAATACTTTAAAATAGGATTGATTAGCTAGCACTCGAAGAATACTTTAAAATAGGATTGATTAGCTAGCACTCGAAGAATACTTTAAAATAGGATTGATTAGCTAGCACTCGAAGAAAACTTTAAAATAGGATTGATTAGCTAGCACTCGAAGAATAATTTAAAATAGGATTGATTAGCTAGCACTCGAAGAAAACTTTAAAATAGGATTGATTAGCTAGCACTCGAAGAACACTTTAAAATAGGATTGATTAGCTAGCACTCGAAGAATAATTTAAAATAGGATTGATTAGCTAGCACTCGAAGAATACTTTAAAATAGGATTGATTAGCTAGCACTCGAAGAAAACTTTAAAATAGGATTGATTAGCTAGCACTCGAAGAATAATTTAAAATAGGATTGATTAGCTAGCACTCGAAGAATAATTTAAAATAGGATTGATTAGCTAGCACTCGAAGAAAACTTTAAAATAGAATTGATTAGCTAGCACTCGAAGAATACTTTAAAATAGGATTGATTAGCTAGCACTCGAAGAATAATTTAAAATAGGATTGATTAGCTAGCACTCGAAGAAAACTTTAAAATATGATTGATTAGCTAGCACTTGAAGAAAACTTTAAAATAGGATTGATTAGCTAGCACTCGAAGAAAACTTTAAAACAGGATTGATTAGTTAGCACTCGAAGAAAACTAAGAAGTGTATTTCAAGCGAAAAAAGTTAGCCCACTTAACATGCTATATTACATACAATTTATATTTATAATAGCACCGATTGCGTTGGTTGATAGCATACAATTTTAAGGAATCATGAGATCTAAGTTAACAGTGAAATGAAATAAATACAAGCACGAGCTCTTGTAATATTCGCAATTTATTTGGACAATTGCCATAAGTTTTGTGCCATTTTTACAAGATTCATTCAAAAGAAATGTTTTAAAAAAATATCCAGGTACACGATGCTGAAATATGTTACATAAAAATATTTTCAATAAAAAAGAAAAGAAAATACTCTCACGTTTGCGTTATCAATTTTTTCGAGTAAGTATTTCACTCATAATAAGAAAACGTATGATTATTTTGCATGGAATATTTATTATTATTTTAATGAAGGTAAGATAAGGTAATAATGTATGAAAATATATCTCCAAATAATTTAAAATTGAAGACATTATTATAGCAAATCTTTAACTAGTTATGACGACAAACAACAGCAAAATTAGACGACTTGTATAGCGCATTTCATAATAATGTATAACATCATTTCAATGGTACATTATTCTTTAATTCATAAAAAGTAGCTCATAAGCTCAACTAAATAAGTTTAGGTGGAATAAGTCTAAACGGGTATTTAAAACAGGGATACCAATAAGGAATAACAAGTCTACTGTGTTAATATAACATTTTAAAGACCGCTTTGATTAACGAATGAAATCAAACGATATTTCTACAGGTGAGAGTTAAATCAGCTTCACGAATAAAAAAGTCTGTAAGTTTAGATTCTACGTACAGAAATGTCTTAATATTTCATCTTTTTTTCGAAGAAATTTCTTATCATACAATAAAATTTTCATAATTGTTTTCCTCCAAATATGGGTATGTGTCAAAAATGAATATTTTTTCTCAATCTATTGATTCTTCAAGTGTCAATCTTTAAGTGTCCATGATATCAATCATAAAGTCAGTTGAAAACAAATAATTGAGATACGGGCGCTTTTTTCCCTTGAATAAACCCTGAAAAATATAAGTTTGTGCATTATAAAAGCACGAACGAGAATTAACCTTACGCAATTACTTGAAACAGTTCAGCCGCCATACTGCAATACTTAACTTAGTTTATATAACGAAGATGTAGTTAAGTTTTTAGTCATCTATAAGTTATTTTAAGCCACTAACAAGGGGCAGCGACTTTTAACACTGCTGTGGGATTTTCTCAAGTGGCCACATTTATTTATAAAATACTTTACCTGTGAGGGTGGCGGAGTGCCTATCGATGGGACAGGATGACGTTTTCATTGGAGCTATGAACATCCTTTTTTTCATATTGGGTGGTTAATTTCTGTTTTTATAGAGGTACCGTATGTGTCTTCTCACTGGATGGTGTTATTTTAAAGCAGCAAGAAGTTATCTGGTGCGATGGGCAAGGATTTTCGAAGTTTATGTAGAGAGGTTGTTTTTCCCACCGAGAAGGCTCGTCGCCATCCTACAGAAATAAATAATCTCTCCATAAGCGAAGAAATTTATGAACCTGGCAAACAAGATAATATTTCCATGTCATAATTCATTATTAAAAATATTTACTATACAATGTGTAACATGGCGGGTTAATTGCCAAGTGGCAATCTCTCCCAACCAACTATATAAAAGTTTTGAGTGAAAGGTGAAGGAAGGATTTATACTATTAAAGTAAAGAAAAAACAATGCATTATCAAAATATTAAAAAAAAAAAAGAAGAAGAATATGTGTTTAATACGATCATCGATGGCCAGGGGAAGGAAAGGGAGATTGAAAAAAAGGATGATGAACCAAGATCCAAGAAAAACACGCTATGTTATGTAAATGAAGCACGCCTGGTTCCAGGTCTAATAATATGGACAGTAAAATATTACTTGTAAAATAAAGAATTTCGAATTGGAAAATCAGTCAATCTCTGCCGGTTATACTCAACCAGTCAATCTCTGTTGGTTATACTCAATCAGTTAATTTCTGTTTGAGTCCACGATCAGAAAATTGCTCAAAATTCCGACGAGATATGAAGGTTGGCATATTATCAAGTCATAATCGAGTCATGTGAGGCGCACCTCACGTTCCGGTTCGAAGCCCATGCATTGATGGTTCCTTCGAAAAGCACGTATTTTTCGCCTAGTTTCCAACAGTAAAATGAAACCCATGCCTCATTGTTTACTACTGACATCCTGGTTTTAATATTTGTTCTTTCAGATATCATTTCATTTGAACTTATCTTGAGTTTTTTATATTATATATTCATAAAACTAAACGCTAATAAAGTGAAATTTTATTATTAAAAATCCCTATACAGCGAATTTATTTATTATTATGATAAATATAAAAAAAAACGAAGAATTACACAACGCTTTAAGCAACAACAGGTTAAGCTAAGAACGCTCCTTGAATTTATGTTCAGTAGCTCCTATTGGCTAGAATAACAATAAATTCACTTCATATAAGGAGATGAACTGGTTGCACGTGAGAAATAGACGCCAAATTCACATACTATCACTATTGTATAATATCCTTAACTTTCTCACCACCCAATCTTATCTCACTGAAGATTTTCAGCGTCTTTACCGATTATGGACTTGTACTCCATGCAGTGAGATTCTGGAACCAGTCACAAAAAAATGTTAGACTCGCTCTGTCCTTCGCATGTTTTAAGAGTCGACTGAAAAACGGTTAATTTCTAATCAGTAATACACGTATACCGTGTTTCATTTCTGATATTTAAAACAATTAACACATCCTTATTTGATAGTCAATCGAAAGTTATTTTGTGGTAATGTTAACAGCTACGATTGGCGTAAAGTAAAGGATTTCAACATCAACTGGATCCGTTTAATTAAATTGTGGTAATGTTAACAGCTACGATTGGTGTAAAGGATTTCAACATCAACTGGATCCGTTTAATTAAATTGTGGTAATGTTAACAGCTACGATTGGTGTAAAGTAAAGGATTTCAACATCAACTAGATCCGTTTCATTAAATTATGGTAATGTTAACAGCTACGATTGGTGTAAAGGAAAGGATTTCAACATCAACTGGATCCTTTTAATTAAATTATGGTAATGTTAACAGCTACGATTGGTGTAAAGGAAAGGATTTCAACATCAACTGGATCCTTTTAATTAAATTATGGTATTGTAATTTATTTTAACAAACACTGTTTATTCCACTTTTTTTTTATGACGGTATAACCCTACCGGTTTCAAGGCTTTCACCTCATCTTCAGGGGAGCGTAAACAAGACTAAATGCTGTTCGGACTGGCACCGATATAGACACTTCAACGGTTGGAGGCGGGAGGGGTGAGAGGAAGGCTAGGTATAATTTCGGCCAAGAGCGGGGAGATTTTGGGGAAATAAGTATTCAGCAGATGCTCTGATCGGTATACTGACTTAGAAATTTCTAGGGCCTCCAATCTGTCCAATCTATTTCCGTTGTCGCTAATATGTAAGAATTTGGCATCATCGATAGAAAAAGTATGATTCTCACGGTGACAATGATTAGCCATTTCAGAATAAATTAGAGGATTTGTTAAAGCAGATTGGTGTTCACGAAATCTCTTTTCAAAAGATCTTCCTGTCTTTCCTATATAGAAATTATCACAGTCAGCACATAAAAGTTTATACACCCCGCTGTTGTTAAGTATTCCATTTTTGCCTTTCCCATTAAATAAGAGTTTCCGGAGATTAAAGTTAGTGTAAAAAGCTGGCTTTATGTGACTTGGAATATTTTTGGTTATTTCATTTGATATATTTTTTATAAATAGGACTTTGCTCCATTTATAGGTATGCTTATAGGTGTCGTTAAATATATAATCTTTTATAAGTTTCTTTTTTGTTTTGTTTTTTAAAAGTGAATCAATGAGGCTTCCAGGATAGCCATTATTTGTAGCAATTTTTTTGATGGTTATTAATTCCTTTTTTAAAAAAAAAAAAGTGGAATAAACAGTGTTTGTTAAAATAAATTACAATGTCTTTAAACCTCCACAACGTTAATGCCTTAACTATAAACAACATAAATTATGGTAATGTTAACAGCTACGATTGGTGTAAAGAAAAGAATTTTAACATCAATTGGATCCGTTTAATTAATATTCCGAGACCATCTCTAAAATTCCACAGGAAAAAATCAGTACAAACATTTAAATCCCAATTCTCGATCATCGTATTTTACTAGGAAACATTTAAGGATAATTAAAATACAAGTTTCTTTATGAATAAATGTTCCTAGAAAGTTTGTTTGAGTTTTTTTGAGATATTTGATGACGCAATACATTTACATCGAATATATTCCCTAACGAATTCAGAATATTAATGTTTTATCTGAGTAGTAAATCATTGAGAGAAAAAAATAGATGATAAAATATTACCAATGTCGTTTCGATCTCTGTTTTGTGTAGTAGTTCTCTTTAGTTTTAAAATTATAGATTTGTATAATAATAAGGAAAAAGACGTTTAATAATAAAAAAAGGACGATTTATACAGCGCCGTTTATATTAGAGATCAAACTCTCCTCAAAGGTGTTGTAACTTAGGATTCGAACCCATTATTATTGACAGATCAAAATATTACAAAATAAATATAAACAGAGTGTAAGAATAGGAAGGTGGTGCCTGTGGTCATTAGATTAGTTACTTTCTCGCATCTGTTTATAAAAACACATTTGATAAGAAAACCACTGAAAACTTATTAAGTGAAGACGAACTACAAATAAACCTTTTTAAATCTTCCGATTAGTGATGGAAACATGTTCGGCTTTAGGTTGTGTGTAGGGTTCATAAATGATTACAAATTTTGATGAGACCTCCCAAAAAAGGTTGTTTTTAAGTGACTCATAAAGCTGCACACGTCACCCATACTTCTAACACTTAGAGGCAAACCATTCCACGCCACAGGACCAGTAACGGTAAACTCCCTGTCATAAAACCCCGATCTATTGGATCGATTTGAAATAATCAGATTTATTAATGATGAAAAAATCAATCTTAAAGTTCTACTCCTATCCAAAGAAACATCTTTTAGGCATATATTCGAAATGTACAACGGAGACGTCCCATTAAGGGACTTGAATAATTGTCTTATTTTATTCGTCTTTCCATTGAGTCGTTCTTATATTTCAAATGATAGCATTATGGATACATACAATTTAGTAAATTACCAATTATACATATTAATTAAATCTTAGGAAATATATGAATATATGCAATTTTTTTAAATATTTAGGAATTCTATTAGGTGTTGTATTATACTTCTGTTGTTAACTCACAGTGTATGGCGATCTGTTCCTCCCAGACTTTAGTCTGGTTTTAATTTAAGAGTTCTTTATTCTGGTTGATTGAAAGAGATTAGTGAAAGGCAATTAGTCTACCTCGTTGTACTGTATACAACGAAAGTGTTAAAAAAATATCTCCCTTCCTATCAGAAACGTACTACAAAATAAGCTTGAAATGAAAACCAGACTGGAGCCATATAAAAAAAATCTGTACCAATAGGAATCAAACTCGCAACCCCGAGGCTGGAAGACAGGCATCTAATCAGTTTGGCCACACAGGTCGTCTAAATGCTTCATGTGTACATACACGCTACAAATAATACTTTCGATTGATAACGCAGTAAACAAAATAACTAATTTATAAAGAGATAATGTAATAAATATTGTAAATTGTTAAGGAATATTTCTATTTACGACCCGCATAATCTTAATAATTTATTGTAACAATACAATCATTGTCCTCATTAATATAATAAACATCTCATGCATAAATAAAGAGATAATGCTATGGACTGCGTCAGAAAATTGTTTGCGTGCTTTAAGAATGCTTAGCACGTTTTTAATATTGCAGCCTTTCTTGAAGTGTAGTCCGCAAAAATACCGGTCTGCTAATAAATTATTTGAAATTTACTTAACAATTATTAATGCAACCGTGAATTAAGATTGTCACCGGTGCCGTATTCACGAATTTGACCCTCTTTAATGCTGCATTCAACATGACCCAGGATCGGGAAGGATGGAAACAGATGGTGTTCGAGTCATAGCCGTGGAACACGATGCTCAGAATTGAGTACGCGATAAAGAATAAGTAGAAGAAATCCAATAACTGAGTTATTAAGAGTGTTACCACTCGCACACGGAATGACCTTGTTGAATGAATTCTGATATATTTTAGGTGGATGAATTGAGCTTTGAACTACTTGATAAATTACAGGCTAAGCCATTTCCACAAGAAAACCCGAGTATCATTACTCGTGTTGTAATTATTTATAGACTTTTATCTAATTTTTTCTTCGATTCACGTTGGTACCCATTTTTAGGTGGATTTCGATAGAAATACTACCTGCTGCAAAGGGTCTCATATCACAACTTCCGGAAAATTTCAATGCACTTTCTTCGATCATGAACAAGAGAGACATCGAAGTTGCCATTTGTTAAAAAATGTATCTATATATTTATTTATTACCGGTGTAAAAATAAATGTTTCTAATATAATGATGCTATTTATTTGAGAGAAAAAGAAGCGTATCAATAGTTTATTATAAAACAGGAAACATTATTTCCTTTCACACGCAGATGAAATCGATCTGATTCTTGCGACCAGTTTCGGAAGGACTTTAATTTAAAAATTGGTACCATTCTGGTTTTCATTCCGGGCCTCTTGAACATCTTTCCGTTTGGTTAAAAGATACGGCAATAAACTCGATTTGTTGCGCTGTGAGTTAACAAGGAAAGTGTAATATTCCTAATAGAATTCCTAAATATTTTAAAATGTTGCTCATATGTTTCCTAAGATTTAAAATACATTAATTAAATACGTGTACCTGTGAAATAAAATTCCTACTAAAACCGATTCGCTCTTGAAAATGTTTGGGAATGGCTGGAATTTTGTGACTTAGTTCATTAGAGTTTCACTCCACGTGTATGCATTTTCAGTGAAGTCTTCAAGTGCAAGGTCTGCGATAGGAAAAATACGGAAGGCGCCAGAAGATGGGGGCAACTTGTGATTTATAATACTTGTATATGAGATATACAAACAAACAAATTCGATGCCTCTATGTAAGGCAAATGGATGGAGAAACATTACCAAATTGTGACTCCTTTAAGTATATTGGGTCCCCCATCCATAGCGATGAAGGATGTGCAGCAGATGTAACACATAGAATTAGTGTGGGATGGATGAAGTTTAGAGTAATGACGGGAGTTCTATGTGATCCGAAAATGCCAGTAAAGTTAAAAGGAAAAGCATACCAAACGATTGTCAGACCCGCACTCCTCTATGGCTCCGAATGCTGGACGATCTATAAATCTTAATCCAGGCAGCTAGAAACTGCTGAAATGCGCATACTAAGGTGGTCAGCTGGTGTGTCCCTAAGAGACGAAATAAAAAGCTTACGCATTCGTCGAAGCCTAGGTGTTACAGACATCAACAGTAAGATGGAGGAGAGGCGATTGAGATGGTATGGGCACGTTGGATGCAGAGCACCCGATCACATTGTGAACCAGGCTATCTCCATGGATTTTCCTCGAATAACAACGAGAGGAAGACCAAATAATTCATGGGTGGTGCAAAAAGATAACCTGATGCAGAGACACGGCCTGGGGGACGTAGTCCGGGAGAGAAGAGCATACAACCTGAGGGCGAGGAGAGCTGACCCCAACAGTCTTCGCAGACAGTGAGTTGGGATGGAGCCAGGGAGAAGAAGATATACATTTGCTAAATGCTATGCTTATACATGTATATACAAATGAATTATTTAAGAACTAATCTATTTTCTATATTATAACTATGAGCGAACTTAATTTTAATTTCCTACTAGTAATATTTTATTTAAAAAAATCTTAATGTTTATTTCTAAGAAGTAGTTAACACCTGCATACTAACATAACTAGATAACAATTCTTACTAAAAATATTTTCTTTATTTACTTTTATAAACACGTGTACAGGTCCTCTTGAATTTCATTACATTCACTCAGACGTTGGTCCTACCTGCTAATACTGTAGGAGTGATACCTCTGTCTTTTCGATACAGTGTTTTCAGTAAGATACAGTCTAAAGCCTAGTTTACTGGGTACACGACAAATAAAAGACAACAAACCCAGATCCATTAAAATTGTATATCGACATAAAATTACCTGCTGTTCTCTCACATACGAGTATTATGTATTTATAAAATTTCTTGTCATATATAAATAAATACGTCAAACAAAATTATTTATTCAGTACATAGTCATGAGTTATTATTGTTGTGGCGACACATCAAGGTGAAGTTTGGTGCCAGGGTATATGGAATCTATTTACCCTCCGATGATTTCTGTGGCCAAGCGATAGTACGTAAGACTATCAATCTGAAGGTTTTGGAATCGATTCGCAATAAAATCCAAAAAGATAAAATGATAATTTATTTTATTCATATAAGACTGTTACCGAAACCAATCGACGGATGATGAGCTTGGATAGGCGGCATGAGCATGATGAGATAATGGATGATGAGCTTGGATAGGCGGAATGATCATGAAGAGATAATGGATGATGAGCTTGGATAGGCGGCATGAGCATGAAGAGATAATGGATGATGAGCTTGGATAGGCGGCATCAGCATGAAGAGATAATGGATGATGAGCTTGGATAGGCGGCATGAACATGAAGAGATAATGGATGATGAGCTTGGATAGGCGGAATGAGCATGAAGAGATAATGAATTATCATAGTCCTATATTTTTATAAAATCTAAAATAAAGATTTATAGTATTACAATTTCATTGTACACAGTATAAACTGGCGGGCTTGTTATGTGGCAATCTCTCCTAAAACAAAGAGAAATATGTTAAATTGGTCTTGAGGGAATAACTTTTTGAAAAAAAAATGGGTACTAACGGGATTCGATCTTGCTATCCCCGGGTCGAAAGACAGGCATTTTACCAACTCGGTTCATCTAACATAGCTAGTCATTTTTCTGGTTGATCGGAATATAGGCATATCACCATATGACACTAATCCCGCCATGTTGAACTTTATACAGCTAAAGTGTAATTCTTTATATTTTGTTTATAGTTAAGGCATTAACATTGTGGAGGTTTAAAGACATTGTAATTTGTTTTATCAAACACTGTTCCACATTTTGTAACGGTATAACCCTACCAGTTTCAAGGCTTTCACCTCATCCTCAGGGTAGCACAAACACGTCTTGTTTGTGCTCCCCTGAGGATGAGGTGAAAGTCTTGAAACCGGTAGGGTTATACCGTTACCAAAAGTGGAACAAACAGTGTTTGATAAAACAAATAAGAATGTAATTCTTTACTATAGAATACATTATTGATTCATGCTGTCCTCTCTCTTTCTCGCTTTTCTTCCTATTGTCCAGTGAAGGTCGAGGCCTTTAGTCGGTGGATAAGTGTAAGTAAGATCACACATTATTTCCTATGTCTTTTCTAGCACGCTTGTCCGCTACAGTGCATCTGGTCTATATAAAGCTCTTTCATCTAAATACTCTGGCCCTTCCTCGGTCTCCTAATCAAGTCTTTTTATTCATTGAATTATAATAATAATTACCCAGATCTATTCGGAACGCTCGGAAGTTCACCGGAAGCGAAAAAAAAGTTCAATTTAAAAACATATTATTTACCTAAATTGAACATTATTGTCGATAATAATTGAGATAGATTTGATTTGTAATAATACATGTCGCCCTATTTTATCACTTCGTAAATAAAGTAAGACACACGCTGTAATAATTCAATTATAAAATCGAAATACTTTTTTTTAAATTAATATCCTGATACAGTGTTGAATAAATAATAGTTATGAGTGAAGATTTTATAAATGATGACATTTAGCTGTCAGATGATGTGTCGGGGTGGTATTGTTGCGGTATTTTAATTAGAAAATTGTTTTTAATATTCAGATGTCAGGCTCACGTTCCTCCTTAAAAATTACATTTCTTATTGTGTCACACATCAAAAAAGGATATTCTTTCCAATTCAAGTTTTTCTTATTATTCATTTTTTTATAAATATGTCATTACATATTCAATTGATACATATTGATGGTTTACTATTTAATATAAAATATTTTATGTAAAAAAAAATTTTTTGAATTTGGCACAAGGTCAACTCTAAGTTCTTGATATCTTTGGTCAAGTTCAATCATAACTAGGTCTTTCCTTGAGTCACGACTGTGATCATTTATATTTCAAGCAGAGCAGAAACGAGGTTTTTTGGCACACCAGTGGCATGTATTCTAAAAAGTGAACCCACAATTAGTTTATCAATCATTACAAATCATTTTCGGGATGGTTCACAACAGTTTCTTGTTCCAAACTTTGATGTATGGGAGTTAAACGTGGACGTAGAGAAAGACTAATATGAGCCAAATAAATGCTGTAGAAATGCGTACTTTGAGAAGAATACATGGGGTGACAATGTATGATTAGGGATTATTGTATACGAGCTTAAGGATGTGTTGAGGATAAAGTAGAGCACTCTGAGATAGGTTGGCCATGTGGAATGAATGATTGAAGAAAGACTAACAAATCAGATATATCATATAGTACATATGTGAGTGGAAAGCATGTGAGAGGAAGACCAAGGAAAGTACGGTTAGATTAAGTGAATTATATTTTGAAAGAAGGAAACGTAGAAAGTCAGAGAAATCGTAGAAGTTGTATGAGAAGGTATATGGATGAAGAAGTAGTAAATAAAATATACCCACATACGACAATAAACCATTTCTGCATTCACAGAAGCGAGACAGAAGCATATCGCGAGCGCATTCTCGTGCACATTCCAAAAACATATAAATACCTCTCTTTCCGCATTGCGATCTAACGTGTTTTATTTATTTATCAACAACCATCATCATCTCTTCCAATAAGAACCATTCCGCTAAAAGGCTAAGGATGCGTGTCGAGATTGGAAAGTCTGGCGTTATATCATGTCTGCCTACCCGAATAGGGAAATGGCAAGATGTTATGTATGTATTTACTTTCGGGAAGGGGTAAAATTGTTGTAATATTTTCTCATTATTTTTCAATGGGTGATTTTTTATTTTCTAATGAAAAAACAATCAATCCAGTTTACAAAAAGTGATAATTATGGACAGAGATCACTAACCTACAAATAAATAAACGGATAAAGATTCAAAATTCAAACATTTATAAGTTTATTCTTTGAGCTTTCAGAGTGGCCAACTCATTTATAACCTTAGCGAAATTCCTTTGAAGTCAAATGTTCCACAGTGAGAATAGTCATATCTGACAATCTCTCTAGTCTAAAATAACATCTCAAATATGTTTTGATCATTTTTCATTTCCTTAAATTTATTTTACATTATGCTATCGTCATGGACATCGACAAAATATGCACAGCGCAATATCAATATTGGACCGACTTTAGTGCCCTTCAAATATCGCGCTTTGGGCCAGTGCTCTGGTTGCCCTATGCTAGCTTCGGCTCTGACTTCTGGTTACATTTTATTAAATACAAAACTATGAAGATTAAAAAAAACTATTGAGGACAATTTGCAATATCAATTATCTTTATGGAAGTATAGTACAATATTTTTTTCTCCATATTTTTTTAATATAATAGCTCTATTGAGCCTCACATCGAGGTCAGAATTACTGATACAAAAAAAAATGTTTTGTTATAGAATTAAATTTTTTTAATTATTAAACTTTAGTAATCAATCTTAGATTTAAGACGCAGTCGGTTTCTATTAAAAAAAATCAGCTTGCTATTCATTTAAGGCCTCGTTAAATTCTTGACGGTTGATTGGAAGAGATTGCTATGTGGTAATACACCCGCCCATTATACAACAAAAGTGTAATACAAAACAATCTTACATCTATTACATATAGTTACATGAAATTAATACATGCTGAAACTTTATTTGAAAACTGATATATTTGGTCCATTTTTATTTAGCATAAAGCAATTCTCTAAAAAAAACGGTATTTTCAAGTTTCTGACAGTGATGATAATGACAATCAATATCTGGGATTGAGTATCATTGTCAGTTCTTCTGTGGACGGATAACGGCGCCTGTGAGTTCATTGGTTTATTGTGTACCAGCCGACGTACTTCACCAAACACGTAGTCTTGACAGATGAAACCCAAAGTTCTGATGATAAGGAGAGAGAGAGAGAAGTTCTAAGGTAATGTCTATCATTTGATAGATGTAAAATAGTGCTATTTTTGTGGTGTTTAATTGCGGTGAAGAAAAACAGCTCATGAGCTGAAGAAAAATATTAAAATCAAATGTAATATTATATAATCTATAAATAAAATCTGATCCAATGTGAATCCGTCAGTAATCGAACCTGATGCGCTGTTTGTCTAGCGTGCACTTTAACTGTTAGACCACGGTTGTAGTCGGTGATAATGTAAGCCATAACCTGGACGATGCTGTATAACAAGAAGTTTATCACGGAGTTAGAATCGGTGATTGAGGTCTAAGGCGTCGGCCACACAAGTAGGAGCCTCGCTTGGTGCTTAGAGCAACGCTGCGAGCTAGGTGACATATCCTAGCGAACCAACGCACCCCATACTATCGCAATGGTCCCACTGCACGCTTCGCGCCACGCTACGTGACTATTATAGTAACCTAGTAGCGTAGCTCTAAGCACCAAGTGAGGCACCTACCTGTGTGGCCGAGGCCTAACGGTTAGCATGCACGCTAAGCAACTGGGCGTCCTAGGTTCGATTCCTGGTGGATTCGCTTCCGTCCTGATTTTACTTTTACCATTTTCCACTGAATTTAAGAATCCATATGGCGCTCTTGTTAGTAATATTAGAGCTTTTCACCTCCCTTATTTCTTGAATACATTGACTTAGTAAAGAATGTGATCGTAATGGTAAGGAAACAGTGCAGAACTTTAAAAAAAATACACATATATACTATCACGCTATTTCCTGTCGGGGTAGATAGAGATGATAGATCACCAGCCTATCTCGATATTTATCTTTAGCCTCTTTTACATCCATACACCGTACAAAAGTTTAAAATCGACATTCACATGCAAGAGTTATTTCCAAAAAAAAGGTTAATTATGGTAAATTATATAAAAAGGTAATTATGAAATATTTTGACTTAGTTATCTCAAGTTGCTAACATCTGCAGTGTTATATTTTTAAAATAGTTTATTAATGGACAAAATCAGTGCAATACGTCTATCACATGGCACCAGATTCACTCCTCAACGAGTGCTCCAAAACGATTTTTTTGTATTTCTCTTTCGATTTTGACCTAGAGTTTTTCATGTTTTTATTTTTAAAAATATAATATTATTTACGTCTATTTCAGATATTTTGTTGCATTAAACACCTGTGTTATGATTACTATCTAATTATTGATTCTATTATATAATTAATGAGATTGACCCGTGCCATGCAAGGTTTTAGAGTTTTTTTTATCAAGTTTCTGATAGAAATGGTAGAAATTTCATGATAGAAAGGTGCACGAGGACAAAGAAACGAAAAATTGATATAAGTGTTCTCAAAAATGAAATTCCAATATTTCATTTACACACTTAAACACTGCTACGTGCGTTACGCACTACAACATAAAACACAATATTACAACAAATATTCACGGGGCTAAATTCTTATTACCGCTACAAAAACATTTTATATCAATTTACCAAATAAAATGCCGCATTAAATACTGTAATAACGTCCCGACACATCACCTGACAGCTGAATGTCAAAAATTATATAATCGTCTTTCGAAATTATTATGTTTTCAACACTATATCAGGACGTGGATGAAAATCAATGATTTCAATTTTATAATTGAATTATTACAGAGCGCACCTCATTTCATTTTTAAAAGAGAAAAAAAAATAGTTCGATATAACATATGTTATTACAATTCAAAACTATGAGTACGTTATTATTTTCAAAAATTAGTTAGTTTTTAGATTTTACGTTTTTTTTAACTTCGTACGAACTTCCGGATAGATCTGGATGATTATTATTATTATAATGGTTGAAATGTTTTTTGACGTATTTCATACTGTGCCTGGATCTTGTAATTGACAATTACAACATTAATAATGAAAGCTAATGCTAATATTTACAAAGAAATTACATAAATAACTATAATGTTACTGGATTTTTATTATCGAACAAACTCATTGCAGGGATCGGAAACATTAATAAGATTTAATCAAATATATTTTCAGTTACGATTTTGAAATTTGAAAAACAGATAATTTATGAATTGTAACGGGGCATTTTTTTTTACTTATTGATAGGAATTTGATTAAATCTCAAAGATACATGCATTCTTGAAGTTATTTTGTTTCCGAAGACGCTAGTTCTTTGAGTGATTTATTTTGCTAGATAGTTTTTTATTCTCCATCTTTCAATTTTTCTCCAGAAAAAAAAACTGAATTTTAACTGCAACCTCAATTACCGTTTCTGTGGCAACTTTATACATTTGTGTAGCGCTGTTTCAAAATCGAATATCAAACCAAGAGCGTTGTTTTTTTTATTTATAAAAAAACCAGCTCACAAAGGGCTACTAAATAAATTTAGGTGGATTTACATCAGCACCAACTGCAGGAATTGGCAGAGGTCAGTAAAGGAGATGGTTTAAAAATGAATATATCAAAAACCAAATATATGATGAACAGCTTTACTATCCCAAAACCAATAATTGTAGATGGAAAGCCGCTGGGACTTGTCTCCTTTCCTTTGTAACTTATTTGCTTTGTAGGTGGAATTTCGGAGGAAATAGCATGAAGGACAAAACTGGCATGGATCTCATTTGGACGTTTGAACAACATCTTCAAAAGTAATCTCCCAATATCTTTGAAGCGAAAGGTCTACTACCAGTGTATTCTACTAGTACTTACGTATGGATGTGAGCCATGGACGCTGACAGTAGAGAACACACAAAAGCTCCAGACCGCACAAAGGGGCATGGAGAGATGCATGTTGAGATATATTAAAAGAAACCGTAAGCGAAACATCGGGATTCGCAACAAAACAAAGGTAGAAAACGTTATGAAGGTGTGCAAGAAAATGAAGTGGCAATGGGTAGGACACGTAGCCAGAATGTTAGACTTCCGATGGACATCCGAAATAATCCAATGGTATCCATGAGGCATAAAGAGGCCCAGAAGAATACCGAAGGTACGCTGGATAGATGAAATCAGGAAGCATGGCAGCGTCACATGGCACCAACGAGCAAGTACCATACCATTATATTTTTGTGCATCACATATTGAAAGATATATTCGGAATCTTTGGTTTATTTGGAATTTTGTAGTTATTTTTTGTTTTATAATTGTTACTGTGAGATATAAAGGATACTTTAGTGTCGTTTATTCAGTCAATAAATACTCGTAAATAACGTACAAAATATGAAAAAAAAAATGAATGCATTTTTCATTTATATTTAAGTTGAATTATGCAAGATATATAACAATAGTACTGAGAGAAAAGGGAAGAAGTATTGAGAAAAAAAACACTTAACTTAAATTCCTTTGAAAATTAACTACAAGAATAAAAGGTCCTCGTTGAAAATGTTTCCAACATCTGTTTCCATTCGAGCATTATAATAGTTAATTGGCATTGTGCAGTGTATGCCAAAACGTAAATAATGATTACTCGAGACCCGCGAGCACGAGTGTATTCTGTATACCACGGCTGTAGCCCCGGCCCGGCCTGTACGCTCACTTATTTCGGTCTCGGATGAACGAACTTCATCAGATGTGACGAAGTTCATTGCCGCGGTTGTAAGACAAATACTTTCATATCTCTTAGGCCGCTTAATGGGTAGACAAACGTGTGGACAAGACCGTTAATTGGCGAGCCATTGAAAGAAAAACAATGGCTGTTGATTGAGCGATTCATTAACAGATATATCATTGCAAGATTTATTTAAGAATTTGTTTAAGTCAATTTACGAGTATCTTAAATAAATATAAAATTAGTTTTGACAGTTACATTCGATAAAAAAAGAAGCAGGGCATCGAAGTCGGGATGCTAGATTTCTTGATAAATACAATGTCTAATATTTTAAAAGAAATTTTGCCATTGATGAAATTTTCTGCCTGTAATTGTTCAATATCTAGGTGTGACTTTAGGAAGCATTTGAAGACAATTCTTTTAGGTCGTATCAAAATGTATGATTACATATGAACACTAAATACACACATTATATTACACCTTTAGTCGAATGTATTAATATAACATATCGGAAGATCTACAAAAGGTTTTTTTGTAGCTTGTCTTTCCAATGTAAATTTTCTGCGGTTTTCTTACCAAATATGTTTTCCTAAAGATACACAGATGCGAAGAAGTACCAAATTTATTGTCAAATATGTAAATAGGTATTATAAGTAAATCACCATTCATTATAACTCATATAAGAATTTTATTTTCTAATACAACCTAAACTTAGATATTATTACCTAAACATTCATTGGTCACTTTTGCGGCCACTGACATGACCCCTTAAATGGGCACAGGTCTCACATGCGACCGCCTCATTTCCAAAAAAATATTTTTTTAAAACACATTTTCGAAGAAATTAAGTTGATTTGATACACATAATAATGATTTATTCAACCAAAAACTCAATATTTCAAAAATAAAAAGGGTTAAAGCATTAAAAATACATTTTTGAGTTCATAGTTTAACATTGTTGTTGATGAATCTAGGATTAACCTATTTCGGCATTTCCTGAATTTTAGGTCTTGACTGGGAAACTGGTTATTTTATTTTAATTTTATCTATTTATTTTCGTTATATAATTGATTTTGTATTTTCGCTACTCTTGAGATATATTAGGTTTTCTCCTACTCAAGTCTTACGTTATTGATTGCATTTGAGTACATTTTTCTTTTAGTTCATTCATTTCTATTATATAGTACTATTTATGCGATCCTATACGTTAATCGTGTTGATTTTTTTAAGATCTTGTTATTTAGTAAATGTTGTTTGAGTATGTAAAATACATAAGTGTCGTATAACTTTTCAATAAATAAATAAAAATAACATCATACATACCATCACGCCGAAATGCTATTCATATTGAATAATTCCATATGAGTTGAATCGGTGAATTGAACAAATTGAAGATCGTGATCGGGAGACAACTTTTTCTTCGACTCCATTAATCGATCCTTCAAGTTTAGAACAACAACAACAACAACTGGAATATGCACGTAACTCGCGGTTCACGATAGAACATATTGTCGTTACTTCGCACGTGAAGAGACTAGAAACTCGCAAATGTCTAGCGCGTGCGATTATTGCTATCAGACGAATTCTTTTACCGGACTGCCACGTTTTTTTTCGGGAACCGTCTGATATTGAACCCGAAACCCACGGTTTTCCGCTCGCCAAGCGCCTTATCAAGCGTCTTGCTAACTAGGTTAGCAAAGGTTATTAAAATATTGATTACATGACGTATATTTTAAATTACATACATACATTAAGTACATTGTATATATTTAAAAAAAAGTTGAACATCCATTGAAACGGCGTGATGATATTTATTTTAACGAGCGGTAACGTTGTGAACTTCTGTGCGGAAGGTTGCCGGTTTGAATCCTGCGCTGTGCTACTCCCCTCGAATAATACATTTTTCCGCCTAGTATTCGGTAAATATGGACTTGATCAGGCATATAAGGTTTATGACTGGTTATATACCATATATTCCTTAAAAATTAGATGTGACGAATTTTTCGTGTATCTTTTGAACCAATTTTAGTATTAAATTGTACAATCGTTTATTGACCTATTTTTTGTAATTTGTTTTTTTGATTTTACATTGTCTTTCAGACCTTAATTCTGAAGTGCGATCCTTTGGCTGATTTGAAACATATAATGAAAAGTATTTTTCTATTCAATCTCTTCCTTTTCCTTTCCCACCTTCCCAACATTCTCACAAAATATGTCACACGCTGTCCATTATGACTTAAGTTGATTTTAGTTGTATTTTTTGTGTTTCATTTCTATTGTTTATATTTCTAACTATTATTTAGAACTATATAAATGGTTTACTGTAAAATATTATACTTGCAGTAATGAATTTAATTGTATTGTTGAGTTCCTAAATAAAATAAACACGAAGGGAATATTTGATTACCCTCTGATCCATCCTGTCCTGCAGCTCATGACTTAGCATCGTGACTCCCATGAAAGCCTCTGACAAATCCTCTCCATCCATCCTTGCACTCCACGGGTCGAAGGGTAGTCCAGTTGCATCTCTCACTTGGTCAGTCTAACGTATTGGAATTCTTCCTCTTATGCGTCGTCCTTCCACACCTCCAGTAACCACAAACCTCTCCAAACTGTCTCCATGGCCACAAGCAATGTGCCCAAATAATCGAAGGACTTGTCGAAGACATATTGTCGACAATCTGTCGATGGTTCTTAGTTTTTCGAGAATGGAGGTTCACCTTGCAGTCCATGGAATTCGTAACACTCTTCTCCAGCATCATATTTCTTCTCTAAGTCTCTCGCTTGCTCTCAAAGTTCAAGTCTTCACGCCATATTGCAAAGACGAGAGACTTAATTAGGTGCATTTTCGTCGCGATGGTGATAATTTTGCTCTTCCATATCTTTTCCAGTTTTGACATAGTATTTCAGTTCTTCTTTTCACCTCAACCTCGCATCCTCCATTGTTGGTTATAAGTAAATAAATTCAGTTACCACTTCTAGTCTAGTTCCTGCGGTGTATTATGTAACACGTAAACATCCAACATGTTGTAATTTCTAACCTTGTGTTTTTGCATGGACAAGACATTAAACAGCCAGCATTAAGCAAATTTTTAAATTATAATAAAAAAAATGTGATTTCAGACGAAGAATTGTGATAAATTTAATAGTGGCCATAACCGCATATTGCAGATCAAAGGAGCGTTTCTATTTTCGACAGAGCTACTAGACATTTCGGTGGGAATAATTTCATTGGGTCTATTAAGCTGATATACGAGTATAATATACGAGTATATTATTTCAATGCACATCGACGACAAAGATTTAGTATTAATTACAAATTTACGATATTTGGATTAGTTCAAAGAAGATTAAATTAAAATACTATTAGGACTTCTGGTTTATGGTGCGTTTTAGTTTGAATGGGATACTACGTATTATGTTGCCATTTTAATAATAATAAAAATGTTGCAATTTCTATGGCACCGTTTAGAGAGAAGATTCTTCTAGAGCAAAGATATTAAGATATAAGATTCTTCTAGACCAAAGATATTAAGATATAAGTTAAGATGATGGTTATTTCGAGGTGTATATTTTGATATACGTATGCAAAGAGGATAGAACCTGCATTTTCAGCTCTTTAGAGAATATTTCGAGGTGTATATTTTGATATATGTATGCAAAGAGGATAGAACCTGCATTTTAACCTCTTTAGAGAATAGTTTTTTATTTGGTTAAGACTTTTCGCCCTGGTGAGAGAGATTAGCTTAACAATAATAAAATCAAGACGAAATCCCTCACATATATATCATCACTCCGCTTCCTTGTGTGGGTAAAGAAAGGAGAGCGCTAGACTTTCCTATCGAGACAAACATATTTCAATTCTTCTACATCAATACAGCTTCTACAATTTCTCTGATTTTTACGTATCCTTTCAAAATATTATATTAAACTCATATGAGTTAGTTGAGCAAATGCATTAGCAACACACATCGAGTGTAATTAATTAGTGATCTCTGTGGCCTAGTTTGTAAGACACTAATCTTCTACCCGGGGACTTCGGGATCGATTCCTTATGGTATTCGAGAAAAAATAAAAAAATTATCCAGTTTTGTCAAACAGTTTGCTTGATAACAATTCCGTGCGCTCGCGTGTGTATCTTCCCAAGTAGTATTATTGTCAACACGAATGTTCGATTAAAGGAGTAAAAAATAATGTTGTCTCCTTGCCACGCTCTTTAATATGTGCGTAACGCTAGTTCAGTAATACTGTCGCACACAGGAAAGCAGCAATATCATTTTGTTGACGAAGATAACCAGACTGGGACTGGATTTTTTAGTGGAACAAAACCCGAAACCTCCGGGTGGATCCGAAAAAAGCATCTTACCAACCAGGACATGTAGGTTGTTAAACAATTTTAATTCTTTTATATTATACAAGGGAAGACAAACAAACTTTCATATGCATCAAGTATATCAAGGAATTTAAATATTGTACGTCCAGATTATGCATACACCATACATAAAGATATTCGAATGATTATTGTTTCATCCTTCAAATAACGCATATTCCACGCGTCATCGTTCCCCAGCTGTCCGAACCTACGATTGAGATGCAATGCACGACCAGTGTGAATGGAATAGATTAATCTCATTAATGTATTATTCATGGTTGTAAATAATGCCGTACACGATATAGTAAGACGCACGCGCCGAGATAACGTCACAAGTCAGAATACTCGATTCACATATCAACTGGTGACCCGCAGGGATCAGGGGTGAGTATTGGATAGATTAGATGTTCAACTTCCTGTTGTACTGTTTTGAAAGAGATGTACTCCAGATAGAATTACACATGCGTGAGTAGGTTTGAAGAAACAAAAATTCTATGCAATTTTGGGTGCATATAAAATATTTAGTTATATTGTATGGAACACAGAGTCAACATGGCACTAAAATATATATATTTAACGCAAGAAATTAACAGCAAGATCTGTAAAAATGATGGTTGACAACAACGTATTAGTGTAAACATTAATGTATAGTAGTGAAACAAGGATGTGAAAAGTAATGAAAAGAGCCGAGATAATGCAGTGGAAATAGGTGTACTGTGAAAAAATGTGCGTTGTTGATGTACATATTACAGAATAATGAATATAATTTTTAATACATTTATATAAATTTTAATAAGGTATGCTAGAATGGTACGGGTACATAAGACGGAGACCACCAGACCATACGGTAAATCAGGCAATGCTTGTGAATCTTCCTCGCCAGCCGTCCAGAGGAAGACCAAATAACTCCTGGATAACTCAATTCTCCAAAATCCTGCAGAGAAACGGCTTAGATGAAAGCGACACCTATAACCGAAGAACATACAGCCTGAGAACGAGAAGAGCCGACCCCAACAGCCTACCTAGGCAATGAGTTGGGACAGTGTCAGGAAGAAGAAAAAAGAAGAATAAATTTTCATTAGGGGTAAAAATTACGCTAATATGGTTTGGCCATGTTTAATGGATGGGTGATGAAAGACTGATTAAACAAATTTAAAATGAAAGTAGTTGAGGATGACTGAGAAAAGTATGGTTGGACCAAGTAATTTTGAAAAAATAAAAGGTGAGGAATGAGAAAAAAAGAAGGAACTGTATAAGATGTATAGATGTCGAGGAGGCGAAGGAAGTATGGCGCAGGTATGAAGAGGGTGGAGTTTTTTTATGCATATTAACTTCTAATTGTGATTAATTTGCCTATTCCAGTGGTTGTCAAACCCGAAGCAACCCCGTTAAAGGGTCAATAATAATATTGGTTTTCAATGTTGCCTTCTGGCCACGCAATTCAACGTGTCCACACCACAATATGGATAATCAGTATACCCGTAATATGCTGAGTAGTTAAATATGAATAAGCTGGGATAAGGAGCTAGAAACTTGAATCGCGATGATAACATCGTGTTTGGGGAATTAATAAAGTGAATAATATAATTTTGTATTTTTTTTAGTCAAACACTGTTTATTTCGCTTTATATGACGGTATAACCCCACCGGTTTTAAGGTTTTCACCTCACCATCAGGGGAGCATCTACAAGACTGAATTATGTTGCAGGTGATATTCCAACCATCTATGTAAGCTGTTGTTTGTTTAGGAGGGCATTTTCCATTACGAGTTTTTCTACTTTTTTGACGATGTTTAAAAAGTGGCCTCAATAGGCCGTCTTGGTCGCGAAGGTCGTCTTCGATCGATTCTCTCCCTTGTTTTAAAAGACTATGCTACTTGAAACCATCGTTTTTCCAAGGTAACAGTCCCCGTAAGCCGCTAACATCTCTTCCAAATAATTTGAGGTGATATTCCAACCATCTATGTAAGCTGTTGTTTGTTTAGGCGGGCATTTTGCATTACGAGTTTTTCTACTTTTTTGACGATGTTTAAAAAGTGGCCTCAATAGGCCGTCTTGGCCACGGAGGTCGTCTTCAAACGATTCTCTCCTTTGTTTTAAAAGACTATGCCACTTGAAACCATCGTTTTTCCAAGGCAACAGTCCCCGTAAGCCGCTAACATCTCTTCCAAATAATTTGAGGTGCTTTCTCTTGTTTTGTGAGAAACTTAATGACAGCGCGATACTCAATTTTTACCATATTACGGATGTTATTAACGTTTGACGTACTCTCCCGACGATATCTAAAAAAATACTGTCAAAATTAGACTAAAATTTGGTGAATATACTAATAATGAGTCATATTATCGGAACATACTCAGTATTACCTTAGATATGTTACATTAAAAAAAAATCTTGGTGACTTTTTTCAAACTTTTTTGTATTCTACATGTACTCGTAAATGATTTTACTTCTAACTAAAAGTAGTAAGATCTTAGAAATGAACGAAAGTGGACGCTCAATATGTTATTACAAATTGTATTCAAGCTTTATATTAATATTATACTTGAAGTCTCGATATACCGTGGTGAACTTGTTTACATGGATATTTATTAATATCCTACAATTTAACATGCAACATCGTAATTATAATGTTTCTGAACGAGACAAATAATCGCAAGAGTTTTGAATTGCAACAATCATAATTAAAGAAAATTTTGAAATAATCTCTACGGAAATAGAATTTAAAAAACATTATGGTAAATTATGGTATGTAAAATTAATAAAAAAAAACTATATTTCGTAGCTACATTCCCTATCTAAGTTTAATTGCTAAAAAAACTATTTTAAAAATCAAAACCTCCGGTGCCACTTTGATTTTACTTAGGTCGGCCTCCTTGGCCTAGTTGGTAAACGCCCATCTCCCAACCCGAGGCTGCGGGTTCAAATCCCGATGCAGCCCAGATTAAAAAAAGGATTCTAATCAGGTTATCACTTAGGGTCTCTAACATCTGCCATATGGCAATAAGCCCCCAGGTTGTAATTTATACAATGAAAGTGTAATACAATACAATATTGACATTAATTTTTCTATCACTCTTCTAACATCTCTCGGAAAAGGTCGTGAAACCTTTATTTGAAGAAGTGGCGTTATCGACCATTGTTCATAAGCATGTCTTTCAGTATGTTCCGAACTCCGAAAAACATTTTTAACTAGTGGAACACAGTCGTGAAAATCTTCGGAAGTATGTGAGGTTTTTAATATCTCAAGATGAAGAAACAAATTTTTCTTTTTTATGACAATATTTCAATTTACGTAAGATCTTAAGGTCGGTTAAATTGAAATGAATTAGTAAGTTTTTGGTCAAGATATTTCTAACTACTCGTCTGATTATAATCCGATAAAAGAGCTGTAAGTATAGATCTATTCTATCTGCACAAAACTCTCAACAATTTATTGATAATTCATCCCTGCTGGCTGAGATTCGATTTTCTGTCCCTCAGAGACCATCGATACTCAGCAGACTATTTTTTTTTCAATTATGCAAGAACCAACTATACACAATCGAGCTTTATGCCTGCATAACGTACGATAGGCTAACCGTCAAGACATACCTATTTGCATCGAGCTTACCCTCAGTCAGATACCAACTGAAATTCATGAACCTTATTACAACATAGATATTTATATTTTACTGTATTACACTTTCATTTTATATGGGGCTTATTGCCATGTGGCAATATCTTCCAAAGGCTTGGAAGATATTGCCACATGGCAATGTGCCATGTGGCAATATCTTCCAAGGGCTTATTGCCATGTGGCAATATCTTCCAAACAACCAGAAAAATGTAAAAGAGACCTTAAGTGAAAACCTCACTGGAGCCTTTTTAAAAATATTTAGGTATCAACGAAAACTAAGTCACGGAGGTCGTCATATGTTTTATAAATGAAACTGTTCATGATAACTTATCCCTTTCAGTGAATCCTTCCCTTTTCTTGCACATACTCTTTAGTCTTGTTAAAACTATTGTAGGAAATAATGTAATTGGTTTTTAATTTTATATTTGTATTCATCGTACTTTATTACTTAAACAAGTTGTATTATTTCTCAAATAAATAAATAAAAATATGTTTACTGTAAACAAATTGGAGAAACGCTAAATACCGCGTATGTCCTTCGAATGTATTATAGTTTCGGCAAAGTTTGAGAGTCTTCGAAATGCTTTTTTTACTATCCAATAAATATTCCGCTCAACTGATCTTTGGTTGCTAAAAAGGACTGTCATGCTATGCCCCGGCATGCGACTCCGTGACACTCCGATTACAATGTATCGAATTCCGTTGAACAAAGGTTTTGTCACCTTTCTTTTGTGATGGATCGATCCGAGAACAATTTGACTGGATTAATTGAAATCTTACATTTCTTTCTGAATAACACATTAATTACTTTTTTGGTTCAAATAAAGTGTATTCATATAATCCGAGTGGCGGATAATTCGCATTATGAACGGATATCCGCATATTAAACGTATCTAATCTTTTATTGTCTGTCGATAAAGCTGTAATCGTACCATATCTGATAAATGGATGTGAATCATCATGCGTTTCCTACAGACGACACAATAAAGGTCTCAAAAATCGTCAGCAGTGGCACCTTAGGTAAATAATCAAGATTCGATGATACCATCTAGTATCAAACGATGAAGCTTTGAGCAGAGTAAACTTTGGTAGTATTGAAGTTTTGATGTCACGCGCTTACCTGCGTTAGTCTGGACAAGTAGCTTGTATGTCTGACTAGTTTCCCAAGACATATTCCCTTTGATGAGCTGATGGAAGGTAGAAGAAAACACGATTGGCAACGCAAGACACTCGTATTTATAAAGACATACTGCATGATACGCTTAAAAATAAAAATGATCATCACAACTGGGAGCAAACAGCAGAAGATCGAGCCAAATGACAGAACGTCTGGAGCTTCTTTCCCAACAGTAAATGTTATGCCTGTCATAAATTAGTTTATTATACATAATTTCTCCGGTAGCACCAAGAAGTACTCTATTTCCCACTTTGTACTCTGCTTATACTCGTATATATACCATCAACTCCATTTCCCTGTCGGGGTAGGCAGAGATGAGAGAGCGCCAGACTTTTCTATGTCGACACATATTCTTTGCCTCTTCTACATCCGTACAACTTGTACTGAGTTTTTCTATTATACTCGTAAAGGATAATGGGCATTAATTCATCATTATTATTATTTGGTGATTTCGTTACTTAGGAATAAAAATAAAATGAACATCATGTCAGTTAATTTATCATGTTATCAAAATCTCGTGCAGACGAGTATCGAAGCTGTTGCCTTGACTTGACCCTTTGTTTTTACTTTTTCTGATTCGGGGAAGTACCCAATGTAGATTATTTGTTATGATTGCATGTTTTAAATGGTTACATCATGAAGACAGATAATATTTAATTTCCATGTTGATTCTTGGCATTTTTTTTGCGATACTCAATTTTCGTGATGTAATATAATTTAAACAGCGCAAATATTGTTTTTGTGATTTGTAAATTTTAAAATGAAATGTTGTATGTTGTGCATAGCCATGGCTCTTCATTGTTACCTGTTCTGAACTTCTAGCAGCCATCTGGAATCCAGCTCTTGAAGTTTTGGATGTCGTCAATATTTTCTTCTCCACGTTTTTCTTGTCCAGTTTAATAACTTCCTGGTCTGTCAATCGTCGACATACGATGATAGAAAAGTGTGAAAAGAAAAGTAAGTGTGATGTATGGGTGAAGTTGTAGATAAGTAAGTGTGATGTATGGGTGATGTTGTAGATAAGATCAGCTCGAGGTGTTTGAATTTTTTGTGAATTAAAGTTACGAGAGATATTGCACGATCTGTGTCAACAGGGAATATAGTCAATGAGACACATACTCGAAAGAAAGAATATCAAAATCTGTAAAGTTTATGAATCATAACAATATTAAACCGCCAACTCTGATGTATGGCATTAAAACTTGAACATACAAAAAACTAAAATAACTGAATAACTTTTGAGGAAAATGTGTGAATTGAGAAGAATACGTGTGGTATCGATGTAAGCGTATAATAGAACCTTTTAGAATTGATAAAGTATTAATATGAATTTATAACTCATGTTATAAGCAGAATAAAAATATATAGTACGAATGTGAGTAAAACTATTGGTAGAGAAAGACCAAAGAAAGAGTATGGTCTAAAAACATTGTTTTGAAAGAAGAAAATTTTAGTCAGGGAAACCGAAGGAGCTGTCTAAGAAATATGACTGTGGCAATATATGTGTTACGATTCAAAATTATGTCACTCTGGTATCTCTGCTTCCCTGAATAGGGAAATGGTATGATGCGTGTGGGTTCGAGAAAACAAAATAAATGTCTTTAAGTGTAAGAAGTAAATTATAAAATTGGCGACCTCCGTGACTAAGTCGGTAAGAGGTATGTTTTCCAAATTGAGCGTTTCGGGCTCGACTCTTGATGGAGCTCAAAAGCTAAAAAAAGGCGAAGTTCCACAAACGATTCGCCTGGTAAAATACTTGCACGCGCAAGAAAATCGTGAGTATTGTTGTCTTTCCACGAGCGATAGTATTACCAACACGTGTGGCGATGAATTGTGAGTAACGTGCGTAGCATACGAATAAATGAATTGATGAATATAATTCACATTTATGTCAGGATATGGGATTGCGTGATTAGGGATAAATGTGAACTTAAGGCTGGTGTGTATAGTAAGATGAAGAGGAGCATTCTGAGATTGTTTGACCATGTAGAACGAATAAGTGAAGAAAGACTTACAAAACAAATGTACAGTGCAAATATAAGTGGAAGGCGTGGTAGAGGAAGACTAAGAAAACTATGGTTGGCAATGTAATGTAAAACGTAAGATAAATCGTAGAAATTGTATAAAAAGGTATTGGATGTAAAAAATATGGTGTTATGTCCTCTCTGCCTACCCCGACAGGGACATGGCGTTAATCCACGTGTGTTTGAAAAAAAATGCTAATTGAATTAAAAATCTAATCGATTTTAAACCATTTTTGTTTATGAAGATTAGTTTAAAGTATGGAATACTTTAGTTGCATAAAATAAGAATTGTTTTGTACGCTTTCTCTTTGCTTGTATCCGCTACTGAATTTGCATTCTGCGATTTATGAAATGTAGTCACTGTCGCACTGATTGTATTGCCAAAATATAGGGCGAAATCGAAAGTCAGTTGGTTGTATTGGCGATAATGTGTTCGCCATGCGATATCACTTCGCTTCAGTGCTTCTCAATATAACGTTTCTTGAAGTCTCAAAAATACACTACCCTGGCCTGCATTTGTCACGACATATTTACAAACTATGACATCGTTTTTTTTGTCGGTAAAGGCAGATAGTCAGACTTTCTTATTACGCCCACTTTCCATATACCGTCTCATATAGCTCCTACGATTTTTGTGACTTTTTAAAATACATTTATTTCAAAATATTATTCACTAGATCTAACCATAGTATAATTGATTTGCTTCTACCCCGCCTTATATTCACATTTGCACTGTATATTTGTAATGTTAGTTTTTGTTCATTTTTTCTTTTTACATGCTAAAACAATCGCAGAGTGCACTTAATCAATTCACCGGCTTTAAATTCACATTCATCCTTTATCACTTTATTCTGTATTCATACATTTTTACCACGTGTATTCTTTTTAGTGCTCGCATTTCCACAGTACTCGTATTTACTCAGCTCCTTTCCACCTTCCTCCATATCCATGTTTTATTCCTATCCATCAAAGTTGATAATAAAATTATGCACATTCGTCACAAGAATAGATAACCAAGAATTCATTTTCTTTTGTGAAGAATAAGAAATTTTGCAAGATATTATAATTGATTTTAAATGTACGAAAAGAATTGATTGGAATTGAATAGAAGAAAATCCAACCGTTATTACAACTCTTTTGATATATTAAGGGAGAACAACAACGTATCAAGGCTTGTATACAATAAAAAAAGACAACATTTAATCATGATATACATATTTGGCCTGAAATAATTCATGATGCCCTGGTCGGGATTGTTCTCTTTATACTGGTGCGATGCCTGATCAGGAGGGTTGTAGTAGATCAACCCATACAAAAGCTTTGATTATGAAGAAACAGAAGTGTTTATGCCTGATTTTGTCAGTCAGGCTTTACAGCATCTTTCTCGTTGGTTGGAAGTATTTGACACAAAATAATAAGTCCAAAAAGTTTTATTGTATACAAGTGCATTTAATCAAAATATAAGATGCAATACAATATTATAAGGTATGTGGTTGTATTGTATTGTATAAAATCAAAGTCTAGCACAAAAATACTTCATAATTTAATTAGATTAAATACTTGTTATGAACTCCACAAAAAATGCATTTATTCGGCTCCTATTAGTTTTTTCCACGTATATCAAAGGGGGCACAAAATACTGTTGTGGACTATCATCTTAGCTGGTTTTGATACTGTCCGGTTCGTGTGTATATGTTTCAGTATTGACTTTGTTTCCTATCGCTATATGCAGTTCAGTATCCCTCTTACCTGTTCCATTATCTGAGAAAACACTACCCAAATAGCAGAAATCTTCAACTTAACCCAATCTTTCATTGTTCGCCCATATATTGCCAAATAATCACGCTTGTCCTAAAAAGTTTAAAATCAAAATCTGATTTAAAACAATATGAAACACTTTGTATACCGCTGATTAAATATATGATACAGGGTATTGCTATAAGCAGAATAAGTTAATATCTATATCTATTCGTTGTAATTATTTAGTGTTTTAAGATTGTATTGAGTTGTTTATTTCTAGTTATGAGGCTGAATATTATATCGACTAATTTTATCTCAGTTGTATGATACGAGGTATTATTTTATGTGTTGTATGATACGAGATATTGTTTACTTTTAGTAAAAAAAATATCTACCGAGTTAAGAATATTGGGAAGTTGTGCGAATTGAAAGCTGCTTTATAGAAAGTAATGTTCAAGAAAGGCTTTTTCGCACTTTTAGCTTTCCTGTAAATACGAAAGTTTAAATAATATATTTGGTTTTTATATACTATAATAGAATGCATATACACAACTTTATAAATTATGCATAAGATATATAATTAATTTATCATTACGAGTTTGTTATACTACTAATTAAAAATCATCTACGATTCCTATTTCTACCTTTCATGCGGAGGCTTTTATAAAGTTGTTTTTATCGTGTTGTGTGAACAATATTTATGTCTTACTTGTGTCATGTTAAATGTGTATGGTCCAATGATTCAAATTAAACATTGTAACTAATAAATCAATTCCCGATTAAGAGGAATCATGGTAAACTTTACTCGCCCTTAAGTTATCGTGTGAGCTGTCACTAAAAGCGCTATGTATTTTTTTTGTTTGTCATTAAAAATATATAAAGCTGTTAGCTCTACAGGATTTTTTGTTCAAAGAAACTGTTTGGATGATAAAAATCACAGATTTTTTAGCTACATACCTATATTTTTGAGTGAGTGAGTGTGACTGTAACTTTCGTTTGATAATCATCGTCTTCCTTGTATACTTTTGTGAACATTTGATAATCATCGTCTTCCTTGTTTACTTTTGTGAACATTTGATAATCATCGTCTTCCTTGTATACTTTTGTGAAAATTTGATTATCATCGTCTTCCTTGTATGCTTTTGTGAACATTTGATAATCATCGTCTTCCTTGTATACTTTTGTGAACATTTAATAATCATCGTCTTCCTTGTATGCTTTTGTGAACTCTATTTTTTGATGTTTTTTTATTATGCATTAAGAAATTAAATATGCGATATTTTTTTATATATTATAGTTACCTATACATGAACTGGTTTATTTGTATTATTCTTTTTTTGTTTACCTTTAAATTTTGTTCTTCCCCTTTTTCCCATATATGGTATATAATAATTGATCTGATTTTTAAGTATTATTGTACTAATTTTTTGTTGTATTAATTGATTTTATTAAAAAAACAATGTTATCCAATCAACCAGAAAAATGAGAGCGTTGCATAGAATGTATGAAAAACAACTTCGGCTTCATCAAATTGATTATTCCAAATCGATCCAATAGGGCGGAGTATTATGATAGAGCTTTTACCGTTTTTGGTCTTATGTCGTGGAATATTGTTAGAGAGCCTCTTAGTGTTAGAGAAACGAGTGGCGTGTACATCTTTCGGAAGCACTTGAAGACAAAAAGCCTTAAGTGAAACTAAATCAGACTAAAGCCGTGTGTATAAATAAAACTTGGATACGAAAATTTGGTAAAACTAGGTATTGAAGGGACATTGCCCAGATGGTAAGACAGGCGTCTTACAATCTAGGAAACGGAGATCGCAGGCAGTTAAATTTATGATTCATTGATATAATATTTTTTTACTACTTGTTCTTTATATGCAATCTCTCTCGACTAATTCGTATCTCGATTATTTAAATTGTTGATTTTTATTATTTAAACAAACAATTATTTTGTTTATAAATGTTAATACTTATTTGTATCTGTTAAATTATCGCTTCAGAACAGGATAAACATAGTTAACTAAAAAGTGACTTTCTATATATGCACAAATACTGTAGTTCAAATTTCCTTTTCCCATTTGGCTAAGGCTACCAGCTTCGTTAGCGTAGATCTTTACTTATCCGATTTTATGTTTAAAGTTCGCTAGACATTGTAATCATACAATTTACATTACATTTTAAACAGTTTTCGTAGCGGTCATTGCCATGTATCGAGTCAATCGGTATGCTAGAAATAAAACGGCAAAATTGTCACATGTTGAATTTGACTGTATGTATTACCAAAAAAAAAAAATATATTTATTCTATATCCCAGAGCCATAAGACAACATGTCCATATTTATCGAAATTGACTTTTTAAACCTTCATAAATATATTTTCTAATTGTCAATAGTTTTAAATTATTTTAAATTATCGAAAAGAAAAATGTAGGAGAAAGTGTAAAATGTCTTTCATTATCAAAACATTTAAAACAAATAGGGAAAATTGACAAGGTACGAGTATCTTATGCTTTCGGGGTACCGAATGGAAAATTGTATGATATTTTTGGTTCGTATTTAGTGGCCATAAATTTGACTCCTTTACCCAGTCCAGTCCCATGTATTGTTTTGTTTGATATAATTCATTATTGTTCCCTTTTTAGACAATTTTGTGAATATAAGTTTAAAAGATCGAGGAACACAGGTTCAGATTATGAAATAGGCACGTATTTAAATAATTAAAGAAAAAATTATCATAAAAAAGGTCTTAGAAAATATGGTTGTCAATAATGTCGAGGACTTTTTATTTAAAAAGGAATTTGTGAAGCGTATATCGGATGCCAGAATACATATCTGGGCTACCTGGGAAAATGTGGGAAATTTGTAAATTACAATATAATAATTTAAATAAAAATAAAATGCGCTCTAACTCACGTGCGCTCGAGCTCGCGATTCGAACTCACTATTATTGACAGATTAAAAGTATAACATACATACACACCATCACGCCATTTCTCGTTCGGGGTAGGCAGAGTGGACAGAGCGCCATACTTTCCTATCTCGATACACATCCTTAGCCTCACTCATTGCACTAATTATCTTGATATTTTTGCAGATAAAGGATCGAAGAACGCTTATTCGATATTTTAAATAAACCCAGAATATATGATATTTTGTGGGTTGGATATACCAAAGTATTCATGATTTTGGAAAGTATTATCCAATAAACAACTTCCCTGTAGATTTTTTCGAGAAGGTTGTCTTAATATCCGTTCTTCGTATCAGTTGTATAAAGTTTTTCTAAAAAAATCGTAAAAGGTTGTCTTAATATCCGTTCTACGTATCAGTTGTATAAAGTTTTTCTAAAAAAATCGTAGAAGGTTGTCTTAATATCCGTTCTACGTATCCGTTGTATAAAGTTTTTCTAAATAAAATCGTAGAAGGTTGTCTTAATATTCGTTCTACGTATCAGTTGTATAAAGTTTTTCTAAAAAAAATTCGTAATTAACAAACTCTGAAGATGAAAACTGCAACGTTTTCGAAACATCAGCATCATAAGCCAAACCACAAGGTACAACACTTCAAAAGACCTTATATAACTTTTATATATGATAAGTTTCCTAGTGTTTTCATTTTATAATTATTTCTACAAACCGATGTGTTTTAAGAAGGGAAAAAAAAGTAAAAATACCAAACGGCACTCACCATTTTCTTTCTACTGCTGTTCCACTGCTGGATGAACGATGACTCTCAGCATCGGTGTCTGTGACCTGGAAAATAGACGATTGCAATTACTGTGTGTTAAAAATATTCTGGATAAATCTATTGCACGTAGCATACAAACATTCCATCACGCCATCTCTCTGTAGGGGTAGGCGGAAAGAATAGAACACCAAACTTTTCTATCTCGACATTTATCCTTTGCTTCTTCTACATTCATACACTTTATTTTATTTATTTAACACTTCATTGTAAATAAAATATGGTTGGTTCATTGCCAGATGGCTATCTCTTCCAACCAATCAGACAAAAGTAAAGAAAGCAAGATACATGGTCGCAAATAATATTCAAAAGATTATTCATATTCATGAAATTTATGGACACAAACATATTAAAGTAAAGGTGAGATATTGAATGACAGACATTTTTTCCGTCTAGTATTCGGGGGTATAAGGATACCTATGACTGCTGTCATATCTTTTCTTTCAAAAAGAGAAAAAAAGATCGTCTCACTTCGGTGTGCCGTCGGATTCAGTACAGTCAGCGGCGTGACCGGCGAGTTTGCCGGTTTGCAACGCCTCGTTCACTTACAAAAAAAATCTCTACGGCACATGCTTCGCTCTGCAACTGAAGTGACGATAAAATAGCTGGGGGATCTCCCGACTACGAGGCCCAGCAACGATCAATCGAATAGATGTATGGTGATGATGATGCAATTGTATTTTTAAAATATTCTATAATCTCTTACTCTTCCTTGAAATATTGAAATTCTTTTGATACATTGAGAGAACGAACTACGTAAAATATAATACTTTAAACATAAATATATACGTCTGAAATTAATGAAGAGCGAGAAGAGGTAAATTGGGGAGGAGTGGAAGAAGCCAGTTTGAAAATGTTTAACTGAGGGAAAGGTAAGAAGAATGATAAACAGAAAAACGTTTATGATGAAATGTGAAAATGTGGACGATGCAAGAGCTGTGTGTGTGTGTGTGGATTGAAAGTTGTGAAGACCTTTCTTCATTATACCATAAAACGGACATGACATGATGCAATGTATGTATGTGCCTCTTAATTTAAAGGTTGTTAACACTGCTATACCTAGAGAAAATATATGTTGAAAGCAATACGCCTTTATGGTTTCATCTTTTTGAAAAGTGAGGAAATGATTCATGTTTTAAATTATTGACAAAAAACTGGTGTTAGTAATTATTGTATTGTTTTACGTATAACAAATAAACAAACCAACAAATACAGGTTTATTGATGGCAACATAGTATGTACATAATACATTTAGATACATTTCAAGAACACATTAAAAAGAGAATACATAAAAAGACAGAAGCTATCAAAAGGTCTGGGCTCATCTAATAACACCCCCCCCCCCCGGCCAATATACATCCCACCAATGTAGGGTGAGCTCAGCCACGGGGACACCAGATGTTATTCAGCCCATACCCTTGAACACGTAGAACAAGAAGATAAAAAAACACAGAAAATAAATACATTCAAGAGAGAAGACATTAAAAGGTCCGGGCTCATTCCACAAACCTTCCCCCGGTCGAGATACACCCCCCCAATATAGGGCGAGCCCGATCGCAAGGGTATCGGGGGGCTTCCATTCCACACCCCCGCATATCTAGATTAAATAATAAATAAAAAATAACGTGTATATGTGATAGTGTAACCTGAAGGGTAATTGCAATGTCGAAACCTTTTATAACCAATCATTAAGATGTTAAAGAGGTAAAAATCAGATTGATATCTTTTTTAAATTGGATACCAACGGAAAAAAATAATCCCGCTACCTCCGTGTCACAAGACATATGTAATATTATTTTTTTCTGGAAAAAAACTATTTTAAGAATTTTCCCATAAACATGTAACACAATAATACAAGTAAACCGTCTTCCGCGATAGTAAAAATACATTTTTTTCGCAGTTAATTGCTTCCGCTGTAATAAAATTTTATTAAAATTATTTGCAATTATTTTTAGCTGCAGTATACATTTAAAAAAAATCTTATTGATTGATTGAATTATTTTATTCACGAATAATTAATCGATTTAGTTTGGTAATCAATATTTTTTTGAAGTATCAATAAAAGTGAAAAGAGCTTTTCTTAAAAGTCACGTTTCAATTTAATCACACTTTAATGCTACACTTTGCGGGGGATAGGAAGAGGACAGTTTATTCTCTATACTATATAGCATAGAAAAAATGTTCTTTTCACTATTATTTTTAAGACTATTAAACTTGGTATTGTATAACACTTTCTTTGGATACAGTACAATTGGAGCGTTTATTACCATTTGGTAATCTCTTCCTACTAACCAGAAAGATGTTCAAGATGCCTTAAGTGAAAAATAGAATGAAAGTCTTTTTAAAATAAATTGGGTTCCAACGGGAATCAAATCTGTAGCCCCTGGGTCGGAAGATAGACGTCTCAACAACTAGGATACAGAGGTCGTCGGTATTATATTCCTATTTTTTTCTAACTCACTCTTTTTTCAGATGTTGTTAAATTCCTAAATTTTATAGTGACTCAATATTTCATCAATATTTTCAGATGTTGTTAAATTCCTAAATTTTATAGTGACTCAATATTTCATCAATATTTTCAGATGTTGTTAAATTCCTAAATTTTATAGTGACTCAATATTTCATCAATATTTTCAGATGTTAAATTCCTAAATTTTATAGTGACAATATTTCATCAATATTTTCAGATGTTGTTAAATTCCTAAATTTTATAGTGACTCAATATTTCATCAATATTTTCAGATGTTGTTAAATTCCTAAATTTTATAGTGACTCAATATTTCATCAATATTTTCAGTTGTTGTTAAATTCCTAAATTTTATAGTGACTCAATATTTCATCAATATTTTCAGATGTTGTTAAATTCCTAAATGTTATAGTGACTCAATATTCCATCAAAACTTTATTTATTTAAGTTATCAATCGTTCTTTTCCTTAAAATAATATGTAATACAACAAGAAACTGTGAAATAAACCAATTCGCGTGCGTTACGAAAGCTCAACGAAAGCATAATTTTTGACAAGTGCAATAACAGCAAAATATTGAAGAGGAAGCAAACGTGCGTTCTGTCGAAGAAACATAGTGAATACGTGACTTTTGTCAACGTTCTAAGAGAAGCTTGAAGTTTACCATCATGAAAACTTTGAAGAGAACAGAGTTGAAATTCATAACTGGCTCGATGAAAATGAAAGCCAATTCTGTCACTCTCCCAATTTTGCAGGTGAGAGTTCTCCTGACAAAACATTTAAATATCGCTGCCATAAATGATTTGTTCTTGAAGATGAAAATGAACCACGACGTCAGTGCCGTCAACTTTTGATGCAGTTGTTAAGTAATCGAGATTTTCCGAGCTATCAAAACTTCAAAAGAAACATTAGTTTTTACAACTTTTTCAGGACATTTTATTTTTCAATCTTTCAGCTTAGCAAGTCAATTTACATCCCTTAATTTTTCACGGGATACAGCTAGTTAAGAAATAAAAATAGCCCATTTTCTTTTCATATTGTACTCTTCAATCGATTAGAATTAGTGTTTCGAACATGTTTAAGAGTGTGGCTATTACACAATATTGTCTTCCGCCTCAGTATTTAGGCCTTTGGGTTGAGAGCCTTTAGAGTAAGCATGAAACTCGCGGTTCGTCATTCAATGTGTGGGCAACACTTCTGTGTGAATACTGTTACTAGACGAACTCTTTTACCAGATTGGAACCATTTTTTGTTTTTTTGGGTATACCATATTCAAGAATCGAACCCGAAACCCTCGGGTGGAAGTAGAAAATCTTACTACTAGGCTACGGAGGTTGTCTTAATATCTCATTTCATAAATGCAATTGAATGTTTTAATAAAGTCTAATGCATAGTACGTATAATAAAACAACTATCATTTAAAATTTATTAGTTTTGACCACACATTCCTTCCGTTTTACTTTCATTTCATTTTTGTTTCTTTATTTCGATACTTGCAATAAAGTTCACTGATTCGCTTTTTTTATATTTATTCGTGCGTCAATAAAATCAAGAAATGTTCAATAACAGCTTTCAATTTATTTTTCCCCTTCATTTTATACAAACTATATTTTTATACGAGTCTTAATATCCGGATAACATTTCTTTTGATAACATGTATTTAATAGGTTTTATATCTACAAGGTAGAAAGGTTTTGTTATTAACTTTTATAACTTTTTTTGTTTTAAATTGTTATTCTCATTGAAAAAAGGGTATCGACAGGGAAGAAGGTAAACGAAATACTTATATTATATACAACAATCACGAATACCAACAACGACAATACATAATAGTGTGATGGTGGTTACCTAGATATGTGGAAGAGAAACTTGAACTTAGTAGAAGTGTAAGAGTAAGATTAATGCTGTGAAGAAGCGTGCACTAAGGAACATTTATGGAGTGTCAATGTTTGAAAGAAGGCCGAATGAAGACGTCAGAAATGAATGCGTGAATAAAATGGATGGTTTAAGTAAAATGAAGAAAGGAGCTTTAAGATGGTTTGGACATGTGGAGAGAATGAATGACGAAATAATGACTATGTAGCTATACAATTTAGAAGTACAAGGTGTGTGTGGAAGAGGTAGATCGAGGAAAACGTGGCTGGACCAAATGGACTAGATTTAAAAAAAAAAGATAAATTGAGTGGAATGAATAATAAAAGATTGTGCATGACGAGATATTGAATGTAGAGAAAGCTAAAGTTGTTTGCTTGGATATAAAAGTTTGGAGGTCTGTTCTATCTGCCTATCCCGCAAGATACACGACATGGTGATATGTATGCACGAATGTATCATATTTCCACGTGTTGAGTGTTTCCAACCAATGAACGAAATTACAAAGACTGTAAAGAGCCGAATAAATGCTGTAGGAATGCGTGATCTTAAAATAATACATAGGATTACAAAATATGGCAGAATACGGAATACAGTGATTAGGGATGAATGTGAACTTAAGGCTGATGTGTTGAGTTAGATGGATAAGAGTATTCTAAGATGGTTTATGCACGTGGAGCGAATGAATAAAGACTTACTAAAACAAATATACAATGCAAATATGAGTGCAAGATGAATATTTTTTTGCCAAGTCAAGAAATGAATTTTTTTTTGTCAAATTCGTCATAGATCAAAACAATTTAATGTATCCAATATGAACTGGTTGGTTTGAAGAAATTGCTGTGTAGAAATAAACTCGCCAGATGTACAATGTATAACCATGTATAAAGAATAGTGGAAATTAATAAATAATTAACTGTATTATTTTTAGAGTTTCAACGTTAATACTGTAGACATTCATGTTTAATCAAATATAATTAAAAATTAAAATCCATCAGAAAATAATATTTAACTCAACTAGTTTCAAGTGATATGCGACTCATCTTCAGGAATATTTCGAATTAGTTCAGTTTCGAATTAGTTTAGTTCAGAATACCCTTGAAAATGAGTCGCATATGACTTGAAAGTAGTTTGATATATTTTAAGTGGATTGTGTTTCAATTTTTAATTATATTATATTTAATAAATAATAGGTCTGCAGTGCAAAGAATACATTTGTTGCTTGTTAAATTTGCCAAGTAACTGTTTAACTGTATTAAGTACACATGTATATTTAAAAGTTTTTGCAAATATTCTAAGCGTGTTAAGTCTAAGCGTGTTACATTTAATCTAGTTAAAAAGTGGATTAATCGGCGTATCCAATTATGAATGCTGCGGGCGAACATTTTTTACTTGCTACACATTTTTGTCACCTGCTTAGTATCTTGATGTAATACGAGTAGCTATGCGATAATAGCCTGCCTATATATATCATAATAATAACAACTACTAGAGTATAAACACTGACAATGCTGTAATAGCATAAATATATCATAATAATAACAACTACTAGAGTATAAACACTGACAATCTGTACGAATTAATATTAGATATTTTAAGTAAGATGAAGAAAGGTCTAAGTTAGTACGAATTAATATTAGATATTTTAAGTAAGATGAAGAAAGGACTTTGAAGATGGTTTGGATGTGTGGAGAGATTTAATGACGAACGAATGACTAAGCCAGTAAATAAATCGTCGTTCAGTTGGAAAGCGAAGCTTCCCGGGGAGTTTTTAATTTTCTTTTAAGTGAATGAGCCGTTGTTCAACTCACCGGCCACACTGGATCCGATGGCTTACCGAAGTGAGACAATCGGAGCACACTGGTGTGTTTTTTCCCCTTCTTTTTTAAAGAAGAGATATGACGGAAGTCATAGGTATCCTTATACCCCCGAGTATATACATATGTACAAGTCAAAAGTGCAAGCTGTGCGTGAAAGAGGTAGACCGAAGAAAACGTAGCTGGATGAAGTGGACCAGATTTTGAAAGAAGGTAAAGTGAGAAGTATGAATGATTGGTGGTGATAGTTGAATGTTTGGAAAGGAAAGTTTGGGGATTTGATCTCGTTGTTGATACGGCGTGATGATATGTGTTTATGTAATATTGATGCTTGTTTGAATTGATTAAGATGAAGAAAAGCGCTTTGAAATGATTTGAGCATGTGAAACGAATGAATGAAACAATACAAATTAAATAAATATATAGTGAGAATGTGAGTGGAAGACGTGCTAGAGGAAGACTAAGGAAAGGGTAGTTGGATCAAGTGAATTATATTTTGAAACAGAAGGAAATGGAAAACGTCAGATAAACCGTAGGAGTTGTATGAGAAGGTGTATGGATGTAGAAGAGGCGAAAGATGTGTGTCGTCATAGGAAAGTAGGACGCTCTCTGTTTACCGCGACAGGGAAAGTATTATTCCAATACTCTAAAATAACTTTACCAATAAAACTTATAGCAGAGAGAAAAAAATTATTTCGACTGTTTCACAGCCGCTGCGAAGACAAGTTCCTAAAAATTATATAATTGATTTTGCAAGTTAATTTATGCAAAAAATATCCGATCGACATTCAATTTCTTTTAAGGTACTTGAGTAAATGTAAAAATATTTAAAACGGTATTATAATATTGTATAACACCTTCGATGTATTAGTTACAATTTGACAGATTTATTGTTATTGAGCAGATTTAAGATTATATTATATTACGAGCCTGTAATAGTGTATTACACTTTTAATTATATTATATTACGAGCTTGTAATAGTGCATTACACTTTTAATTATATTATATTACGAGCTTGTAATAGTGTATTACACTTTTAACGTATTAAGTCCAATTTGGCGGTTTTATTGTTAATGAGCAAATATAAGTTTATCTATTACAGGCTTGTAATATTGTATTATATTTTTGATGTGTTAAATACAATCCGGTGAGTTTATTGTTATTGAAAAAATGTAAAATTATTTATTACAGGCTTGTAATATTGTATAACATTTTCGTTATATAAAATACTATCTATCAAGTTTATTGACATGTGGCAATGTTTTCCAATCAATCAGAGAGAATTTAAAGAGACCTTAATTGACGGACGACTAATGTAGCAGGATTCCTGTTTTTCAATCTGGGGATTATGGTTTCAATTCCTGTTGAAAACTAATTAATTTCAAAAAGGTTTCTAGTCTGATTTTCACTTACGGCCCATCTCACATTTTTCAAGTTGGCTGGAAGAGATTTCACATTACAATAAATCCGCCAGATTGTACTGTGTACAATGAAATTATGACTTATAATACCGAAGAAAACTCTTGATAGATGAATAGCAAAAAAAAAAGAAAAAGTGTAATACAATACAATAAGTATCTAACCTGCGGGTAAATTCCTTAGATGGTATCCAAGAAAAAAATGATCCTACTTTCATACAAGAGAAATAATACTCGTATATGCCGAGTATGTGTACGAGTGTTGATACCTCTTCACGTTCGGAAGTGTTACTAACACATGTAATGACCAACCGCGAGTTCCGTGCTTACTCCAGTGATTCTTGACCCGATGGCTTGATTACTGGTGCCGAAGAGTACACTGTCACCCAACCACGCTCTTCAATATGTCTGAATCTCAAATTTGGATATATTGAAGGGTACTAATATTAGAAGAAAAAAAATTGAGTTTAGAATCACCGAAGTAACATTACAAGTAATCGCACAACTCATCGTCGTAAGTATATATTGGCAAACTTCATAAAATCTTGGTCTCTTTTTTTCTGTGCGAGTATTTTTTCCCGACTAACTCTTTTACATACATACGAGTATATATCATATAATCACGCAGTGTCCTTTATATGGTCAGGTAGAGAGAACAGATCTCCCAACTTTTCTATCTAAGCACATAATTTTCGTCTCCTCCACTCTCATACATTTCGCAATGCTCAATCTTCTATTATTCATACTTCTTTCTCACTTTACCTTCTTTCAGAATCTGGTCCATTTGGTCCAGCCACGTTTTTCTCGGTCTACCTTTTCCACGCACACCGTGTCCTTCTGACTAGTATATTCGTATAATCATTATTTCGTAATTCATTCTCTCAACATATCCAAACTACCTTAAAGTCCCTTTTTTCGTTTTACTTAAAAGGACCATTTTATTCATTTCATCTTCTATCAAACATTGAACATTTGGCCCAGTCACGTTTTTTCAGTCTACCTCTTTCAGGCATACTTGGCACTTCTGATATAAATAAACAATAATAAATGAAGGTTTATTGAAAGCAAAATAGCACGTACATATAATGAAATTGCATATATATATATATATATATATATATATATATATATATATATATATATATATATATATATATATATATATATATATATATATATATATATATATATATATATATATATATATATATATATATATATATATATATATATATATATATATATATATATATATATATATATATATATATATATATATATATATATATATATATATATATATATATATATATATATATATATATATATATATATATATATATATATATATATATATATATATATATATATATATATATATATATATATATATATATATATATATATATATGTTTATTTTAGGTTTTCAGTTACTTCGCGAACTGTAAATATTGGATTCTGACATCAGATCTACCTGGAGATCCATCAGCAGCTTCCTTACAGCATTTTTTATTTTTTGGCCTGGATGACTCTTTAATAACATAGTTCTCTGTTTTGGATATACAGGAGACGGTATCTATTTTAATTGGTATTTTGTGGGCTTATGACCACCTTTGAAGGCTGAGTTAAGTGCTCACTTTATGCCTAGGCAACATTCCTCATTATACCATAGATTCATCTCTATACATCATTTAAATGTTTTTATTCTTAGTGCAGACAAGATGGTTTTTAATCTTTATGCCATTTGTTGACGAACAATGGTAAGCTTTTTTATTAACAGATGTTGAGGAAACCTCTTTATTCTGTCAATACCTCATCATTGTTTGTTTTACAAGCCGGATATTTTTTTGGCTTTTGACAAAGCCCATTACACTTCTGTAGAGGGTAATATGTGATTTTTTGTTTGGTTTTAGCGAAGGGTTATATATGTTTATTTTAGGTTTTCAGTTACTTCGCGAACTGTAAATATTGGATTCTGACATCAGATCTACCTGGAGATCCCTCAGCAGCTTCCTTACAGCATTTTTTATTTTTTTGGCCTGGATGACTCTTAAGTAACATTGTTCTCTGTTTTGGATATACAGGAGACGGTATCTATTTTAATTGGTATTTTGTGGGCTTATGACCACCTTTGAAGGCTGAGTTAAGTGCTCACTTTATGCCTATATATATGTAAGGAAGCTGCTGAGGGATCTCCAGGTAGATCTGATGTCAGAATCCAATATTTACAGTTCGCGAAGTAACTGAAAACCTAAAATAAACATATATATATATATATATATATATATATATATATATATATATATATATATATATATATATATATATATATATATATATATATATATATCATACATACATTTCAAGATATTGTAGAAGAAAATACATTTAAGAGAGAAGCTATCAAAAGGTCGGTGTTAACCTTACTACATCATAAATCTTTCTCTTATCTTCTTCTGCCAAGTTCGAAATTCAGTTCTATAGATCAAGGTGGGCACGTTGACACTACTATGTATTGTTATTTTAATCAAACTCTTTTACCAGACTGGGATCCTTTTTTTTATACTATCGAGAATCGAACCCGCTTTCCTCGGTTGTAAGTAAAGCGTCTTATCAACTAGGCCAAGGAGGCCACCAACACGTTCCATTAACCGAACCAAAGATAAATATTTTTGGGTTGGATCTTTTTTGCATATAAACGTCCAACTAGAATTGTCGCAAACAGCTTGTGCGGGAGAAAGGAGACTGGCGCCATTAACTAGCACGAAAGAAAATAATAAAGTATTAAAAAAAAAACAGAGTTGAAATAAGTCGAAACGGAATCAGTGTAACGAGTGATGGTTTGTTATGTAAGAGTGCATGTGGAAGTAGCCGCGAGATGAAAGGCTTATGATGTAAGAAGCTGTAATGCCTTTGTGCAGTTGTTTATAAACTGTTTGTTTTTTCTTGTGGTTTGGAGCAGTGATTCTCAAATTATAGGCTGTCACCAATGCTTCAACCACCTCACATTTTACAGCAAAGCGAATTGATTTCGTGATTTGAAATTATTTCGTTCGTGTTATTTATTTTCGTAATACAGGCTTAGCTCAGTTACATTAAAAAATACAACATTTAACTTTTTTTATATATGCATACATATAAACACACGTACATACATACACACACATATATACACATACATATATTCAAAGTCACTTAAATACGTTGATGAGTGCTTTCTAACGCCCCCAATCTTAGATGAAAATTTACTTTTGCTTTTGGTAACGTGATATGAAATATGTCAATATCCGAAGCAGTTCCGTTTAAAAGAGTTAAGGTCCTTCCAACAGGCATAGCAGCTGAAAGACCCGTTCTTGGGTATGTGATTGAGAACAATTCTTGCAGGTGCAGTCTATGAGAACCTACGTGGTCTAGTGGGTAAGACGCCGGTCTCCCATCCCGTAGGTTGCGGATTCAAATCCTATTGAAATCCAGATTTATTAGAAAAAAATGGATTCCAGTTAACTTTTTACATAAGGAATCTTTAAGATCTATCTGATTGGTTAGAAGATATTGCCACATGGCAATAAATCCGCCAGGTTGTACTGTGTATAACAAAGGGGCAGTAAATTAATGTTGCACTCAACACGGCTGCTGCTTTCTCCGGTTGTCTAAAATTCTTACATCACGCCTTTTTCCTATCGGGGTAAGCAGAGAGGGCAGAGCGCCAAACTTTCCTATCTCAACATACATCCTTTGCCTCTTCTACATCCATACATCTTCTCATACAACCCACGATTTTTCTGACTTTTTACGTCTCCTTTTTTCAAGATATAATTTACTTGATCTAACTATACTTTTCTAGGTCTGTTTCTCACACGCTTTTCACTCAAATTTGCACTTTACGTGTATATTTGTTTTATTGGTTTACCATTTAAAATACAGATTAGATTATATGCGGTACGTAGAGGACACTCATAGAATACATGGTCAAGAGTTTTTTCACCCATCTCACACGTGCATGTAAGGCTTTTTTATATGAATTTTATAAAGAAGGCTTCCTATCAGACATTGGTCAATGATTATCCTACGTATGAGAGACATAATTCGTTTGGACAAGTTTCTTTTACGGAACCAAGGTTTGGTGGATATTTTAATCTAGGTTTCACATATACAGCAACGATATTTACTTCCGTAATTATTTAAAATACCTAATGAAACATCCTTCTCTAGACCAAGAAGTGTTAATGTGGGTCACTAAAACCTGCGTGACTGCCTTAGTGCCAAGTTATTTATATTTTTGCACGTGATCAATTCTATTCACAGTCGTATACAAAAATATGTATAAAACAATGGACTATAGCACGGAACTTAGAACATTTTCAAGGCAATCGAGTTAAATATGTAAATATTTTGCAGTATAATCATACAAAATATGACATGTGAAAATAATTAAAATAGTCGCTTTATTATGGAAGTACTCGTAGTTTTGAAGTTAGTTTTAAAAGAACGAAAACGAATTTCCATTGTTATTTCCGTACATATTATTATCAAACATGCCGGTGTGCTCCGATCTTCTCACCTCGGTGTGTCATCGGATCCAGTACAGCGGTGTGGCCGGTGAGTTTGCTGGTGTGCAACGGCTCACTCAATTAAAACAAACTCCATGGCACAGCTTTGCTTTCCAACAGAGCGAGCAGGACAGTCGCTGACTTTGTGCGGGCCGCCTGAGGTCTGGGAGTAGGTGACTCGAGACCGTGAGGGGTGGAGAGCCGTATGTTCTCGGGCTGATGGCGTCTCAGCGGCCAGACGTCTGAGAAACAGTCAGTGCGCTGCGAACATGCGTCAGCATGGCCGGGCGGCTCAGCAGGGTCCACATGTCTGTGATATTTGCGGGAGGCAGTACGCATCTAGGATAGGGCTGTTTTCTCACAGAAGATCACATGATCGACATGCAAAACCAGTTCAAGATTAACGTTGCAGTGGCGAGGGGATCCTCGACTACGAGGCCCGGCAACGACGACTATCAAACACATCCTTTGTAGATTTGTTCAATCTTTGGGTTCGATTCTCCAGTGAAAGGGTTTGATTCATATTTATTTAAATACTTCATTGTCCTAAATGTGGTGTGACTTCACGCCAAACAGCGTGAAGAAACTCTCCCTCACCACATCTTCGCTTAGACCGTGAATTTCTACAAAAGCCAACAGCACCATAGCAAACCTTGAATCGCTGCCCTGGGGGCTTATGAGAGTAAGTTCGACCTACTCGTACCTTTCCGTTATAAACACTGACTTCCGAAGCATCATCTGTTGCCTGACTAGTCCACCTACAGTATTAGCTTGGATGATCAAGGTCTGAGTGAATGTGTTGAGATGATTGTATACAGGGCATTGTGAGGTGGACTTTTGATTTATCTAAAATGATGAAGTATACCAAGCTTGATTCAAGTGGTGCATATATATGTACGAGTATATAATTATGTCTCACAACTTATAAAATTAATAGGAGTTTATAACAGGGGTATTAAATAATGAATCAACAATCGGCAAAAAGCTTCAAAGATAAATATGACTTTGAGGTATTAGATGAGTTCACCTACCTGGGTTCAACTATAACGAAGGAAAACGAGGAACATTCTGAGATTAAGAAAAGAATCACAACAGGGATCAAAACATTATTCTCCCTACTGCCGGTGTTCAAGTCCAGAAGTGTCCACAGAAAAATCAAAGTCACCCTATACAAAACAATTATTAGAACAGTGGTGGCATATGGATGCGAAGCATGGACACTGACAGCTAAATCCGCGGAGTTGCCTTCGAGCCTTCGATGCCTTCGAGAGAAGAGTACTACGTAGGATCTTGGGCCCCGTGAATGACGGCGAAACCTGGCGAATACGATACAACAACGAGCCGTATAATATCTACAAAGCTCCCAGGTTATCTGTACATATCGGACTGAGCAGATTGAGATGGGCTGGACATGTGCAGAGAATGCCGTCATCGCAAGCACCTACAAGTATCCTAGAGGGACACCCGGGAGGGAGAAGGAGAGTGAGCAGGCCAAAGCTGCGATGGGAGGACAAAGTTGAGAGGGACGCAACCCGGCTGCTGCAGGCGCAGGATTGGAGGGTCGAAGCGGAAGACAGGAGGAGTTGGAGGCGAAGATTCACGGAGGCCAAAGCTCGATATGGACTGTAAGACCATCGAAAGAAGAAATCGGCAAAAAGCGTCAATTTATTTTTCCATATTCATGCTATATGTCCTCAGTAAGATGGAGGCAAAAGCCTATTTTACTGGGGACACGACAAATGAAAGGCAACCAATCCAGATTCATATAAATTGAGTATCCACTTTAAATTACTTGTTTTTATTTTGTTTGTCTTGTTTTTCGTAAATTATGTATTCATACTTGTCATAAAAATAAATAAATTAAACTTGTATAATGTACAATTTGGCAGGTTTATTGCAAAGAGAAAACCTCTTTCAATCAACTGGAAAATAATTTAATAGTTTTATTTCCAGTGTCGGGTGAAAGATTTACATTAGAGGTTTATACAATAGTAATACAATGAAATAATAAATTACAGAATTGTGAGATAAAGAGAAGACATAATTCATTTAACGATTTAAATATAACAATTTCATCTGCGTCTAGGCGATTGTGTGGTTATTGGGGAAACTAGAAAATACGCTACGTCACTGAAGAGAAATATAATGTTTTTTGAGCAGCTGTTTGAAATACGCCAATAACGGAGTGAGTTTCATATTAAATATTCAAAATGTTTTTTTTTCGAGGTTTACAATTGGTTAAATTGCAACAATCATGTCGGGTTAGTAGAAAATATTAAATTGTTTGTGTTTCTTGTGTAGTACAAGGATTTGCTAAAAATATATTTAAGCTCTTTAGACATGATTCAATATTTCTCATAATTTATATAAAAATTAGATGTTATTAAAATTAAATCACGAAGATAGATGAAATTCATAGACTAATTGAATATTATGATGTCTAGGAAGCAGTTTCGTATTTCTCAGATATCTTATATGTCATTAGAGCAAAATTTTCGTTTCTTACTTCATTTCACGTGCTGAATCTATATTATCATGATCGTGTTTTTTCAGTCATGTATATTATCGTGTTTTTTCGGTCATTGTTTATCCAAATTCCTTGAACAGTTTTTGGGGTTGTTTTGAAGATGGAACAAAATAATTGGTTCTTTCATGCAAAATAAGTTGGTAAAGAAAAAAATGCAACACAAATTAAATACAATAAATGATTGCATGTGTCAAATGTGGTTAAACTATATGTAGAGAACGACGTTCATACAGTAAATGATTACATGTATCAAATGTGGTTAAAATATATATGTAGAGTATGCCATTGATACAATTAATGATTGCATGTGTCAAATGTGGTTAAAAATATATGTTATTATGACGTTGATACAATAAATGATTGCATGTGTCAAATGTGGTTAAAATATATGAAGAGAACGACGTTCATACAGCAAATGATTGCATGTGTCAAATGTGGTTAAAATATATACGTATAGTATGCCATTGATACAATAAATGATTGCATGTGTCAAGCGTGGTTAAAATATATGTAGAGAACGACGTTCATACAGTAAATGATTGCATGTGTCAAATGTGGTTAAAATATATATGTAGAGTATGCCATTGATACAATGAATGATTACATGTGTCAAATATGGTTAAAAGTATATGATGAGTATGACGTTGATACAATAAATGATTGTATGTGTTAAATGTAGTTAAAAACCATAATGGTGACACTAGAAGCTCGTGTTCACTCGGGAAGGCCGATGACGACCAAATTAAGGTTTTAATTGCATATAATTAGCGTTCTACAGTACGAGAGATTGCTGAGATATTCAAAACATCGAAAACCTTTGTCCACGAGCATTTGGTGAAATTTTATGTTTGAATATGCGCTACTAATACGAAATAACTTTCCGGATAATCTATAAGATATATTAGGGTTGCTTGAAACAATTATGTAATTTGAAAAAACAATAAACGACTTTGTGTCTACGAGCTGTAACAGTTGGTATGCGATCCATTTTGTGTTACAAAATAGGAAAAGTTTTTTAATTCTGTCTTCGAATATTTTTTGGTTCAATAGGCAGAAATGTCATTATATGACGAGCTTGAAACGCGGGCATACAAGCAAATATTTTTTTATAAATAACGGTTTTACTTTGTTATGAAATTATATATATTATTAAACAACACACACTTTTGTATTTTACCAACACTTGTCATATTGTATTATGAGTCAACTATAAGACGATGAAGTCAACAGGGTTTGAAACTAGTTGACTTAAAATATAAAATTGTTGGTGAAATACAAAGTGTATTTATTGCATGTAATAAAATAAACAAACAATTTACAAGTATAAACGTGCAAAGTGTAAAATAGTTCATGTAATTTTTAGCAAACGCGTCAAATTTAATTGTGGAAATTTGTATTGGAATATTTCACTAATTAAATTAATCACCGTTAATTGTGGAAATTTGTATTGGAATATTTAACAAATTAAATTGTGGAAATTTGTATTGGAATATTTCACTAATTAAATTAATCACCGTTAAACGTGTTTCTACCTCGTATCTCGATGTTCGCTTCTAGCTCTTAAAGAAAGCCTCGAGATAGGATGAATAAACACGTGTCGTGGTGATTGATGTAATAACAAACTAATTTATTACTTAATTTTGGAAATAGTTCATCTCAATTTAAGTGACTTGGCAGGAGTTTATTTTAATATTCACTATAAATTTAAATAATTAATAATAAAAATATACAAGGCTTCTTTTCCAGACAGCCAACACCAACACCTAATAAATAGTATGTTATTTTTGTCCCATGTCTTTTGTGATACAATAATTCCAACTTTTAACCCAACCCTCTAATTAAATTTTAATCCCTTAGGTGAAGTACTATTGCCATAATAAAAGCTATTTGTAAATAAACATATGATATGTTTATGCTAAAATGATGATCTTGTGTTAACGTTTTTATGTTGTACTACACTTTCGTTATATACAGCACAACCTGGCGGGGTTATTACCATGTTGCAATCTCTTCCAACCAATTACAAAGACGCTGGTTCAAATCCCGCTGGAAACAAGATTTTTTTAAAAAGGATTCAAATCTGGTTTTCCCATTAAGGCCTCTTTGACATATTGCTGGTTGGTTGGAAGAGTTTGTCACATGGCAATAATTCCGCCAAGTTATATTGTATACGATTAAAGTGCAATACAATACAATGCAATATGTTCAAGAGACCTTAAGTGAAAACAAGTCGGATTTTTTTAAAGCTTTCCAAACGGGAATGTAACCCGCAACCCTCGAGCTGGAAGTCAAGCTGTCTTACCAACTAAGTCACAAAGGTATTTATACTAGTGGTATATTATATCTCACACTAAAAAGTGTAAGAACACCTACAAATATCTTATTTCATGAATACAAACCACTACTTAGAAATAATATACGATATATGAATACATACACTTAAACGATAGTAACATGAGGTCATAGCCATGTTTTCCTCACCAATATTAACCAAAAAAATATTGTTATTGCAGAACTAAAGACAATAATATTATTAAGTCACATTTTGTTAAAAGTTTTTATTAAGGATAATTATCTGAATCGTAACACAATCACAATGATAATTAACACTAAAATATACCACCACTCATTGAGCAGTTCTACGAATAACTACAAAGTACAGCTGTATGTACCTTTCTACAAGTATGATAATCGAAAAATCACGTCATCGCCGGTTCAACGTGCATCCTTACGAAACTTGTTCGAATATTGGAACTGTCCATTGACGGCGCGTGTAGGTTTTAGGACCGTTTTATCGAGTGGGTTTGAATTTGTATTCAGGTACGAAATCACTTTTATTTTCAATTGTATATTCCTTGCTAAATTATGATACCTGACTCTAATGGTTCGTTAGTACGAGTATATTTTACTTTTAGAAGACATTGATAAAATTAGTTTGTAGAAAATGTATTTGTCAGCAGTGTAGCGAGGCGCTGGCATTTGGGTAATCGCTAAGGCTAAGGCCACACAGGTAGGAGCCTCGCTTGGTGCTTAGAGCTACGCTGCGAGCTAGGCGACAAAGCGAATCAACGCACCGCATACTATCGTAATGGCCTCACTGCACGCTTTGCGCCCCGCTACATGACGATTATTAACCTAGTGAGTCTCCTAGCGAACAGACGTGTTGGTTAATTTTATTGTGTCACTAAATGATTTTACAAGATGGCGGAAGTTTTAATAACAGCTGTGTATAAAAGGAAGCCTTTGTGGAACCCATCGAGTAAATTATACAAAAATTTATCTGTAATAAAATCACTTTGGAATGAAGTTGCACAGGAAGTAAATAAAGATTGTAAGTTGTAATGAAATTGGCTAGTTTTTAGAGTGGCATCGTTTGTTGACTCAACCGCTCCCAAATGTCAAATGAATTTGTGCGAAGCACTTTGGTGTGGCCAAGCTTGAAGTCACTTAGTTTATTAGTCACGTAGCACCTAGCGAAGCACTTTGGAGTGGCCTTAGCCTAAACGATAACACGAGGACGGCAACAGGGCCCTCGGCCTCGTTTAGGTTTCGAGTTCCAAGTTTTAATATTTGGACAAAATTTTAAAACGATGAATATCGAAATTCATATAAACGAATTCTACTTAGCACAAATGAAGGAAAAAACTATGTCATATATTACATACGAGTACATAATGTAAATTATATATAGTACGTATAAATTAGCATGAACAGAATTTCTTAATGTTTGCGCGAATATTTTTTGGCTATTGTAATACAATTAAATTAATAACACATTAAGATAGTAAGTTATACAGTAAATACACGTGAAAATTATACCTTGCGCAGCATCTTAGATATTTAAGTCTTATTGCCATGGGTCCCACAACCCTCTAGGGACAATTCTACTTATTTATGTAATCATTTTATGCACCTCTCTAATAAGTTTATATACCAATCTGTGATTTTATTTATCAATATGTAAATAAAATGTAACACTTTTTTTATTTTACGTGTGTGATTTTATGCTGTTAGTATAAGACGTGTAATTGTTTCACACATATAAGAAATTATGAATTTTAGAGAAATAATTTGTCAAGGGCGCCAAAAACCTAGCTTCATTTCTATTTGCCGTCTTCGATCTGTACATGTATGATACGAGATACCTCGTAATCAAGAATGGCTGTAAACCATCCTGCGGATGAAAGACGCTGTGGTAGTTGTTGCACTTCAGCAAGAATATAGTGTTCACATATTAAATCTAAAGTTCTGATGGAAAGGAGATTCAAGTTCCGTGAAGATCGGTAGGTTCAATCTGCTGCGGTAACCTTCGGGCTTTACCGATTAGATAGATTTCTTACTAAAAATACTAGCCATTAGCTTTATTTAAAAACACGATTTATTTCTAATTATAACATATCTTCAGATGTCTTCTTGAAACAGGTTTTTAATATAAAATATTATTTCACATAAAGAATTGCGATTACTAAACACCCAAAGTGGTTTAACATAGTAAATAGAATATACAAAGAAAAAGATACTGGCCCATCAGGCGGTTGAATTATTAAAAAAATATATTTTCCATTGAGTTTAGATCGAGGTATAATATGTTTAGGATATTATAAAAATGTTACAGAAAAAAAAAGAGAAGGAAGCGGACCTCTGATCCGAAAAAAACAGTCACATACGAGTATATTTTGTTTATTTTTGTTTCCTCCGTTCATTTTTTTTAATTAATTGTTGAATTCAAAGCAGTTTGTAATTCAAAAGCACAATTGTATTTTTCTTTTCGATGTGTTTGTGCTATACTATATTTTGTTTTTTTTTTTTGTATTATACGCACATAAATTTTTTTCCGTTTTGATTGTGTGTTCCAGTTATGATTTTTTTCCCTTTTCATTTTTATTCTACTTTAATTTTATGATGTATTTTGAGGTTCGTTTGACAGCTGTTCTAGGTTTGTTTTGGTTTTTCGTGTAATTTTTATAATTGAAATTTATAATTATAAAGGTTGTGACTGTTAAAAATAAATTAATTTACAAATTCTGAAAATAGTGCTGAGGGGAAGAATCCATATAAATTGAGAGATAATACTAGTTCTATACTTTATCCTAAGATAAAAAACAAGTTATTATAATACTCTTTTTTCCCTTTAACACATCTGAATTGGTAATTCCAAGTCGTGGTCAGGAGACAATATGAATGGTTGAATTAAAATAGGCACTAAATACCAAAAAACAAAAACAAAAAAAAAACTAAGTATGCAGTTTCATTATATATGACATATATAACGAAATTGCATACTTAGTTTTTTTTTTTGTTTTTTTTTGGTACTTAGTGCCTATTTTAATTCAACCATTCATATTGTCTTCGGCCTCAGTAAGTCTTCAGGCTGAGAACTATTGTAATAAACACGGAACTCGTGGTTGGTTATTGTACGTGTTGGTAACACTCGCAGATGAAATGACTAAAAACACTCGCACATGTATTCGGCGCGTGCGATTATTGTTACTGACAAACTCTTTTATCAGACTGGCAAGGTTAGTTTATTTTTCCCGGAAATCGAACTTTAAGCCCTCGGGTGGAAGTCAAAGGCCTTACTAACTAGATCATGGAAGTCGTCACACTCAAATTAGTAAACCAGTCAAGTAGCAGTTTTTCAGTATCCATTTCATATACCATCACGCTGATTCCCTGTTGGGGCAGGCAGAGAGGTGTGATTACATAAATAAATAGGATTGTCCCTAGAGGGTTGTGGGACCCATGGCAATAAGCATACTCACGAGACTCTTAAATATCTAAGATGCTGCGCAAGGTATAATTCTCGCGTGTATTTACTGTATAACTTACTATCTTAATATGTTATTAATTTAATTGTATCACAATAGCTAAAAAATATTTGCACAAACATTAAACAAATCTGTTCATGGTAATTTATACGTATATAATTTACATTATGTATGTAACATATGATATAGTTTTTTAATTCATTTTTGCTAAGTAGAATTTCGATATTCATCGTTTTAAAATTTTGTGAGAGCACCAGACTTTGTTATCAAGATACACCTCTTTTACATGAATACAACTTCTCATACACTTTCTACGTTTTCTTAGATTTTTTATGTTTACTTATTTAAAAATATACATTTAATCCAACGACACTTTCGGAATAGTATATTTTATTTATTGGAACCTTGATTAAGGACACAAAATGAGTCAATGCCCTTACCTTATTGAAAGCAAACTGCAATCGATCACGCATGAAAATTTAAATTTGGGTTTAATGAATGTTGACTTTTCTTATTGCATTCTCTCCATATAAATCTCATTCGGTCCTTAATCCAAAGAGAAAATAATGAATTAAGTCAACCCATCTCTGAAACATGGATACCACAATCGATATCTTATACCCTTGTCAAGTCAGACCCTTGCTAAATTCAGATTTGTCCTTTTAAAAGTTAAAATTTGAACTAAGGGGCATCGTTTACACGGGTCAAGCAACCATCTAACGTTCTTTAACTGAAAAAAATATCGTTTTCACTGTATGATAATTTTTAGCCTTTTTTTAAACTGAACAAACGCCTACATACATATCATCACGTCATTTCTCTGTCGGGGTAAGCAGATAAAGTACTAAACTTTCTTATACCAACAAATTTTTCACCTTCTCTAAATTCAAACACCTTCCTGTACAATTCTTACCATTTCTTTGACTTTTACGTTTTCTTCTTTCAAAATATTCATGTGGTCCAACCATACTTTTCTAGGTTTTCTTCTACCACACCTTCCACAAACATGAGTACTTGATTTTACTCAACATTTGAACCTTAAGTTTATATTCATACCCAATCACTTCATTCCGTACTAATCATACAGGAAGAAAACTAATTTTTATGATTAATAAATCGATATTTACAAGTCTTATTAATTAAAAAAAAAAATCTAATATACGAGTATGTCCAATTTTAAGATACTATACTATTTATACCAAACTTTTAAATTTGACAAATATAAAATGATTAGGGATGAGTGTGAACTTAAGGGTGAAGTGTTGAGTAAGATGAAGAAGAAGACTCTGAGATAGTTTGGGATAAGAAAATCTGGTGCTCTTTCCTTTCTGCTTACTTCGATAGGAAGATGTCGTGGTGGTATGTTTGTATATATTTGCGTCAGGCTTATTACATTTGTACAGCTTATAAGCATTTATTCCACAACAGTACATAATATTATTTTTCTCCGTTACTGAAATTTAAAAACAAGATATCTGTCTAAATTTAAATCTTATTTAAATTTGACCCAAGTTTGACCCGCATCATTACTATCTGAACCTTTTTTCGTTTCTCTTATCAAGTTCTATCTGTTGCACTCGTTCTTCTTGAGTAATCTCCATATTTATTATTCTTATCGCACGTTGTCTCAATGTGTAAACAGTTTAACTTGGTACAAAAACAAAATGCCTATTTTAAGATAAAATGTACGCCGTATAAAAGTATCAAGATTCATTTCATCTGCTTTGAAGCTAACCCGAGGAAGAGGCTGTGTCGAGGTTTCCTTTATAAATTTTATTGGACGAACAAACGAAACTGTCTCGTACCACGGACTAAATAATCTAGATCAGGAGTTGACAACCTTTTCCTTTTACGGGTCATACTCGATCTAAAGTTTTAATAATAGTATAAACATAGGTCTGTACCTATGACACCGGATTTTTTTTTATAGAAAATACACATTTATTGTATGAAAACGGTAAAAAATATTTTATTCAAAGTATTGCCCATCGCTAGCTACACATTTTTCCCATCTCTCTGGCAATTTGTGGATGCCACGCCAAAAAAACTGTTGCTCTTGTGAGGTAAACCAATAATCGAACCATTTTCGTAAGAAGTGAAGCGCTGCTCAGCAAGTGCGTGTCCCATTGATGCAAATAAGTAGTAATCGGATGGAGCCAAGTCTGGTGAGTAAGCCGCATGCGAAAGTATTTGGCAACTAAACACCTCAATCGTTTCCTTGACCGGTTTTGCTGTGTGCGATGGTGCATTATCATGAAGCAAAATCACTTTGTGTTGCTTCTTTTGATATTCTGGTCGTTTTTCACGCAATGCTTGGTTCAAATCAATAATTTGTTGTCGGTAGCGTTCAGTATAAACGGTTTCGCCAGGTTTTAGCAGCTCATAACAGATAACACCCTTCTGATCCCACCAAACACAGAGCATCGTCTTCCGTCCATAGCGATTTGGCCTTGCAGTCGATGTCGCTGGTTTGCTTGAAGTTACCCATGATCTTTTACGCTTAGGATTCTCGAAATATATCCATTTTTCATCGCCAATCACAATTCGATGGAGAAATTATTTTCTTTTGTACCTGGCACGCTGCATTTTGCAAGTGGTTTTTCGGTTTTCCTGCTGTCTTTCATTCAGTTCATGTGGAACCCATTTTCCCACCTTCTGGAACTTTCCCATGGGTTTCAAACGTATGTAGACGGCTTTTTGTGTCACATTTAATTGATCCGCGAGTTGTTGCCTTTGAGCGTCATCATCATCCAACAATGCTTGGAATTCGGCGTCTTCAAACTTTCTCGGTGGTCTTCCACGTTCTTCGTTTTTCACGTCAAAATCGCCACTTTTGAAATTTTAAACCACTCAAAGAACTGTGATTTACCAAGAGTATGCTCACCGTAAGCTTAGACAATTAGCAATTTTCTTTAAATGGTAACAGAAAATCAATGATGTTCGCAAATCGTAGTTTTCAGGCTCAAAAACAGACATGTTCAACGCTATGAATACATATGTAGTTGTATTAAACTTGTGTTGTTGTGAGTTTAAAGTCTTTGACTAATGTAAACACAAGAAAAAGGCGCTAATGACTCGGTTTGACAGTCACTACATTGACAACTAGAGCCATCTATGAGCAAATTCCGGTTTCATAGGTATAGCCGTAACTGTTTTAAGTTAGGGAGGGTAAAAAATATTTACTTTTCAATTTTTATTTGTTAAATAATATGAAGATATCTCGTATTTTATTCAACAACTTACATTAAAAAATGTTTATTTCTCAATCTCTTGTTGCTTAGTCTGACTTTTAAGGCTGTATATTCATGGATTGGAAAGTTGAGAAGAATATACGTGTCAACAAACATAAACATGCGTTCGCTGAAATATGGGCTATATAAAAAATTTATGAATTTATTATGCATATTAAATTTGCTATTCAAACGTTTAAATCAAGAGTTCCCAAAGTGGTCGATATCGATCCCTTGGGGTCGATTTGATTTTTCTAGGGATCGATAGTTTCAATAAAAAAAATTGGGGGTTGACGACAGCAAAAGTAGACCCCCTTACTACTACTATTTGTTTGTTACTTCAAAATATCTATGATTCCAATAGGTACCTAATTAAGAATATTTGTCAATATTTGTGCTTATTTTGAATTTAAATATGGTATTTATTTGATAAATGTCAAAAATTAAAAAAATGTCCGTTCGATTTTTTTTTGCTTTAATTTTCGTCAGTGCTTTTTGCTTTAATTTCAATATTAAATGTTGCACAATATAATGCCATAATCCGTAGTCCTTTTAACTTTTTCAATCTTAATTACAAGTGATTAAAATGAAAAGTTTGACATCTATTGAAATATTTAACATCGAGTACTGTACAAACTTATTAATTTGAGTAAGTAAAGTAAATTACTAGGGGGTCGACCGTTTTAAAAGATTTTGGTAAAGGGGTCTGTGGTCGAAAAAAGTTTGGGAACTCTTGGTGTAAATGATTCAACATACGGGTTTGTGGGTCGCAAAAAGATGCACGTTCCGCATGGGACCAGCACACCACAATATACGTGTATACTCGAATATATTTATTGTGGTCCGCCGGTCTCATATCCGGCGGTATAAGTCGAACAATACAATAAAGCAAATATATACAATTCAATAAATTCATCCCGACAAGAACAACTTCTTCACTTTACTCCTGCAAGTAGTCAAAGCCATATGAAAATTCATAAAATGGCCATATGGACTACCCAATCTGTGCAGGCTTGCACTAGGCTTGCTTGGCTTGTTGTACAAATAATTACAACTCTTATATATCCGATATGATGAACTGCGAAAGCCGCAAAACATATTTTGTCCTGTTGTCGGTACTGCAATTGTGGTGCATCTAATAATCGAAGAAAAATGCGAAAACTTAAAAAAAATTTAAATGAGCATTTATTTACTCCGGTAACTCCAGACATAATTATTTAATATATTTGCACTAACTATATCAAATAATTAAAGTGAGTCTACTTGTAGGGTACTAGGGATTTTGATACGAGTATCTAAGTCATTTGTGGGTAGAGGGTTCTCAGGTCCCTCTACAATGCGCCGGTATGTAGCAAGTTAGACTAGGGATTGTGATACGAGTATCTAAGTAATTTGTGGGTAGTAGTGATGGATAGCTTGTTCGGAGTTTCGGTCCGATGGTAGGACACCTTACTCCTTCATCGGATAAGTTCTGACTGTTAAGATATTTATTGGAAATTTTTGGATCTTTTTGGGAATCGGGAAAGGATAGGTTTGTGGTAAATGTTTAGATTTTATGAATGATTATGAGAAATTATAAACGATTAAATACATATATAAATATGATGATATATACATAATATTAAATACAAATATACATAAATTTGTGTCGTCACACACTGTTTTATATTGAATGGGTGAAAGAAAAAAAAAGAAAAATAATGATGGTGAATAAATTATAAGAATGAATATAGTATATGTAGATAAGTAAATGAGTGGGGAAACGTGTGTGACTTTTATAAATATATTAAGGTGTAGAAAATGTTTATTGAAGGTGAGAAATGCGGTTGCCTATGGGGGTAAACTGTCTGCCGGAGGAATTATCGATGATGGAGTGTTCAGAGTGACAATCGGGGGGTCATTTGGGGGGATGGAAGGTTTTCAGGTATCTCTCTCTACAATGCCCTGGTATTTAGCAAGTTAGAATGTGGAACATTAGTGCGGAGCCCGCGGGGATTTGTTTTTCTCAAATGGTGGTAAAAGTACAAAATAAATTTTTGATATTTCTCTAATTATGGGAGTACGGTTACAGCCCTTTGCTCTATCCTACAAGATTTCTTCGTGTTATGTTGGGATACTACCTTCTTAGTGTGAGGAGGGATGTGAGGATCTCTTCTTATATCTTCAAGCTGGTGATGGGAGCTATACCTTATCCTATTACGATGGAAAATATAAAGTTTTCTTGTTATTGACAACTATTCGAGGTACATAAATGTTGACCTTATTTAGACTGACAATAAGTAGAAATAATGTGCTCTTCCTCTGATGGCTATGCCTTTTGAATAAGACCTCGGATATTGACATCTTCAACCTATACGAAAATGTGTTAAAAGAAAGAATTTTGAGCTTTCTTAGTAATGGGAGTTAGTTATGTAATATTTCATGATTAGTAATTCAATTTTTTTTGTTGTTGTATAAAATTTATCTAAGCTTTGTGTAATTGGATTTAACCTATGTACGAGTAAGTACGCTTTATGAAAATAAATAAATAAAAATTACAGAAATGCGTATGTAGATTGGGTGCATAAAACCTAATATATTTGATAAGTCAACACAATGCGAAGTTCATTTAGTTTCTTGAATTTACTTAAATGACATTTACTAAATATGTTTCGACTTGAGTTGGTTACTTGATCAGCTGAGTGTCTTCTAAAGAGATATCCCAGACATTGGGTGTGGAATGGAAGACAAACGTCGATATCGCAATATTGAAGAGGTCTGGTTCTGAGCGGTGATTTATGTCTCATTTCTTAGAAATCTAATTTATTTATTATTTCTAAGAAATGTATTATTACCAAATATGTCAGTTGTAAATCACTCGAATAGCTCTTCTTTCTCTTGAAACCATGTTATCATATTACACAACTTAACAAAGGACTATGACACATAAAAAATATTATTATTCATCAAATTGAATATAACAATTAAGATTGTACAAAACCATAATTCAAAACAATTCAATTTATAATATTTCATAATAATTTGGTACATATATACGACACCATCACGCTGTTTCTCTGCTGGGGTAAGGAGAAACAACATAGAACTATATTTTCTTCTTAACACTGATCTTAACACACACACATTTCGCCTCTACCACATCCATACATCTCCTACGATATAATCCATACACCTCGTATATCCCTAATCACTGCATTTCGTATTCTGCTATGCATCGTCTGCCCATGGATGTAGAAGAGGGTTCGGATTTGTATCGAGATTAGAAAGTCTGGCGTTCTGTCCTCTTTGCCTACTCCGACTAGGAAATCGCGTGATGGTTTGTAAGTGTGTATTATCAGAACATATATTCTTCTAAGTGCATGCATTCTGTACCATTTAATCGGCTGTTGTGTTGTGGACTATCATCTTAACAGTTTCTTATACTGTTTGGTTCGAGTATGTATGTTATAGTGCCCCATTGACATTATTTCCTATCACTTAACATTATTTGATATCTCTCGTTCCTCTTCCACCATTTGAGAATATACTTTGTAATTCTTTCATAACCTGAGATTTTACTTTGTAAAAGTGTACGTAGAGATGCGTGTGCCATCAAGCCATTTAACTTTTGAGATAAGTGGACAGAATAAATCTCCAGGTCTTTCGCTTTTGCTATCGTCAAACAGCATGTTTTGCTAACTTTCTTATTTTTTTTATTTTTCTCTCTTCGATATTTTAAAATTTGATTAATTTGTTCGTGCGACGTCTTTCAAACTTCTCGTTTCTTCTTCAAAGCTAGAATATTATTATGTCGTGTCAATTTAATATTCGTATTTCAGTTCTAAATACTTTCAGACATCATTACACTACCAAAAATAAAATAAAATTATTTGAAGAAAATAATATTATCAATATACAACGTAACTATGCCATTGTTTTATTATTAGAAATTAAAAAGTAAATATTAACCCATAACTATGATAACACCTATTCTTACGGACGTAAGTACAACCGATTTGATATAGTTTAATGATATTTTTTTCTATAGTACAACAGATACCATATTACGTTTAAGGATATCATTGACCTTTGGATAAATAATATCACATATTCATAAAGCATGACAGGGGTTCAAATTATGCACGAAAATTCTATGACAGAATCATGACAGGTGTAGTAAAATATGTTCAATAAATGTATAGTTATGTGTAAACTTATTCGTACGTACTCTTTTACGACCACTGTTTTATTAAGAAGTCATTCGAGTACATTACCCTACTTTGTGCCAAAAATTACATCATCTCATGATTACATTTTTTTTCCATCTTCCAAATCTCTCTAATGCACCATTATTAAGTCCAGCCTGTTATTGTATAGAAAGTTCGTCTCCATCATTTTATGCGACACAAACTTTGTATAATCTTTAAACATACTTCCGACACACATTTAAAAAGTAACCAGTCTAGTTTTGCAAGTTAATATTACCCATATGTTAAGAGAATGTGTTTCTTAATAGGAAATTCACCCACACTAGGATGATTTGTGTCATCACATTAAAGTAAAAAATTATAAGAGCCAATATTACTATTATAAGAGTCAATATAATAAATAAAAAAAATCTAGACAATTAAAAGCTTCAATTGGTTAAACTCCAAAAAGATTATAAGAGTCAAGATTATTATTATAAGAGTCAATATAATAAATTAAAAAAATCTAGACAATTAAAAGCTTCAATTGGTTAAACTCCAAAAAAATTATAAGAGTCAATATTACTATTATAAGAGTTAATATAATAAATAAAAAAAATCTAGACAATTAAAAGCTTCAATTGATTAAACTCCAAAAAAATAACAATCGATGTATAATAACTGAAGTTCTTTGAAGAAACGCAATATTCAATGAATGCGGTAACGATATTTAATTTATTACAATGTACTGTTTTTTATCGACCATTAAAAATGGTTAAAAACGTTATACTCACATTAGAATTTTGAGTGCGTATGAATATACTCGTATATCTACTATATACTACTTGTCACAAAAATTATAAACATTTACGTGAATAAAATACAAAAAAAATATCAGACAGCAGTACGCAAATGCATACCACCTATAATACAATAAAATACACACTTGAGACAGGTCAAAGCTCCGACCTGATCCGGAGGTTGCGGGCTCAATCCCCGCTGGAATCCAGATTTTTTTAAATTGAATTCCAGTCTGGTTTTCACTTAGGTCCCATTAAAACGTCTTTCTGGTTGGTTGGAAGAGATTTCTACATGGCAATAAACATCCACTCCAATATAAGGCTCATTTAGTAAATTAAATTACAAGATATGGCATTAAGTAAATTAAACCTGTCACGTAAAAGACAACCGAAAAACACTCGATCTAGTGTTTCATAAACTAGACCACACTCGCAGTCAAGATCCTCTACAGTACCCATTCTATAAAGGTGACTAGCTACCACGCACTGGCCCATCCGCAAGCGACACATGATTGACACTTCCATTTTGTTCATTCTCACTATATTAAACAATGGTTTTAAAAGGAACAACAGATCGATTAATATCTGGAGCCCTTATTATGAAGAATATTAATCAGTATTTTTTTATAAAGACGATATTGACATTGAATTTACCTCTCTTGACTGCCCGAATTCAAAAGCGCTCCAAACACCATGCTATTATTATTATTTTATGTTTTGTAAAAAAAATGTCAGTAAATCTTATATTTTTCTCATGTTTGTTTTTAAACGCTCTTTTTAGTGTCGAGAGTATACCATATAATTGACACATGTGATAAGCTGTTTGACTTATGACAGGAACTCCTAGTTAGCCAGCCAGCAGGCCTATGGTGTTAGATCATAAAAAAATAAACATGACAAGGTAAAGAGAATATTTTCTTGTATGTTGATAAAACCATATATCTTAAAACTGTTACTTTTGTTTTTTTAATGTCTTTCTTTATCGTGTGAAAAAGAGAAAGGATAAATATTATTATTTTACAAATAAAAAATCTTTTGAAAAATGGTAAATTATTATTACACATTCTTGGATCTATTCAGTGAACGCATGAATGGGATAATCGGTGACGTGTTATATCAATTAACCGCCTTATTTGACTAACTATGATGAAAGGGGTGCACAAACAAGACTTGTTTGCGCTCCCCTGATGTTACAAAAAGTGGAATAAACAGTATTTGATCAAATAAATTACAATATTTATGATATGTTTGTTTTGAATGGGTTTCATTTCCTTCAGTGCAAATTCAACATCTTAATGTAATCTTGTTTTTTTTTTAATATTAGACTTGTGATAATTTGGTATCAGGACTAACTCTCATGAGATGTGGACTCCCAGCTTTCCATCCATCTTTTTAGATGTCTTTTTGGGGGACGACTACCAGCAGGTATTTCATACATTGTCAAGCAGGAAACTCTTGTCATCCATATTTTCCTTATGACCTCGCTATTGCCTTCTGCGGTGTCTACTTTATCTCACTATTTCTAACCACATCTCAAAGCGTTTTGCCTACAGTGGCTTTGAGGGCTTTCATTTAATTTGTTCTGAGCATCTTTTTGTTTTTATTTCTTCTATACAATTGCTTCTCAAACTTTCCATGTTCATGGATAAGTTATTTTTAATAGAAGTTTTTAAACAATAAAGACGGCGTTCAAATACATTTTAAAAATTTTGGACAATTTTTTTTATGAAAAATACGTTAAAAAATATTTCAAATAATAACAATTATGCGAAATTCTTATTTTTTGTTTTGTATTTCGACACGGCCCAGTAACGAACTGTTCGCGAACCACCACTGGTCCAAGAACCACAGTTTGAGTAGCATTGCTCTAGACTTTCTTCATAAGTGATGATTGGCCTCATATATGCTTTGTAAATAATTTTGACCTTTCTGTCTATTCTCACGTATTTACTATTCCAAACCACATATTTTTTGCATGCGGAGATAGCTGTGAATTTATTTACTTGTCCTCTTATTTCTGCGTAGGTATGATTGTAGCTGAGCATTAGTAACCAAAGGACAAAAATTAATACAGCTAGGAGAAAATATATTATAGTGTGTTTTACTGTCCGATATGGTGGGAATATACCACAAATGAATTAATGGTCTAACAGGGCACGAACACTATAGCACATATGTTACATACATACCACCACTGAGTCTCTCTGTCGGAATTGGCAAAGAAAGGGAAAGCGCCAAAATTGTCTATCACAACACAAATCTTTCGCCTTTTCTATACCTATACACCTCCTATATATTTTTTTGTTTTTATTCCATTTCTTTCTTTTAAAAATTTCATACACTTGATACAACCATACTTTCTTTGGACTTTCTCTACTACACCTTCCACTCACATTTGCACTGTTAATTGGTTTGTTCGTTTTTCATTACTCATTCGTTTAGCGTGCCCAAACCATTTCAGAATGCTCTTTTTTATCTTACTCAACACATCAGCCTTAAGTTCACATTCATCTCTAATAATTTGATCCCGTATTCTGTTATACATTGTCACCCCATGTCACACTACTGTAGACTCGATTATCCGGGGTCGCATTAACCGGAAACATTTAAATAATATTTAGAAATGTTTTGAAAAAAAAACAGATTATTCGACTGTCTCGGTTAATCCACACCCCGGTTAATGTGACCCCGAACAATCAATTTTATGGTTAAATTATGTCTTAGTGCGTTCTATACATCCCATACAAACATGGTAGATATTTCCTTAATCATCTTAGAACCGGTAATTTGTGGGTTGATTTTTTATATAACTACGTTCACATTGTTTGCAGGCCACGCTCTTTATCAGCTCAATGTAGAAATTTTGAGGAGTAGCACAGAACAAAGTGAAAATGATTCTTTCTTTTAACAAGTTTTCTTATATTGTTTCTTTTAATTACACTTTCGTTGTACACAGTACAACTTGGCGGACTTATTGCCATGTGATAATCTCTTCCAACCAACCAGAAATATGTTTAGATACCTCAAAAGATGTCCTACTCGTCGACTACTCGACTACATAAATGCTCAAAACTTTAGACAGTACCGATTTCTGGTCTATTCAGTGAACTCTATGGTGACATTCAAAACCGTTTACAGTTCTTTGTTTTCCCTGTCTCGTGGGTTTGTCTTTTTATTCAAATTAATCGATCTATAAAAAAATAATAAAAAATAATCTTTATAATTTTTCTTAATGAATAATAAAATTCTCATCCATCTTCTTTTATTTCCAATATTTGCACATCTTTGTTTTTAAATATATACTCGTATATAGAAAAATCCAAGTAAATATTTATCCTGAAATCGATGCTTTCGGATCAGGATGTTAAACTGGTGGATATATAAACAAGCCTATAAAGAAAATGTGATAGCAAAGCCTTATTTTGTCTCTGGAATCTGTTTCCATTTTTTTGATAAAAGCCTAATTTAAGTGAGATGAGGTTTAAAATCATAATTATATACTATAGTTATTAAGCTTTGTAGGTTACTTTATTTACCTGGTAGAATAAAACCGTAATTTTATTAAGTAAATAAATTATGTCTGCCTGGTAGAATAATCTGAAGAGTAGGGGAGAGTGGTACCTATTTTTTTAAAATTAAAATCTGGAACCAACGAGAATCAAACCTGGTTTGGAAGACATGTGTTTTACAAACTAGGCGTCAGAGATCGTTATTTGTTAGACATGGGTCGTGGAAACACCATAAATCATAATCATATATGGGAAAACAACATATTACGTATATTTTGCCTTTTACTTCTTGCTTCAATGGTGTTTTCGCTCTTGATGGCGCTTTACCGTTACATTGTTTTAACTTATAATCATCTGATGTCAGTTTGCATCGATTATTTTCATTTGCCGTTGGCTTAACGGGTCCTGTCATTTTTGACAGCTAATCGGACGAAAATTGATTTTGCAATTTGCTAATCATAATATTTGAATGGTGAAATTCACCAAAGTCCGTTAGTTTAGCACGATTTATTAGTATCATTACGTGTAAGATTCAATATCGGCTATTTTAAAGGTAAGGTTCATGATTGAGCAAAACTGATTATTCCATTATGTTTGATGTCCGGAACGTGGGTATTAATCATTTTTGTTTTTAAGTACATACCGGGCATTTCTTTGAGGCTGGTCTTATGTGGAATAACATAACTTGAGTAAGTTTTTATGGCGTAGCATCTTTTTTGTTTTATTATTGCTGTGTTCGAAAAACACAACAAAACCACACGTATCCTTATTCTTACAACCAACTAGAAATAAAGAGAATCTCGTCACAAATCCAAGAACTTTATTGTCAGATAAACATGTGTTAATATGAGATCAAAATGTAAAATCACTGTTGAACACGATGACAAGGTCTTTGATATTATTGACACGCATGATTGGCTGGTCATCTTCATTACTGTTGGGTTCATTAAAACATGCATTGGTTTCATCCATTTATAGGACTGGCAATCTGGCGTGACGATTGCCTGTATGAATGCTTTACAATTTTTCCGTCAAGTTAGTTTCAGTTGTTAAATAAAAGGGACAAGAACAACCTATTGGACTGAAGTTATTATTAGATCTATAATAACAACGAGTTACACCAAGAAAGTAATCGAATAGGCGCTGACGGCTGTAATAAAACCTGTCATCGAGCAAACGGAAATAACGAACGATAATAACCAATTAGAACTGGTTGATGTTATAATTAATGTGAAAGAAAGTAATCGGATAATTTAAGGAAACATAAAGTGGCTTAGAACACAGAGGAAATCGTCAAATGGAGCAAGAATACCTGTAACACAGAGGAAATCGTCAAATGGAGCAAGAATACCTGTAACACAAAGGAAATCGTCAAATGGAGCAAGAATACCTGTAACACAGAGGAAATCGTCAAATGGAGCAAGAATACCTGTAACACAGAGGAAATCGTCAAATGGAGCAAGAATACCTGTAACACAGAGGAAATCGTCAAATGGAGCAAGAATACCTGTAACACAGAGGAAATCGTCAAATGGAGCAAGAAAACCTGTAACACAGAGGAAATCGTCAAATGGAGCAAGAAAACCTGTAACACATAGGAAATCGTCAAATGGAGCAAGAAGAGAAGGTGATACTGGCGTGACCATGTGGATAGGATGGGTAGAGACACAATCCAAAATATAATGGCACACGAGATTCCCGCAGTACATCGCATGTCAGGAAGGTCACTTAAAAGGTGGACAGAGCTGGTGATCTGCCTCCCAAGAATCATTATCTCAACAACAGACCCAAGATCTAGACCAAGGGTCGGCAAACTTTTTTGGCTGCGGGTCAAAATCAACCACAATGTGAATATTAAAGCGACGTTTGGGTCAGTGATATTTTCATTTTAAAACAGTCTTTTAGTGAATAATAAGATACATTTTATTAAGAAAATAATTACAATACGCTTTTAAAGTTTAATTATTATTATAAAAACTAATAAAATTCTAATTATTATAAAAACAAACATAGTTGAATGAACTTTATTTATAAACGTTATCTTCGATATTAATGGCTCCCCTAATGTTGAATTTGTGACGATAATTTATTCAAGTTTGGTGTATAGTCAGTCGTTTTAAGACGAATACAAGCATCTGAATTTTCGGTAGTTAACCTGCTCCTGTTAAAAATAAATTTCATTTGTGAAAATATTTGCTCACATTTATAAGTTAACCGAATGTGGACAAAATGGCAAAGCCAATTTTTTTCAAAGATGAAAACTTCGTAGGAAGTGATGCCCAGTACGTTGATATCATGAGGAAATGATTATCTTCTGTTTTTTCCAAATCTTTCCGCAATTCCTTGAATTTATCCGTCCATAACGTTGAAGCCAATTTTGTCCCTTACGTCTCCGCCATTACTCTGCAGCGCGCGGCGCATGTTGTTAGGGCGGAAACGTAAGGGACGAAATTGACTTGCGCGCAAAAACAAAGTATCTATTTTCAATTTTTTTTTTATTCGTAAAATATTCGTTTCATGTTTATGTTTTATAATTTATTTTTATATACTTTTTTCGGAACTAAAGTGGGTCACTCGGTAACCCGCGGGTCATAGGTTGCCAACCCCTGATCTAGACCAAGAAGAACAAGAATGAGATTTTTTCAATTCTCTCTCTCATCACAAGCTTGATAATTTTGTTTTATTTTCTTACAATGTATGACCGATTTCGAAAAAACCTAAGATATAACAAAGGATAAACATTAACTTGATTCATGCAAAATTTAATTCCAAAGTCACACATATCACCACGTGGACAAGCACAGAGTAGGCCAAGCTTGGAACTTTATCTCACGTATGAAAGGACTCCCAAACAACATATGTGTATATACAAATAAATCCGTTTGGAAAAAATACAAACGAAAGTTCACTGGCATAATTCATCCACTTAATACATATAGACAAATACAATAATACTCACAATATGAATAAAAACCTTAGTCAAGAATTAAATATCAATAAACCATTTGGAAAAATGAAAGGACAAAATAAAATTTGTGGTTACTGGAGGCGTGGAAGGACGACGTACAAGAGGAAGAATCCCAATGCGTTGAACCGACCAAGTGAGAGATGCAACAAGACTGCGTAGAATATATGAATTTGAAATGTGGTGCTGGAGAAGGGTGAATTCCATGGACAGCAAGGCGAACTAACGCCTCCATTCTCGAAGAACTAAGAATCACCGACAGATTGTCGACAATATGCATTCGACGAGTCCTCCGACTCTTTGGGCACATTGTTCGTGGCCAAGGAGACAGTTTGGAGAGGTTTGTGGTTACTGGAGGTTTGGAAGGACGGCGCACAAATGGAAGAATCCCAATGCGTTGGACTGACCAAGTGAGAGATGTAACCCGATTACCCTTTAATAATTGTTCTTCGAGCTGCAAAGTGCAGGGATTGATTGAAAGGAGTCGTCAGAGGCTCTCATGGGAGTCACGATGCTTTTTCATGAGCTACGCGACAGGATGGATATCGTATAAAACTATTTAATAGGAATCATATTGCCATATTAGTTACCAACGTTTAGAATGAATGGAAGTAGAAAAAACACAGATGATTTTTTTATTTCTTCTTTACTAAGACGAGGTGATTTATGTAAATTTTTCAAAAAGATCATTTTTTGTGTTCGTCATATGCTTTGTTATGATTTGAGGTATATGTGAAATTAATCACTGTGTATACCATTAAACTATTAAAGTGATTTGAGCAAAGAGGTAGCGATTTAAATACAATTAACTTGGCAAAAAAGAAACAATGGAACAAAACAAATCCGCGTCCATCAATACGAGTATGTTATTTTCTTTTTTATTTGACTCTGTTTTCATCATCTTACAAAGCATCTACATTTACCAACCCAGCAATCTTCTTCGGCCGCAATATTCTGTCAATAATATAACCGCATGAAGTCACCTCATGACCTGTGCAAAACCCGCAGAGTTGTGTCAGGTTGTGTTGTGTCATCAACGGAATCGGGCATTGTTTCATATTATTTTGTTGAATATTTTTTATTAGGTATTAATTGATTTTGAATAACAAAAAATTACTAAATGCCTAATACTGTGTTGATGCCTACCTTGACATAAGGAAGAAAAGAAGTAGGATGTGGGCTGAAAAATATCTGATATCCTCGTGGCCGAGCTCGCCCTTTATTGGTAGGGTGTATCTCGGCCGAGGGGATATTATGGGATGAGTCCATACCTTTGATGGCTTCTATTTTAAATTTATTTTCTGCTATGTATCTTGGGATGTATGCGCGATTTCGGAATGTATTTATATATATTTTACATAGATATATACAAAACAAAAATCAACATTATCTTTTTTTTGTTTTCGCGTTTAAGTTTTCATATACGAGTATGTGTATGTACGAAACGCAGACGTGAAAAAGTACTGAAAGAAGCCGAATAAATGCTATAGAAATGCGTGCACTGAGAATAATATGTAAGTTGATAATATATAATAGATTACGAAATGAAGTGATAAGAGATGAATGTGGACTTCAGGTTTTCATTTTAGTTACATCAAAAAAGCACTCTGAGATGGTTTGGGAACGTAGAAAAAATGAATGAAGAAAGAATAACAACACAAATTAACAGTGCGAATGTAAGTGGAAGGCATGGTAGAGGAAGACCAATGGAAAGATATTTTGAAAGAAAGAAATGTTAAAAGACAGAGAAATCGTAAAAGTTGTGCGAGCTGTATGGATGTATAAGTGTGTCGCGATAGGAAAGTCTGGCGTTTTCTCCTATCTGCTTGTCCCACAGGGAAACTGCGTGATGGTGTGTTATTTATACATGTGTCTATTTTATGCCTAGTATTCGGGGATATAAGAATACCTGTGACTTTTGTCATGTCTATTCTTTCAAAAAAGGGAAAACAAAGAGAAAACATGCCGGTGTGCTCCGATCCTCTGACTTCGGTGTGCCATCGAATCCAGTGCAGCTGTGTGACCGGTGAGTTTGCTGGTGTGCAACGGCTCATTTACTTAAAACAAACTCCACGGCTTCGATTTCCAACTGAATTGACAATGGAATGGAAAAAATGGCGAGAAAAGAGAAAAACGACGATGTATGTGTATATAGTAGATAAATTGTTGTATTGACAACTGGGGTTCAATAATAAAGGAGTTTTATTTTTTTATATTAAATGTTAAGATGTGAATGAAATTTAAACTATCAAACATTCTCAAATCAGATATTCTAGTGAAAGACAAACTATCAAACATTCTCAAATCAGATATTCTAGTGAAAGACAAACTATCAAACATTCTCAAATCAGATATTCTAGTGAAATACAAACTATCAAACATTCTCAAATCAGATATTCTACGCAAGGCACAAATTTCTACCTCATTTATTTTGTTCCAATGGCCCCCTTTCACATGCAATAATTATTGAAGATTTTGCTATAGATTTTTATTATATTTTACCGATAAATACATACATATATATACCATCATGACACTTACCTGTTGGGTACGCAGAGAAGAGAGCACTACATATATTTTGCCTCTTCTACATCCATACAACTTCTCATGTAATTCCTACGATTTATTTGACTATTTACATTTTCTTCTTTTAAAATATCATTCACTTGAACCATACTTTCCTTTGTCTTCATATACTACGCCTTCCACTCACATTTGCACTATGTGTACTGTCCTTCATTTATTCATTCTACATGCACAAACCATCTCAGATTGCTTTCTGTATCTTACTGTATACTGATATATATAATATTGTCATAAAATCCATAGTATTAATTTACTAACTGGTTGGAGTTAATTTGTTATAACATAAACATCAGGAAGGTAATACGAAGCCGAATGGAGAAGCCAGAACTCCATAAGAGGACTGGTTTGCAAGTAGGAAGTGTTTCTGGTCTTATACTCGTACGTTATCAAGGCACGCAGCAATTCCTGCACCTACCTGTTTTTTCCGCGGATTTTATTTTTGTTGATATTGAAGGAATGTATCGGTATCATTGAAGTTAAATTTGTGATTTGGTTCGTTCAGTAATATAGTAAAAACGGGTAACATGCTTTTGTTGATATTGAAGGAATGTATCGGTATCATTGAAGTTAAATTAGTGATTTGGTTCGTTCAGTAATATAGTAAAAACGGGTAACATGCTTTTGTTGATATTGAAGAAATATATCGGCATCATTGTAGTTAAATTAGTGATGTGGTGCATTCGGCAATATAGTAAAAACAGGAACCATTTTTTTGGTTGATATTGAAGGAATATATCGGCATCATTGTAGTTAAATTAGTGATGTGGTGCATTCGGCAATATAGTAAAAACATGAACTATTTTTTCGTTGATATTGAAGGAATGTATCGTCGTCATTGTAGAAAAAATTGTGATGTGGTGCATTCGGTAATATAGTAAAAACGGGTACCATTTTTTGGTTGATATTGAAGGAATATATCGGCATCATTGTAGTTAAATTAGTGATGTGGTGCATTCGGCAATATAGTAAAAACATGAACTATTTTTTCGTTGATATTGAAGGAATGTATCGGCGTCATTGTAGAAAAAATTGTGATATGGTGCATTCGGTAATATAGTAAAAACGGGTACCATTTTTTTGGTTGATATTGAAGGAATATATCGGCATCATTGTAGTTAAATTAGTGATGTGGTGCATTCGGCAATATAGTAAAAACATGAACTATTTTTTCGTTGATATTGAAGGAATGTATCGGCGTCATTGTAGAAAAAATAGTGATGTGGTGCATTCGGTAATATAGTAAAAACGGGTACCATTTTTTTGGTTGATATTGAAGGAATATATCGGCATCATTGTAGTTAAATTAGTGATGTGGTGCATTCGGTAATATAGTAAAAACGGGTACCATTTTTTTGTTGGTCTTGAATGAATGTATCAGCGTCATTGAAAAAAAAAATGTGATGTGGTGCATTCGGTAATATACTAAAAACAAGTACCATTTTTTTGGATATTAAAGGAATATATCGGCATCATTGTAGTTAAATTAGTGATGTGATATATTTGGTAATATAGTAAAAACGGGTACCATTTTTTTGTTGATATTGAAGAAATATATAGGCATCATTGTAGTTAAATTAGTGATGTGGTGCATTCGGTAATATAGTAAAAACGGGCACCATGTTGGTATTGAAGGAATGTAGCGGCATCATTGTAGTTAAATTATTGATGTGGTGCATTCGGTAATATAGTAAAAACGGGTACCATTTTTTTGTTGGTATTGAAGGAATGTAGCGGCATCATTGTAGAAAAAAATAGTAACGTGGTGCATTCGGTAATATAGTAAAGACGGGCACCATTTATGTGTGTAAACGTAATTTATTTACTTATCAGAAAATAATAGAGTAAAAGAAGTTTATCGAGAAGATGTTAAGATCTGTACGTTATGAAACACGATGAAGATTTTTAAGGTTAAGAAAAATATAATATAATATATAAGCGAACGGCTTTTGGGCTGAAAAGTTTCTTGTATTTGTCTCCTAAGCTATTCTTTACATTAAATAAAGTAATAAGAGATAAATAAATAAATTGTTTGACAAAAAACAGACTAGATTTAGTAAGAGAAAACTTTCATACAAAACGAAAACTCTAATTGAATCGGAATTATGCGATTTGAAAGTATTATATTGCATGTTCAGTTGGTTTTTCCTTGATACTATGGATCGTGTGTGCTTTTCGTGCCTACGCACTAGTGAATGATACTTTGTTCAATGTATGTTTCTGACTTAAATGTTCTTTTTTGGTGTAATGTGATAATGATGAGATTTTATTACTTTACTATTTGAGTATGATTATTATTCTTATGACTGTTACATTTTTTTTATTCTTATGACTGTTACAGTTACGTCTATTTTTTTTGTGAAACCTACTTGCCTATATGCCTAGTTAGGCAGAGTAAATAAAAATAATTAAAAAAAAAATTATAAAAGTAGATGCATAATGGGTGTCCCGCCCCGAGGAACTGCTCGACATAGAAACTTTAGCCGCAGTTTTCCTATGTTGACACTTCTTGCATTAGGTAAGGATTATCGAAATGACAACAGCCATCAAAAGAATCTATAAATATCATTGCCGATCATATGTGAATCATCTAGGACGTTCGTTAGACTGCTTTACTTTTGTATCAGATCCTTTAATATATTTTGTCCAATGTTTTGAATATGAAATGGTTTGTAGAATTTTTGAAGTCTCAGCGTTCGAAAATTCTATAATAGATTTCCAAAATAAGACAATTTTCGTCATTTTCAAATTCATCAGAATTTATTCTAGCAAGTTTGCTTCAAATACAGAATTTAAAACCATAATACCTTTCTTTAATGAAGTTACGTTTTTTTTTGTTTTTACAATATATTTTACTCCAATCTCCATTTCCGCCTCCTAGCCATTTATGACGTTTAACATTTGTTTATAATTTTTTCTATTCCTTATTTTTTTTATTTAATTTTTTATTGAAAATTGTTATTACGAGTAGTATACACTGCTTTTACCACTTATAAGATATTTTGAAATTATTGCCCAACCGGTTTCGATATCATCATAATATTTAAATTACTTCAATATACTAAAACTAGAATTCTAGTTTTAGTATTGATATATCAGCTGTATAATATATCTTTCAACAAATGAAAAAAAAAAGTAGTGAGTATTTAATTCCCTAAAAAGGATAAATATTCCAAACATAAAAAAATATTTAAAAACCATATAAAAATATACAATCACAAAAAAACAATAAAAAAATCTCAAACTTAAGTACGCAAGTACACACGTCTAAATTCTCACAATGACATAAAAAAAACATAACAATTTACACAGTTATTAATTACAATACAGAATCTGCTTAAGACGGGTAATCTGCACTGTACCATACCGGATTCACTCTCAACATTAATATGGAAGGAAAGAAAAATGTAGTTGCATACAAAAAAAAAACAATAAAAAAATAACTTGTTTATAGTTTAAACTCCATTAAAAATCTATTTCGATCCCGATATAAAAAATCAGAAGTAAGAGAACAGAAATAAATAGAAAGAGGAGTACAAAATTAATGCTGCGATCAAACAATATACCCAACATATCATATCGATCTTAACAAACAATATACCCAACATATCATATCGACCTTAACAAACAATATACCCAACATATCATATCGACCTTAACAAACAATATACCCAACATATCATATCGACCTTAACAAACAATATACCCAACATATCATATCGATCTTAACAAACAATATACCCAATACATCATATCGACCTTAACAAACGTTATTGATGATTGGTAGAATATGAATTTTACAGAGACAATCCAGAAATCGCAGTAGTTATAAAAATGTTTATATATCACAATTGCATAGTTAAAAAAAATAGTACTTACAAATAAAAAAATACTTCAAGCATTCACAACGAATTTAAAAGGTCATAAATTATGTAACCTTTTTTATAAATTAACTGTGGAAAAATATATCTGCAATTCAACAAATTGATTTCCGAAAGGTGCATTCTATTTGTTGGGGAATTTCGTTTATAATTAGAGGGACTTTGTTTACAATGAAAAATATTGGTGTCGTTTGAAGAAGGCAGTGATATCGAAACCGGTAATGCAATAATTTCAAACGTAAGGGAGAAAAATAATTTCAAACGTAAGAGTTAAAAAAGGGCGAGACTAAAACCAATGTTAACACTAATAATAGTTTTTTTTCTAAATTGTTCTTACTGTTTTCATTTTGTATCTACTTGTTTTATTTTCTTCATAGCTCAATAATATAAACCATTCATTTTTCTACCTCAAATAAAATCCTTTGCAACATTGAACTTAAATATACATATAATTATTAAATAATTTTAAAACATATAATTATTAAGTAATTTATTATTACTACTGCTCTTTGTATCTTCATGTTAGTTTAAGATAAAGTTGTATTATTTGTCAATAATTTTAAGTACTTGTATAACCTGTCACATGTTCATTTGTATATAAAGACACTGTTGTGTCGTTAATTAAATAAATATAGTATATAAATAAAAC